>JABUIW010000028.1:853319-957249 GCA_013363375.1 Menidia beryllina | reverse complement strand
GGGGGAAATATTTCCCCCTCTGTAGCCTTACCATGGAAAACCATTGACTTGATTACTTTTATGCATTTGCATTTTCTGGAACTTGCCTAAAAAACTTCAATGATATAAAGAATCGCTGAAAGTTTGATTATTTTTACACACCTGATTTTAACCGTGAATACAGGGTGAGTTTTACTGAATTGTATTTATACTTGAAGTTATCTGTTACAAAAAATATAGTTATCTATGCTGAAATATATTTTATAGTTTTACACTGTCATCATATCATGTCATCTTTTGGATGATCCAGGTGAACCTGATGCTGAACGGGAAACCAGTCATCTCTGCCTTTGCTGGTGACAAAGATGTCACCCGTGAGGCCGCCACTAATGGAGTTCTCCTTTACCTTGAAAAAGAGGACAAAGTCTACCTTAAGCTGGAGAAGGGAAACCTAGTCGGCGGATGGCAGTACTCGACATTCTCTGGCTTTCTGGTGTTCCCTCTGTAAAAAAAAGAAGAAGAAAAAAGAAGATTATGGAAAAAGACAAAGCTGGGCTTACGGACTTTTTCATAATGTGTCGTCACAGTATAATCAAAACATACTGCTGCATCTTTTGGATTTTGCCCACTGGCCGAGAGATGAAAAAGACAGAAGGAAATGGATCAAAACCTCGTGGAAGTAAGACTTTAGAGACTGTTCACACGGAAATGTCCCCGTCCATATGAAAGAGACTGAAATGTTCTCTATTGCTACCATATGTCCCTATCACTAAAGCAGCCCCAGAGAGGGGTACATCCAAAAAAAGTACATCCCAAAAGTACCCTTCAAACTCTGACTTGTTGAAATATCCTTAGCATACCTATTTCTTTCTTGACAACTGTTGCATCCAATGGCATTTGGCTTTTGTGCGCAAACTGTGTCTGTCTGAGTTCTGTGTGACCTGTCATCATCAGAGTAAACACACTCCTATATGCTGACCATACCATAACAGTTGGTACACCATTTTGATTGTTGTTGGATTGTCGTATTGTTTGCATTGCACAACAGGTTTATCTCGGGAACTTTTCAAGTCCCGGCATATAAACTACAACGACTTGTTTGACTGACCAGAATAGTTCTAGCTGAAATGAAGACAAGTCTCTTTTTACAATATTACACAAATATCCCAGAGTGTGTTGTCTTTTTTTTGTCGTTGTTCACTTTAATGTTGACAAGAACGAGCAGTCTGCCTTATTTTTTCATACTAGAAACATCCAAATTATTTGGGTGTTCTTTTCCAGGCTGAGCAATTAAATTTTTTTTTATTTTTTATTTTTTGCCATGCATTCCAAAATACTCGCTGTATAGTTTGTACAGTTATTTGTTGTGTATTTCTGCGGACTATCCCACTTTGTGTCACTCTCATTTTCTCTGACCATGGCTGCTCAATGACAAATCACTCACCAGCTCCACGCCCACCATTTTTTTCCAAAAATGGGTAGCATGTATATTTGGTGTGAGACTAGAAGCAAAACTAGAAAATAAAATCTGTCAAGCTATCACACATGCATATCAACTGTCCATAAGTGAATGAACTACAGATTTATCTCAGATTTGTCAGCAATTTGAAAACTCAGAGCTTGGTGGGATCTTGTGATGCGGACCTTAACCCATAAGAGCCCAGACCCATTTTTCCCTAAAGAAAGATTATAGCGAATAGAAAACTGACCAAATTAACCCCATTCATCACATTAAAAAAAGTCAGATACCACCACAAAATTTGAAAGATCTGTGATTTCCAGAAGTTCCATTGATTATTTACAATAGATGTATTTTAGTTTAAATAGGTTGTTAAACTTGTGTCACTGTGGGTTCACATGGATTAATAGGCAGAAATGAGTCAGACAAAAAAAGGGGAATACAAATCAAAACCTGAATGGGGACTCTTAGTTCAGATATTCATTTGGATATCTTTTGACTACATTGGAAGCACAAACGTATTGACTCTTGCTATCACAGCAATTATTCCCAGGGTGATGAAAGGGTATATTTGTGCAAACAAGCTCCCCATTTTAATTTTCAGGTTAATCTTGCAGTCTATGTCAGTGCTCTGTTGAAGGCGTATTTAATGTTACTGTAAATTCTGGGGGTGCAGGTAAATTAAGTATGAAATAGAGGGATATAACAGCTTTTGCTTGTGTTACAGTAAATACTAAACTTACTAAAGTGGTTTAGCATTACTATGGACAGTGTTACAAATATTGTAACGGCTACTGTATCGGTTGATCATTTAGCCCAAATGTTGATATCTGAGGAAACAAATGTGATGTTTCTGAATTTGCACCTCTACAGATGTTTTTCCTATTATTATATTAGTGAAACGCATAAATCTAGTTTCATGATATTTCTCCTCAAGTGTATTTTCTTATGTTGGATTTGTTGTAAACAAACACAATTCCCATCTGCATATTTCTAAAGGGACAAATGCAATGGTCTTTTGTAAAGTTTAAAGGAATTTGGTGGACCTCAGTCAGTGAACAAGCTTTTCATGTCTAGTGAGGATACATCGCCTCCTCTTGGAAGTGTGATTGGAGACTATGTGTGATTACCATTAGCCATTGTATTGCTTGTCAAACTCAGAGACTGTACTTAAACATAACTTCAACAAAAAACAATCATTTTGCCACTATCAGCTTAATGATCTTTAAAGTTCTACTAACACAGATCAGATTTGTTCCCAAGCTTTCAAATGTTAATTAACACTGAGTACTAAGTTGCTCTTGATACTTTAACATTTGACACTGAACAAAAATGGGCTTTAAAGAACATAATGATCCACTTAAGAGTCTCCTGACAATTTAACGTCACACATAATACACAAAGAAAACAAAAAAATTTAAAAAACAAGCTGAGTTTTGCACTGCAACATTGTGACAAGTTTAGGTTTTTTTACATTTGTATTTGCTAGCACTCGTAGAGTGATAATGCCAGTTGGAGGTGGGTAGAGCTGCAAAAATGCTATCAGCTTCAGTAGTAAATTATTTTTTACAATTTCCTCTTTCAGTTAGATACAAACAAAATGTGAATATATATTGATTTCATAATTTGAACTTGATTTTAAATGTTTTTTGTTAAACTTTGTTTGACATTGATGTATTAATGTATCGAAGAACTTATGAAATGATGAATAAAAATGTGCTTTTTAAATAAAATGGATTACTCAAATGATTTTCGAAGGCTATAAAACTGATGAATGACATGAAGAAAACAAAAATAAGTTTAAAATGTAATGACAACACATTCCAAAGAAAATATAACAAATTTCACCAAAGTATTTTATCTTTTTAAAAAGTCCTTTGAGATGAAACTTTGCATTTAATTAATCTTACTTTTAATTACGCTTCAAACTTGTTTGAAAATGATTTGCAAATGAATGTGTTTAGTCATGCCAAAACAAAATTTAAGCAGCTCATCAGTTTTTTGTTTTTTGATATGCAACCTCATGTGTGACCTTAGAGTGTCACAATATTATTTACATTTTTTAAGAAAAAGACACCTGGCCAGCACTCATTCTCTCTACATCCACGAAGCCATGCTCCACTCAGAGTTTCCATCATGTATATACAGTATATATATATATACTGCTCATAAACATAAACCTACTGGGAAAATATGTACATTTTATGGTTGCACATGTCTCCCCTACAATTCCAATGTACAAATACACAATAACAATCCCTCTGTTTTGGTATTTTTTTTTAATTTGCTTCCTTACATTGAAAAAAAATTATATTTGGGGTGAGGGGCACGGTGTACATAACACACAAGCAACCTTGAGGATGTAAATTATTTGACACTGTAATGCAAACAAGAAATAATAATTAAAAAAAGAAATACAAGTATGCATAACTTCTCATCCCCCAGGTCAAAACTTTGTAGAGCTGCCTATTTTGACAGTTACACGTTCAGCTCTGTTGCGGGTTTGCTTTTATAAACGCTGTGCATACAGCCACAGGGATATTAGCCTATTCTTCAAAGCAAACTACCCCAGCTACTTCAGGATGGATGAGTTCAACTTTAGACTCCTTTGACCACAGGAACCACCCCCAGAACTTCTTCTTCATGCCTTTTAGTAAACTCTTTACATGTCTTCTTTGTAAAAATAACTTTTTTTTCTGGCAACTCTTCCATGAAGACCACCCTGGCGTGTTGAAGTTTGCTTTGGTCTCTTCATTGGCTCTCTGATTAATGGCCTTGACCGTAAGTTTTGATAGAAGCTCCTATCGAGGCAAGATTCATTGTGATGCCATATTCTTTTAATTTCACGATGGAAGATTTAGTGGTCATCCATAGATTAATCAAAAGTTTCTGATATTTCTTTCAAACAAAACCTTGATTTGCTCCTCCACAGTGTTGCCTATCTTCTGTTTTAAGAGCTCCCTGGTCCTCATAGTGCCGCTTCCACAGTGGTGGGTCTTTGTGAGTGGTGTTGTTGCGTGTCAGAACGGGTAAACAAGTTCAGAGATTATGTGACAAATAGTAAAAAGGTGGGCTTAGCAAAATAGGCAGCCTCACAATATAACAATATAACAAATTACTTCAATTAGGCAAATTGGAAAAAAGGGATGTGATTATGTTTGAAGGAAATATACACCTCCACTTTGATGGAACTCAGATGTATTAAATTCACGAATGTGAGCTTTTTATAGAGCAGGTTGCAGGATTCTTAAAACTACACATTTTAATTTTTTCTAAATCAGATTGAATCTCAACTCCCAAGGGATACAAAAAGATCATCAAATACTCAGCAGATACTTATATCCAAAGCATCTTTCACTTTTGCTAGTTGCTTTGGATATAAGTGTTAAGCGTTTTGTCCAAAAACATGTAGACATGTAGCCAAGGAGAGAAGTCAAATCACCACCCTTCTCCTGGGCTACTTCACTTCCTCCAGATTTCTGGAAACAGAGGGACTTGGAAGTCTGAAAATGATTTCCAATGTATTACTCAATCCATGTGACTTTTCTTTCATGGTATTAAAATCATAGTAAATTACACTCATTGGGTCTATTTTACTATTGAGCAACTGCAAAAATATTAAATGATAGTTTGAGGCTGCTCAGGTTGCATACCAAGTTTCCACGTACATTACATATTGTGCATACAGTACATATCAAATATTTATATATGTATAGAAATAAAATATGAAATAAAATAATAAAGAACTGTCTTCATGAACACCACTAAGATCAAAGAGGTGGTGGCAGACGTCAGGTTATCTAAAACACCACGCCCGTCCGTCTGCACTGACCGAAAGTCTGTTTCGACCCAGAGACGTCTGGGGAAGTTGCAGGATAATAAACCGGAGTGATCTGCCGACATGAAAGCAGCGCAGGAAAATGGGCAGAGCCATCTCATCTTCTTGAGGTGGCCCGGGTCCTTCAGTGTTTGCAGTGACATGCTGTGCATTTTTCTATGATGTTGAGATTGCTAAGGACTGCTGGTGCAGGGGCACTACAGACAAAAAATGAAGGGACCATAACAAACTAGCTGAAAATGCTAGTTTTGTTGTAAGCAGGGACTAGAGGGCTAGACTCTCTCAACTCTGTAGTGGAGCATCAGATGAGAAGCTAGTTTTTTTTCTGTGTTTGAGAACAATAAACACCCTCTCCACAATACCATGGCAGGACAGAGATTTAGTGAGAGACTCAACTCAATGCATTGTAGGACTGAAAGTATCCAGAGGTCCTTTTATAAACGGCCATAAGCTTTTTTAACCATGACTTCTAACAGCACTCAAATTATTATTATGTATATTATGTATGTACTATTTTACTTATCATATTCTATTTCACTTTTATTTATCTAATCTAACAAAAAATATTTAAATATAATCTGAATTTTGTTGATATAATTTTCTATTCTATTCTATATATATTTAGACAAAATATATTAGACAGATATATATTTAGAAAACTAAGGCTGAAATTGTTACTATGTGATATTTAGCCTGAGTATAGCTGTGTATTTTTCCACGGATCAAACTTTTTTGTGTGTGTGCAATGCATGGCTATTGGTGAATTTGTTGTACATTGATATTTCTGCTTTGCCAATAACTGCTATAGCCAGAGCTCAAAGCTCTTTGTGGTACAACATCCTGGGGGGGAAAAAAGTAACAGGATCACAGGGGGAGAGAGCCGAATTAAGGCTGTTGATCTGGCACAGTAGTGAGGCTTCTTAATATTTTTCTCACCAACTTGAGGCCTCTTGCCAAAAATCTGGATGAACTGAGGCTGCAAGCTGTGAGAACAAGGCTATCTGGGACAGCTGCTTATCAGAGATATGGCATCGTCCACTCATCCCAGATGCATCTACTGGATCTACCACCGGACTGAACAGCGTATTGGTACACGGGACCAATGTCTGAAGAAAGAACAACGGAGAGGGGTATGCATTTATGCAAACAACAATACAAAGATGCAGTCACCCGCTGCCCACAAGGAGTGGAGTTGTTTTTATCTATTTGCATTCTGATGCAGACCAAAATTGCAATAACGATCTTCATCTCTATGGCATTCTTCCAGTTTTCTCTTAAATCATTAGAGTGTCTTGCTTATGAACATAGGGATCCTGGCCCCTTCATTTGAGAAATGAAGGAACGGCAGACATCCAGAAAGGTTTTTCTGTCAGTAAAATGGAGAAGAAATGTTACAGGTACTGTATAGTAGCAACAAATAATTGATGCCGTCCACATCTCCTTGGGGCCGTGACCACGGGTGTTCTGTCCTGCGGAAGATGGGGTAGGGCAGCGACAAGTGTTTTTAAGCGAGCATGTCATGCAAGATTTAATTGCCTGATTATAGAATTTTTTGGGGTGGTGATAAAGAAAAAATAGGCAATTTGTCATTGACAACCAGAACAAAGGTAAACGATGACAGTGGCCAAATGCTAAAGCTTCACTGCTAATGATGAGTTTCACTACCAATGACAAGAGACCTGTCTGTCCATCATATCTGAAAACTGTAGTGGCTGACAGTTTTAAACCAAACAAATTAAAGACAATGAGAAACGTTCCACCCTAAGTTCAAACGCTCTCAAAAATTCAAAAACACCACGAGATTAAGAAACCATACACATGCAGGCACGGTATGACATGGCAGAGGTGCTAACACCGACACATTGTTTCTACATTCTGCTCTTAAGAAGCCGTCGCATGCACAACAATCTCGTTCATTTCACCTCTGGCATCATGCAAACACTTCTCAGTTAGATAAAATATCAGCTATTTTTGAAAGTTGAATTACATTGTGCTCTTGTAGAAACAGAAACATTGAACACTGTCACTTCTTGTCCGTCTCTTTTAAAAAAATCAATCAACGATGAAATCAGGTTGAGCCCTGGGAAGCGTCTTAAATCAAAACAAATTAAAGAGTATTCAGGCTCTGCCGTTTTGGGAATTGATGTTTTGTCCTGGGATAATATTCTCATAGGGAAATAAAATAGCTGCATTCATCTTGAGATTTGAACAGCCGCCTTTAATCTAAATTATCAGGACAAGCTGTTACACAATTCATTAGAATGGAATTAAGGAATTTCTTAAATGCAATAGGCTTAAAACCTTTTAATTGTTGTAAATACATGTTTTAAGCAAACATGGTTTAATACTCAGATTGCTGGTTGTCAAGTAAATTGTATCATCATCGCTACACATGGATAAAATGTCATTTTAGTTTAGCTCTGAGTGAGTAATTAAACATGCATGGAACTGCCAGCTCAACTTGTTTGGTGTAGGGAATTCTGTGGTGCTTCACTTCCATGAATACCAAATATTTTTAATTCAAAGGGTTATTCTCTTTCATAAGAGTTATATATCGTGCAATTAATGGAGGAGAAGAGGTTTATAATGCCCTCTGTCTAACACATATTCAAAATAAAAAAGCATAAAATCCATCTATGACAGATTATATTTTCATATGAAAACAATAACGCCCCTTTTTGTTAACCTGATTGCAAAGTAATTTCATTATTAAAAGCTGCAGCTGGATTTTATTTCCAGGCATGTTTTCGTACCAACCGACCGACTGTTTATGAGATAAAAGAGATTCTACCAGATAGCGAACAGCACGCACACCTATTGATTTAACATCAATCTAATTAATACAGCAAACAGAAATGCACCCTTAGAGTTTTGCACTCAGTGTCTTTCTGATCTTGCTGCAGTGGCCCAAAACTCTACTGTGGAAAAGACAGTTTTCAGAGGTGTGGTGGCGGGTTTGCTGCGTTGAATTTCAAACTTAACTCTGACCTTTCTACTTTTCTCTTTGAGGACAATGCTGAAAAGTTGAATATATTGCATGTTAACATTGCAACACTTAAAAAAAACATTGTTTTCAGCACTTGGTATGAATTCACAGAGCAGCATACACTTTGATTGCATCCAGTGGGACATAACACACGGACTGAATAATAACTCTGCATTAATCCACATTGAAAAAAAAATAAAAAAAAATAGGAGCAACTTTTGATAACACACCCATGAACACACAGATAGATAACAGGTATAAACATCTCCAGATTGGATGCTTATTTACAGAATAACACATTTTTTATGAAAATATTATGCACTAAATTGAATATTTAACTGGATGTGGCAAATTGTGTTTGAACACTGAATGTATGTGGTTCATATTGCAATGTATTTTTGTTGTCACATATCCCCATAACATGACATAGGATGACAGCTAATAACCTCAGACAAACACAGGAATTTTTTGTTGTTTTCTTTTGTTTTTTGTATACAACTTCCAAAGTTTTCAGGCGGATTAAGAATGTCACTTGAGTGGATGAGATGATTGAACACTTACACTTTGTGTGAGCTCCATACAATAACGCACCAACAACTACTTCACCTCAAGATTTTGTTAGGTCGATCCCAACACTAGTAGCAACGCTTTATGTCATGTCCATGACATGGTGATAGTTGGAGAACTAGTGGATACCTCTAATTTAGTTAATTGTATGCAAAAAAATAGTCAATTTGCGAGATTTTATACACAGGTTAAAGAAAACATAAATATGACCCCAGGATTCCTCACAGAATTCCATTTAATTTATAGAAACTATGTCTTAAAATTACATTTCTGAGGCTTTATGATCAAGGATATATAAAGTTTATTTCTTAGTTTAAAATTAGAAAATTACATGAATTGGTTCTCTTTGTTGTGCAAGGCTTCTACAGCTCCAAAATCTAGTTTATTTGAATGTGTTTCATAAGGTTTTGTTCATACATGTAGAAGGGTGAAAAGGTCCAGACCACATATGGAAGAAGGCTTTTGATTACTTTATCTATTGCAGTTTCAGCCAATGTCCGTTTAGGAATAAGATTTTTAATTGTTTTAGAAATACAAATTAGGAAAGAAATAAGTCTATAATACGCCAAAACATAAGTGATAAGCATTTTTTAAGATGTGGTTTTAAATCTGCATGGTACTCAACCAATTGACAAAGATACATTTGTCTGATTGAGTACTGAGGCTCCGATAGGAGATAAAACAGTGATAAGCACTGAACGAAATGGGGCCTAAGAAGGTAGTTAATAAATTACAGGTCCTAATGGTTGAGATCTGCTATGGAAGAGTAATTTAAGTGAAACATTACATATCCAAGTTAAAATCCAAGCCTCTCATGTTTTTCTAAAGTTGTAGAATCAACTAGTTTCATTTGGCTGCAGTTTACACTATACAATTAAAATACCTTTTGTCAACTTATGAATTCTACTATTGATTACATTAATTATCATGACTATATCCAACGTTTTATTTTTTGCCAAATGCAATATTTAAACATAAAAAACGTCATTATCAAACCAATGTTGTAAACCAGTCCTTTCACTCTAGTTTCTGGGACAATAACCGCTATAAACTGAGTTTTAGGCTACGTTCACACTGCAGCCTGGAGTGAAAGAAATCTGATCTTTTGTAAAATCATATCCAGTGTGAACTGCGAGCCAGCCTACAAGTGTCCTGCATGCGTAGTACAGGATGCAATTACATCACATGTGGGAAGCGTGCTCAGTGTTCACAGTCCAGCTCTTCATAAAATGAACAGGTGACACAACCACAAAAGCTTTGTTTGTTTGAGTCTTTAGGCTCCTTATATTTGGCCAAGAAGCTCTTTACTTTTCTTTGGCATTGAAGCCAGGGACATGTATAGCAACAATAGGCCATTTCTTGGGAAATGCTGAAAACAATAGCCCGGTTCAGATAAGAGCCCTCGAGTTTGGCCTGGATAGTGTTATCCCCTAATTGCTAATTAAGTCAAAAAATCGCTTACTATCCACTGACTGTTCTCCACAAAGTCTGCAATGGTTGCTTTTTTACTTTTGCATAGCAGGACACAGAAGAGTGATGTTTTTCGAGGATCACTGACACACAGGTCAGATAAATGCCACCTGGCTGTACAGTCCCAGGTCGCATTTGAAAAGATCGGACAAACATCAGAATTAGGAACATATATCCAAGTGGCCTGGGTTACATTTGAACAAATCCGATAAGTGTTTTTCACTCTGTCAAGAAGAGATTGGATACAGGTCGCATTAGGGCAAAAAAGTTGGAAGTGGGTAACCTGTTCACTTTTAATCTCAGCAGAAAAACTATTTCGGCCATCTAATAATGAGGAACTTCAGTTCTTTAACAAATCAACATAAAAAAATGAAAATACGGACAATTTTGTTAAAGGTGCCCTGACACACATAACTGTTTTTAGTCATATTTTTTAAAAATATGTCAGGTCCACGTCCAAGAGGTATCCCGCCTCTTGCCCATTGAATACTGGGATAGGCTCCAGTCGACCCCCGCGACCCCATTAGGGAATAAGTGGTTACGATAATGGATGTATGGATGTTAGGTCCATATGTGTTTGTGTTATGTAGAGAATGAACCGCTAACTCATCTGTCTGCTACAGACACCGATAAGAAATAAGCGTAGGAATCACGCCGATTAGAAAAGCTTATCAGTCTGACGTAGTACTGACTGAACTCATTACTAATCATTAGTTCACCCAGTTGAGACCGCGGACACAGAATTCAGCTAGCTCTGACAGTGACAGTTTTCGTATACAGCAAGGATGGCTGAACGTCAACGTTCTTGTGTGGTATGCTCAAACAGATCTTCAATAATGCACATGTTGCCCTAGAACCCAGAGAGAGGAGAGCAAGTGCTGTTATATAGGTTTCATGTCTGTTTGGATAGTGGTAACACTTAGCAAAGTTCTAGGTTTTTTCCATTTGGACAATGCTAGCACTCGCTAGCCTAGCTAAGTTCACACCATGAAGCTAAAATTAGTCGATAACAGCTATCAGCAAATCTCTGGCTGTGGACAACACCAACGCAAAAGACAACACAAAGCGTATTTTTGTTAATTTTATCATGAAATTAAAAAGTTCAGAGCAATGGATAAGTCCCAGGGGTGCTAAAAGCACTGACATGGGTGCCATGATTCACCATGATAAGCTGTTGCAAATTGTGATTACTGAAAAATAAAAACAAAGCTGGTCATTTTTATGTTTTACCAAATACATTTGAGATTATTAAATTTATATATGTAATCTAGTAAAGCTAAGCTCTCATTTGGTAGCTGTTAGCCAATCAGAGCAGATTCGCATTTTTAATGTTCATGAGAACTGGCGCAAATCAAGATGAATATTCCAGCAAGCTTTCTATACCATGCTAGAATGGCTCGAAACAAGGTAACCAAAGCATTTTCTCCTTAAAAAAATGTTACATTGTAGAACTTCATACATAAACACAAAAGTAATGAAATACGTGTGGCGGGGCACCTTTAAATCTGAGTCATTGTGATCGTAAATCAATTCTGTATGCTGCAAAGACCACACAAACAGCATTAAGCTTGGCAAACGGTTAATAATAAGCTTTCTAAACTTTCTAACCTGTCCTTCAAGCTAATTCCACTTTGGTTTGGATAGATACTGTTTGACTGAATTAAGCCTGGAAGTGTTAACATGGTGGCAAATATTCTCCCCAGGCTCCGCCATCAGTTTCGGCAAATGAATAGAAAGGACATTCCCATCAGTATTTTTTTAAAGTGTTAATTCCTCGTAATCCTCTCCTCCATGACTTGAGGCAGCAGTCATCTCTTGAATAAGTAAACAACGGTAGAGATAAGACGGCTACATGCTTCAGGTAGCAAAAGATTAAGATGATTGTTACATGATTCATGAGCTGACTGATTCAGTCTCACTCATTTTTGTTGGAACACAGAGGGGATAAAGTAGATATAATGTAGGAAAAGTGCAAAAATGTAACATTTTAATTTGATAATTTAGAAAAAAATGGTGCAATAAGCACTGCTTTTGTGGATCTGATACTGGTCACATTTTTGTTTGTATTCTGAAATACAGAAGTTTATTAGTTTGAATAGAATCTCAGGCTTTTCCTTTGATTATGCACATAACACATGAGGAAAAATGAGCATACTAATTTGAACATTTCTTGGGTTGTTTTAAAGTTTTAAAGAGTATTTTCTAATGAGAAATTGTGTTTTCATGCAGTATGTTCTGCAGTTTTTTCTGTCAAACATTCAACCCGTTGGCAGGCAGCCCTCATCTTTAATTGTTAGAAAAGGTGCCAGGCCACTTGTGAGATTTAAAGCCTTTGATTACCTTTATCTCAACAGTGGAATAAAGATGGATCACAAAACAGCTGTCCATGTAGCAGTGATATGAGGACTTCATAAATGCAGTAAAGATTGAAACACCATGCAATTTACACCAACATTCTTCAATTTTCTAATGCTAAACTCAGATAAAACTGAAGTTATTGTTCTAGGGCCTAAGCACCTACCTAAGCATTATCTAGAAATTCCCTGGATGGCGTTATCTTTGATCAGGACATGTCGTTTAACTGTCACATTAAGCAAATTTCAAATGGGACATAGCTTTCACCTTTATTGTCTTCTCCAACGCAAAACAAATATTTGTCCTTTACGGAAGTGATCAGATATAATTCAGGATTTATTTCTAAAGAAATTTTCCAAAGTATTTAAGGGGATTAGTAATTTGTTAAGACCTAGACCTTAGATGTTACAAAACTATAATTCTAAATTTTGAGTAATATTCTTGATATGATAATAATAATGGCAAACTATAAACTTCATATGGGAACAAACTTTGAGTAAAGTTATAGAGTCTACTCATTAATATGTCATTGGTTTATCTTTAATTTTACATTGGCTATCGACTTTTGTTGTTTGAAAGGTTTTTACTTGCATTTGTAACTCTAATCCCAAAAAGTCTGCTTTTTACTACCACTTCCTTGACCTCAAAACGCAGAGTTTTATTGATATTAACCTTTAAAATAATCTCAAAAGAGTTAGAGCGGGAATCCCGCTGCCCTTGTCAATGAGAAGGAAAACAAGTTATAAGTCAATTGAGAAGCTAAGCCTAAAATCAGATAAAGTGATTTAATCAAACTATTGCACAAATACAATCATAATCACGCTACAAATCTTTGCACTAAAAGCCAGGGCAGTGTTTCTTACTCTTTGATTGTCTCAAGCAACAATTCACAGAGATTTTCATTACTGCTGAAGGGAATGAAGTCTCTATAAGCTATAGAATAGCAGGGATTTTAATTTAATGGTTGCAAACCAAAGCTGTAAATATATTCCATATTCATGCTTATATTGTTTTGCATATTATTTTATACCTGTTCACACATATTTGGAGACTATCATTCAAGCCATGAAGTTAGTGGTATTTCATTTTTGTAGACAGTTTCACTAAACACATCATTAAAGTTGGTGCATTATAGATTAGTCTGTTCAAAGCTTTGGTCATTAAAAAATGACATGTTTTTCTCCACAGAAAGCCTGACAAGATATGAAAAGAGGCTTTTTCCAACTGCAGTTTAAAATCAGTTCCACGCAACGATATTCGTCAAATAAGGCCGCTGTGAAATGTGCTCTTACCCGTTCAGAATATGTGAGCTCTGTATGCAAATGAGCTTGGAACATAACCACTGATTTGTTGGGCTCAAGGAGTGCGCTACCCCGTCTGCATGCAGAGCAGTTTTTCTGAGTGCGTCTATGCTTGCAACATGCCTTGTTCTGATTTCTGAATAGCAAATGAAAAGCTCATTTGCTTAGGCACACAGGCTGGAGTTAGGGTCAGAGGGGGGGTGTTGCTCAGGGTAACTCAAAGACGCTCCAGCTGATGAGATTTTAGTAGCTTCATTACGCACGTCGCTACCTTTGTAATTCAGGCAGCTGTCAGTATCCAGAGGGGTTGAGTACTGCAGAGGAGTTTTTGATATTTTCGGAGAAGCATTTTACAGAAAAAGCACAATCATAATAAAAGAGCAGACAAGATCAGTTCCAGATAGAATTTATACGTCTGTTAATCCTTTGCAAAGGTAAAGAAACGAGAATTGGATCATGCTTATATTATTAAACAGTGTTTATAGATATTGCATTACAAAGATCTAACATTTAAGTAAAAGTCCATTTTTCTTTGTTAGATTTGATACATAATATTCTATATTCAAAGGAAATATTAAAATGGCATAGTGCCATCTACAAAGAATGAATTATCATTCTATGATATTTCACATTAGAGTATCATAATTTGATGTAGGATATTTTAAAACCCTACATCTAAACCTGCTTTTTAAATATGGTATTGTAAAATATTAAACACAAGTGGGGTATTTGGGGAAAACCAGTTCACTACACTCTTCTTGGATGACTTGATGATAATAACCACAAATGACATGCTCTCAGGATATTGTTCTTTTCCTTAGACTCAATTCAGGAGGCAGATGAGATGCATTATGTACGAAAAAGCACATTAATGGTAGTGCCAACATCCCAGTGAAGACGAATAGTCATCCGTCTCTTGTAAAACCTAGAAGAGGGGAAGCGGGCGGGGCACTTTCTGCCACTGCACGTCAAACAAAACTCAAAATTAAAGCGAGTTAAAGGCTCTGATGGACAACATGGGCATATTAATGTGGACACAGTGCAGTGCTGCAACAGAAAATATCAATTCTGCAACAGTTTTGTGATAAATAGAGAGTCTGAGACAAATCCATCAACAATTCAAGTACTGGCCAAGTATTCAAGTATTCAAGTATTCTTCAACAGTAAATTTCTGCCATTTTTCCTTCATGTATGGTTCTATACTATCAATACAGATAATTTTAGATTCATTCAACTAACACAAAACTGTGACAAAATAAGTAAATGTACATAATATGAGAACATACCAAACAGTGATTTTTTACACCATGTTTGGACATTTTAACACTGACCTAATTGCATTGTGTCCTCAGCAGGTCCTTGACATGATGAGCTTAGAGTGCACTGACACATTCAGCATGTGGATGGCACTTGTTCAAGAAGAGCCAAGGGCTGTGATTAGAACCAGAGAATTTACAGCTTACCAGTTCCCTATCTGCATGTAAATGTGCAGAACAAATTGCTTTGAGAACATTTTTGTTTAGGGGAGGTCTCTGTTTCTATATGTAGGAAGTGATATTCTGATTGATATATTGCTAAACTATGTTACGAAAACCTTTACATAGGGACAAGAGATGTACAACACAAGATTTGAAGCACAAGAATCTTTCAACAGTCAGCTATGTACGGCTGCTAATTTTAAACAATGTATTCAGTTGAAGTGTTTAATTTTTAACTGAATTGTAAATTACTGGAAGAAAATATTTCTCTATTCTAATTTGATTGCAATGGATACATATATTTGAGTGGCTACATTTACCTTTGATATGGTTAGATTATGTGCTTGTTTGGTACTATATGTCGGCGGTACAAACTAAGAAGAATAGCCAAAAGGAAGGAAAAGCCAAAATTCTGGCTTCATAAGCTCCCGTTCTCCCGCGACCCCATAGGGAATAAGTTGTAAGAATGATGGATGGATGGATGGATGTTTACTGCCCGGAAAAATATTTAAACAAACGATTTTCACCGGAGTGTTTAGGAACATTAAACTGACTACCTGGAAGACAGAAGCATATCTGAATCTGAATTCTGGTTATTGACCAAGTATGTTTTACATACTAAGAATTTGAAGTGGTTGTCGTGCAGAACATAAACCGAAAAAAGAAAAAAATAGAAATAAAAAATTAAGTTTAAATAGAGTAGAAGAAAAGATAAGTATAAGTAAGACTTAACTTAAACTAAGAACCAAGGATGGGCAGTGCAAAACAGCAAGTATGTGAATGTTTTGCAAATGTAAACATTTTTGTGCATAAAACTAATTAATTTCCTTTAAGCACAGTACTGACTAATGAAAGCTGTGGTACGTGTAATCGTTCATATTTCAGGGATAATGTTGGGCTTTTTTCCAAACCTTTATTTATATATTTTACAATTTTGATAATAAAAATCAAACTTCTAAAATATTATTTTGTTTAAGGATTACTTCTGAAATAGATGTTGAGATTATCTGCTTAATTTTAATTTAATTCAAAAGATATTTGTGCTTAGCAATTACTGATGTGATTTGCTTAGCGTAAATAACAAAAACCTGACAGATTCCCTGTCTGGTTCAGAGACTGAAAATAACATAAATCTCTAAAAAGCTCCAATGGCTTTTACCAAATGACAAAGGGCATTTTACGTGTACTTTCTGCATGCATTATTCAAAAAGATAAAATCACATAAGTTCTCATTGAACAACAATCACATTATCGTAACATCAATATTATAATATTTGAGTAAATTTGCTTTTATAAATCTTATGAACACTGAACATATGTGAAACCAACCTAACTTAGGCTGCAAATAACTTTTTTTGTGTGCTGACTGGTGCTACCAAAGGTTCAAGACTCCTAGTCTGTCATCAACCCTTAAAGGTGCCCTGTCACACGTATTTAATTACTTTTGTGATTATGTCTAAAGTTCTCCAATGGTCTTGTTACCATTTTTTGTGGAGAAAATGCCTTGGTTAGCTTGTTTCAAGCCATTGTAGCAGCTCCTGAGCTACAGCTCCCAAGGTTCCTGCATTAATGAACTGATGCCATCCATTGTTTTGAAACTGTGCTGTGGCACTGGAATTTAATTTGGTCTGTTTTGAATAATTGTGTTTTGGTTTTGTACTGCCTTAGATCACCTGGTTTGAGTGAAGTTGGTTTTGGTTTCTCTTTGTCTTGCTTTTTGGTATTTGATTGCTTTTGTGTTCATTGGTTGAATCTTCCTTTAGTTAATAACTTTTTGTCATTACCAAGAACATCTGGTATTTGTTTTACATCCCTTTTGCCTCAGTGAGGAGGTTTTTAACAACTGATCACCAGTCCATCACAGGGCCATACATAGAAAAATAATCACATACTCTCAAATTCACTCCTAGGGCAACTTTAGAGTATTCAATAAAATCTAAGATGTATGTTTTTGGACGTTGGGAGGAAGGCAAACCCAGGGAGACCATAGACAGGTAGCGAAAGGTTTCCAAGAAACTCATTTAAAGCTATTAGACCAGCTCAGGCTTTGACATGGGTGGGATGGTCAGGTACATCACTCATCATTTAATAGCAAGGCATGAGGGGTTGCTATCCTAATAAGTCTATTCTCCTTCTACTAGTACATTCTACTTTCTCCAGAATCGACTTCTTTCCTCTGGATAACAAACTACTCCCTTCACTTAGGTCATGTTGCGACAATCCCATTGTGATTTCCGACCACTCTCCCATCACTTTAGATTTCTCTCTCTCCTGGGCAGATCCACTTTGAGGCTTCCATGGCCTTTTAACTCAATTATGCTTAAAGACCCTGATTTTGTTCAAACTATTAATGACCGATGGGATCTGATGTCACTCCAGGTGTATCTGCAGCAACAATCTGGGAGGCATGCAAGGCTTACTTACAGGGGAAAGATAATAGCTTACTCAGCACATCTTAGGAAAATAACCATCCGAAAAAGTCTAGCCCTATTTAGTGATATATATATAAGACCTGCAAGCAAAATGTGCAGAGTCCCCTACCCCAGACCTAATAAAAAGTTTGCTGATTTAAAAAAAGGCTGAATTTCACACTCTTGCATGTGACGCAGCAGTGGCCTTGCTATTTAAAACCAAAATAGTTATTTTGAGTTGGTGATGAGCCCAACAAAACTCTTGCTCATCAGATTGGGCAGAGAGCTTAATCAACAATGTATCAACAATCACTTTAGAGACTTTTACTCTACTGTCAGAGTGTGCAAGTTCACTACAAACGTTTGATGGTCTCACTGTTCCTAAGATTAACCCAGAAACAGATAAACCCTTTCCGCTTGCTGAAGTAAAGCGTTTTATATCATCAATGCAGAGTGAAAAGTGCCCTGGACTGCACAGCTTCCTGACAGAATTATATATATGGTTGGAGAAACGCCCCCCTTTTTGCATGACATGTTTAAAGGAGGACATGAATTGGGTGTTCTCCCACTCACATTGAGGCAGGCTACAATTCTCCTTAGACTCCTAGCCTTATTCTAAAGAAAGATAAAGATCACTCCACTCCACCAGAGTGGAGTGAAGTTATTTATTTTACACTTTGAGATGTTTTGGTCTTGGCTGCACCTTTTGTTTCTTGGATCAAATTGCTATAGTAATTACTATAGCAATTTGATGTGTTTTCATTTAGAGTATTTTCATCCAAGCCGTGGAACTCGTCAGGGCTGTCCACTTTCCCCTCTTTTGTTTGCTATTGCTTTTCTTTTGAGACCCAGAGATGTCAATGCCTCCGGTGCTGGATCTGTTTGAAAAGTTTGGGGAAATATATGGGTATAAATTTAACTTTAATAAGAGTGAATTGTTTTCAATTAATAGGGCAGTTACAGCCTACCCACTTACTAATTCACCATTCAAGATCTGACCACAAGAATTTAAATACCTGGGGAGCCATGAAACTGAGAATTACAACTCCTTAAAAAACAATTTCATGCCTTCACTTGATCAGAAAAAAACAAAACTTGTACCCACGACTTAGTAACTCGTGGCCACAACTTATTTTGCGGGAACTATTTATTGGTGTATTTTATTGACTTACAGTTGTGGACAACCCCTTGCAAACATGGACAAATCCAACCTAATTTGGTTATGAATTATAATCAAATTATTGAGACACTAGCAGTTCATCATGGATTTATTAGGGACTACTTGATAACAGGACATGGACAATATCCCAACTCCAGTAAGTCATGGCCACAAATGAAACAAGTCACGGCAGCGAAATGAACAAACTGTGGCCACAAGTTATTAATTAGTGGCTACGAGTTATGAAGTTGTGTACATGAGATGTATATTTTTTCTTCTCATGTCACCAGATAGGCACTGTAGGAATGTACCAAGTTTGACATGCATTAACAACTCTCCAAGCCATCTAGTTATGAGTTTTTCCCCTGTCGATTTGTTTAATAGAACTTTAAATTTCCTGTGTGCTTACAGGACTATCCAGAATTTTAGCCGGGTCCTAAGTGGCTGTTGAAATACTGAATACTAGTTTTCCAGTCAATCTTTCACATGAGAAATATCTTCAGGGGAGTCCTGTGTATATAGTTCAGAGTAAAAATCTTAATAGATTTGTTAAATAGTTAAGAAAAGGCGACTGGACTATTTGGTTCTGAAACCAAGAAGTCCAGGAGGAGTGCCAATACTGCATCCTTGGAAAAAAAATGAAAGGGACCAAAGTCCCCTCCTGTCTTGAAAGATGGTATTTCAAGTTTGACACAGGTAGCTTCCTCGACTCCTTTCTCAAATCATCTGTATTCTTTGTCTAAAATATGTACATTACTGTACTCGAAGGTGTATTCTTTCTACCTACGTTAGTAGCTATAGCCATGTGACTTTAGTAGGCTGCATTCCTTTTTCACTGTAAATAGTAAATCCTATTAGGCTTTAAGCTTTCATTCTCCTTCCCATTGTTCTTGTATTGGGCACTGCAAATAGTTGTGATCAAACACCATTTACACTCGATGTTACATTAATGTAAATTGATCTGGGTGAAAAGAATGCACCAACTGAAAAAAATACTAGTACTGAAACATAGTGGGCTTTGAGAGTCAGGAAAGCGTCTTTCTCTGTTGATTTTACTTTTGTCCTGTATGCACAACTAACTGTTAGTTTATCTGCACAATGTGCGGTGATCATAGCAGACACATGCAATTCAAAGCAACACTAGAGACGTTGTTTTGAGCCTTAAAACTGTGTGCTTTTGACTCATTTTTAAGTCCATCAACCTTTGCTGTGCATATCCCTGAGCCTGCAAATGGTCTGGAACACTCAGAGGGTGACATAATGCTATATCATTTGAATCTGCACCACTGAAGGAAAGGAAGCTGAAGTCGACACATGGTCTATCCTATGTTGAAATCTTTACTGACTTCTCGCAGAGTGGTGCAGTACAGCTAATTTGCATTTGAATTGAAATGAACAGATTGAGAACCTGACAAGCTTTGAAGACCATAGAACCGGTTAGGTAGAGAATTTGGCAGAGGCTAGGCTGAGGAAACTGTAATAGTACTTATTGAAAAGCTGGCTCACTGATCTAAATAACTGCCACTTGCAAAAGACACATGGCTTAAGGGGGTTCAAAATCGGGCTGACTTATTGGCTGGCAAAGTTATCTCACTCACTGTAATGTTACAGAACAAACCGGATTCACATGTTTTTTGCTTGAGACTCCCAAAGACACAGGAAGAATTGACAATCAAGTACATGTAATTGCACAATTCAAAATTAAACGTATTGTATAGAGTACTGTTTAGCTTCAGTAAACAGCTTCAAGCACATATATTTGGTCAGATTAAAACCAGGTCACAAATTCACAAACAACCCAACTGACATCTATTAAGAGCGATGACATGTAGGCAAGTTTAGATCACGCAACAGGAATGTTAAGAGCAAGAATACAGAGTTTTTGTGGAGAAAGTACAATTGCAACAGAGCACCAAAGAGAACATTGACAGTTTATAAAATGCTGGTAGAGTTGAGCTTGTATAAATACTGACAGGAGGTTGGAGACTGAGAAATAGGTGAGCATATTGAATGTGGGAGTCAAGTACAGGCACAGGTGTCAAAGTGAGAGGGTAATCTGGATGAATGGAGAATAACAATGACTGTAAAGCTTAAAAGAAATGCAGACTCGGGGGATGAGAATTTGACTGAAAGGAAGGGCAGAGAAGCAGGAAGGGCCACAAAGAAGCTCAATTTGTGTTTTCTTTGGCTTAGGGGACACCTTGTGTATTTGTTGTGCTCAAAATGTTGGTCTCTTCATCATAATTGTTCTTAGACTAATAAAACTGTGCAGACACTATGTCTTTGGGATAGTTTTGTTTCTTGATATGTCAGAGTTACAAATTGTAAGAAACTTAAACATTAAATTCTTGCAATTAAATGGCTAGTTAGATTAAGTTTTTAATATCACCATTGGATGGGCAATAGCATACACTTTGATTATCACTGTGCAGTTTTACTGGAACTGTCACAATAATGAATAAGATGCTCTAACAAAAAGAGAAAGTATAATTATTCTAACATATTTTTACATTATCTTCCATCCCAGATCTTCTCAATAAACTAATAAATATTTATACTTATTAAACCAATATATATCCTAATACATAATGTATCATACATTATTACGCAAACTCTTGGGGTTAGAGTTTAAGGCACCATAGAAACATCAAAATAATGCATAAAAATGCATAATATGATATGATACATTGGCTCGTTGGATTTGATGTAAAGTTATTTCTAATTTATATTTCTCTTCACTGTGCCTGACAATGATCAGTTGGTTAATCTATAATTTCATACATTTTACCAGCAGTGTGAGAAGGAAGCTGGGGCTGGTCTAAAATACAAAAGGCTGAGGAGAATTAGTCTCTATTGTGCCACAAACCAGTGCTCTCAGCTCAAGCTTTCTCAAGGCCAAAAAGAAAAAAACTTTGGAAAGTGGGAAATTGACCAAAAAAGTATAATAACCTAAGAAAAGAAAAGAAAGAAAGGATTAGAAATAAGAATCTATAATACATTGCTATTAGTTCTCCAAATCTTTTGTTAGTTTTAGCTCCAGAAGAATGCGGGAATGTCACACATTCCATTAGCTCTTGACATCAAAACAAAGAGAACAGCATTCATTAACCAACAGCATGTGACTAATTAGTACAGATCTCAGAAGATTACAAGAAATAAGATTTCAACGCATGGCTGAAACGGCCCAATTGTATATAAATAAATGCCTGTTTGCTGGCAACCTTAATCATCTCGTTCAGAGTGGACACAAATCCGAATTTTGTCCTCAACACCAGTGAGTTCAATAAACACTCAGTCTCATATTAAATTATTTTATGATCAGTATTGTTGCAAGCGCAAGACCTTGGTAGAAATGCTGATAATTGGCTGAGTGTGCTAACCTTAAAGCTCCCAAACTCATATAACCATAAGTTAGTATCCAACCGCAGTGAATTCTGTAAAACTATCTGTCATGTCTGGTGTCTCGTCATGTCATGATTACCTATTGTGTACACCTGGGGTTCCCCTCCCTCATGTGTTTAAATAGTCCTCGTTTCCCCTCGTCTTGTGCAGAGCGTTTTCGTCCTTTCGTCTTTTCGTCGTCTGTCTTTCGTCACCCCCACGTCACGCCAGGTTTGCTATTGCCATAGTCTTTTACTTTGTTCCATAGTCACAGCCTTGTCACAGTTTTGTTAATCTTTATTTTGTTACTTTGCCACAGTCTTGTTTACGTATTGCTTTGATACTTTGCTCACAGTTTTCCACAGCCTTGTTCTGTACCATGTCTGGACTTCCACCTTTTTGTTATAATAAACCTTGTTTTCCGTCATCTCCGCACCTGAGTCCTCCCTCAAGAACCCACCCTCATGACAGAACGCACTCGCCCAAAACAAGGGGAAACGAGGACTATTTAAACACATGAGGGAGGGGAACCCCAGGTGTACACAATAGGTAAACAAAACAAGACGAGACACCAGACATTCCCCCAGACGTGACACTATCTTACACATCAAATCTACATTAAGTGTCCTAAAATTTTAACTAGCCCTAAACTAGCCTCCAATGCCCAAAGGTTTAAAAAGCCCAAGGTCCAGGCAAGAAGATATACATTTAATCCAAAGAAGAAATATCCTGTGTGACTCTCAGTTCAAGTCCAAGTGTCTCATCTTTATATCAGACTGAAACCCTTTACATAATACTTTGCTGGTGGCTGGTTTGGAAAAAGCTCGCATGACAAATGAGTACCTGTAGTTGTCTTGCTCTCCACTATTTTTGACCAATTACAGTCAACTGGGCTTTTTATCAGGGCGACCTTTGAGAAGCAGGAGCCAAAATGATCCATGATACCAAGAAAAGTGACAAGAAACACTATAGAAAAATGTCACCTAAGATTATTATTTTTTGGGGGGGGTTTAAAAGAGGTCAAGATGTTTCAGAAAATCATTTGTTTAGGCATGCTATGTTGTTGAGTTTGCCTCATATCTGGCTTCATAAGCTGATTTAAGTGTCAGCCGTGATAGCTGATCAGCTGATTCTCTCGCATTCAATTGGTAACCTTATATCAAGGGCTTTATTTAAACTGTTCCAGTCCGCCAGCCTTTTATGAGTCTTTTTCAAGGCCACTTTGGAATCCACCTCCACCCAGCTCTTTCTTTTCAAGCTGTGTCTGACTCAATCAGTGTCACACTGAATTGAGCTTTACCCTCTGTCCACTGGGGGATGTGTAATGGTTCTCTCTCTGCCTCAGGTATTCCACAAAGGGACCACAGAGTTCAGCGAGCAAAGTCATAATCCCAAATATAAACGTCTATAAACGCCCACTATCATTGCAGTTTTTCTGGTCAATTAATGTCATCAAACTTTGAATTTTCAAAGTAACATAAATTAAAAATAAAATTTCAACAAATACCCAGCCTGCCTTCTTTGACTCTTAGATAAACATGTTTTTGCTGTTTGTTACTCTTTATATTATATTGCACTGAAGGATTGCATGCAGTGTAAAATGACTATTAAAAGCAATGCTGGATGACTCAAATTTTAGGACTTGGGAAATTGAGCCTTTCCAAGATGTCATCAGGCAATGGGAAAGGTACACCATGCCATGGTTGCTTGGTTAATTAATAAAAAAGCTTACAATTCCTTTGTGTTTTATTAAATACTACTGGTGTGCGTTTCCTTCATTTACCCAAAGTAAAGCAATAGTGTGACTGAAACAGCAAACACTAGACTGAGAACACAAATATGTAAATCAATATGTTTTAAGCCCCAACTCGTAAAACGTTTGGATGATGTGTAGAATATGTGTAGAATATGGATGAATAAAGTTATTTACAAATATCATAAACCTTTTTTAACACTAAAATACAATGAAATACATTGGATTTTAAAACATGCTGTGAGATAAATGTGAGAATACAACCATTGTTTAACGTGGCTAGCTACCATCTCCTTAACCACTGGTCTCCCCCATATAATCAGAAATCAGTGCTGAAAAACAAAAATGAAAAAAACAAAAAATGAAGCTGGCGTTAAGGACAAAAAAAATTAAATCAAGGTTTTAACTTGTGTGACCACCACAGCGACTAAATTTCAGTTTTGACCCATCCACGTTTTCTGGATGGTAATATTCATCTTCTGCATGACATACCTATAGACTTATCTATATATTAGTTGATAGTACAGCGAACATATTGAAAGACAATTAATTTTGAAAGAGTTTCTGAGCTCACTAAATAGGTTGTGTTACAAAATAATGATTTTTCCTAATGCAGGATGCCAGAGGCTGCTCAAAAATGACAGATTTCCAGTGACCATTATTGCGTGTGTGACATCATGACCCACGTTGATGCCACGATGTCACACCTTATCAAGGGGAAGATGCAACAAAAATTACCAGAATATTTCAACGACCAAAAAAAACTAAACTCTCAGTCAGGGAAGAGTAAAACTCAATGGCACAACAATGGCATGCAGCAAACAATTACAGCAGCCCTGAACTATCTGGCTTCCCCCTTAGTTTCTGCTGATGGGTGTGGGTGGTCCCTGTCCTTCAGCCAATCACTGTACAGGTAAACACTAAAAGGTATTCTCTGAATAATGTCATATATATATATATATATATATATATATATATATATGTATTAATATGCAATATGCATATATGCATATATAATATGTATATATGTATTAATGATAAAATTGATAGTATAGATAATGAAATATTGAAAAAATCGGAAATTGCAGGGGTGTGGGGATAAAGATTTTATCTTAGAAAACAACCAAGCTAGAAAACCAAAAGTAAATACGTAATACTACAGAAAAAACAGAAAACTAAACTGAGTAAACCATGAACAGGGAACCAATGAACCAGGAGCCAGGAAGCAAAATGGAGATAACAGACTTAAAACGTGAAAACTGTGACAACCGGTGTGGCTCCGACGAGGAGTTAAGAATCCAGAGAGCTTATTGCAGAGGAGGGCGATTACTGCATGGAGGCAGCTGAGGACAAGCACACAGGTGAAGGGAGCAGAAGTAACAACCAGACTGGGGACACACTGAGGAAACTATATGTGACCAAGTGGAAAATAAAGTGGAAAGAGACTTAATTAGTAGTAAAATATTTGTATGTTTACTTGCAGAAATATAAAAGCATCATTATTAGTTCTAAAATTTTATATAAAAATATAATATGTGGCAAAACAGTTCATTGATGGGCTGCATTTAAAACAGGACAAGCATACAATTGGCTGAATTGGAGTTGTGCAAATAGCAATAATAAATGTACAGTTTGGGAAACACAAATAAAATCAATATGGCATGGCCAAACAAAGCCCAAATAAAAACCAAACAAAACATGCAAAGGTGCCCCCAAGTCAATCCAATTTGACACAGTCCAAAAAGTCTATACAGGCCCAAAAAACTAATGTACAGCCTAAACTTTAACCGAGGGAAAAGAAACAGTGGATGGCGGTTCAGCGGCATCCAAATAATCACTAAAAGATACAAACATCCCACATTCAGTATGACAATCATTCTATTATTTAAATTACTATCTTAACTATTTAAAAGTTACCTTTATTAACATCAAACAAAAGATCTCTCCTAGTTCTAGAGGCCAGCAGGTGATAGGACCTTTCATCAAGTCAGGTGGAACACACACTTTCCCAGGACTGATGACCGGTACTATTGCTTGGACCTAAGAGGATGTGGTCATTATTGGCTGCACAGCTTTTGTGACAAACACATTGTATCTATTTACCTTCTTGTCTGTGCACCAAACCCAGATTTGGCTTAATAGCTTGAGTGTAATGGCTGCCAGTTGCCCTCTGCACCCATGTAGAGTAACTGAGTGAAAGGCCCAGATTTGCCTCCCTCTGACTTTTAAAAACTAAGCTCCGCCCCCCAACTTTCTACTTCCTGGTTCACCCTATCACATATAGGAAAGAATCACGAGGAAAAGGAAAAACAGAAATAAAGGATCAAGTAATGAAAACCCTAGAAGACAAGGAATCAAAATAAAATACAGAGATAACTCAAACTGGGGAATACAATTAAAGGCGATGTTCTCAAAAACAACAAAAGAAGAGCAAAATTATTTTTCAATTCAAACGTCAAATGCCACGCATTTAATGGCTGATATGTTTTCTTTTATGTTCTGCTGAAAATATGTGGTTTTCTGAGATCGACAGTAACTGCATTTAGTTTTTATTCTATTCACACAGCCTCTCAACGTGTCTGGAATTGGGCAGATACATTTAACTACCAACAACATGCTTTTACAGTTTGTGTAATATTTTCTACAATGTAAAATAGCAAGTTGGTGCTGAGAAAATAGCACCATATATTCCATGTGCCACTGAAGCTCTGCTTGGGTCTTCTTTCTTGCAATTAAATTATTTAATGGCAAACTAAGATGAAAATAGAATTTAAAAAATCCTGGGATTTTTGGCTTATATTTGAGGTCTGGCTCACAGATGAGAGTAAAACAGTGTAACAGTAACTGTTGCTACTCACCGTACTGTTCAGATAAACTTAATTTTCTCTGTGCATCTCCACAGAGATATTTATGAGAACAGATAATGGTACGTCAGTTTCACTCTGTGCCACAATGATTCTTCATGTACTTTCATTGTTATTTCATATCAGAAACACTGAACAAGATCAATTCAACCAAAAAATGCTTTGACTCAGCTATTTTATCATACTGACCGAGTTTCTAATAGCAAGAAATTTTACTTTGCTCAAACGTATACACACTATGGTCTGAGTATTTAAAGACTTTTGTCAATAACCATGATTGTGGCTGGCGGTTTAAGTATTTATGGTGGATCCAAGTGGTGTACTGTATGCAGCTATCACAAAAGATAAAAAACATTTCGTCAGGGATTGCAGTAACACCACTTATATGATGATAAACCCAAACTTTGGTCCAGTCTCCAATAGTTCAGCAGCTATTAACGCGCTCCGAACACTAAAGGATTCTGTGATGCTTCTGGCTTTGTCTTAGACAGCCCTTCTGACATAGAATCTTCAAGAAGGACTAATCTGCCTATCTGTGACTTAAGTCTAATTTTTTGTCTGTCTTTCTCCGTCTCAGAAACTACCCACATTCCTTTTAAGCTCCCTTCTGTGTGATCACTTTCCCTCCATGACTACTCCTGTTTCCTATAGCCCATTATGGACCCGATATCATGTATTTATTATGCTCTTTGGACTAAATAAACTGTGGGTTGTTGATCCTTTACCTTTGACCCACAATTGTCTGATCAGTTTTGGACGATCTGACCAAATATGGACATTTGGATCCCATTTGTGCAATTTGTGTGAATGGGTAAATGTTGCTTGTCCATAAAATGACTTGATAATAGAAAATCGATATATATAATTATTACATTTAATTTACTACATACAAAATAATTTAAATTTAAACTAAAACTAAAAATGTTTTATTTCTTTACTTCAGCTGGTCCACATAGTAAAATCAAGTTTGCAGTGTGGCAAGGTGACGACAATTAATGGAGAAACATACAGTTTTCGTTTTTATTACTTATCTGAATTACAACAGTCTATTACCTGGAGATTGGGACAGCTTTTCCCCGTGGTGCAGATAGTTCTATAACCACGACTGGTTTGAGATACATCCTTGGTTAATTTGGGATTTTGTTGGCTAAGATACTTTGGCTCCAAAGCATCAATGGATGCAACTTTGCGACAAAGATGGGTCAGTTTTAATAGTGGTTCAGCTGTATTGTGGGACAAAGAGAGAAAAGCTGCTAGCAAATGAAGGATGATGGTTTGTTTGGGCATCAGTGTGCCTATGTGTAAAAGTGACACAGTGGTGACAGTAAGTTTTTACGTGGGAGGACAGATGGTTGTGTGGGCAGCTGTAAAAAAAAAAGAGAAAACTCTTAACTATGGTTGGAGACACTGTTACGATATCTTCATTTGCAATCTCTACTAGTATGAGTCTGAAATCTTTATTTTACTCTGTCAGCATATCTATTGGTTAATCCATTATAAGGGTGGAGGAATCCGTTTTTTCAGTGCCTAAAAATACAAAGATATTTCAATTCTAAAATATTTAATGTAAATGTTAAGCTAATTTCATAAAGAGTTATAATCAAGACCTTTTGATAATTGAAGAATAATTTGATTTCCTTAAAGCCCTTGCAGCCACGATAGAAATCTCTGGTTGGACAGATAACAATATCTAAATATCTTAAGATCCATCAGTGTGTTTAGCTTTTTCTAGATTAGCCATGGAAACCTAATTTAGAAATCTTAGCTGGATAATTAAAAATGTGTCTAAATTCATTCCCAATGGAGTTGGGGCATTGGAGGGCTGATGCAACTACCAGCCCAGCTTCAAAGAGGTGGGTTATTACAATATTCATTAATAAATGTTACAAAACCCATATGGATTGCTGCATAGTTAGTCACGAGCAGGTAAAAATAACTTACGTATATTTCTATATTTTTCATTTGTCTGGCTTAAACTCAATGTGTTGTGTGCAATCTGTTATTTGTTATTTGTTAAATTTGTGGCGATCGTTACTTTCAATATTCCTTTTTTCCCCCCCAAAAATTCCTGAACTTTGTTACAAATACTGTTTAATAAAACACGTAAAGTTCACATTTGAAATTCTAACATACAGAATTACTGTAAATACTTATGTAGATGATTGTGCCATAATTTTTTTTAGATTTCCATTGTCCATACCGCTTATACCTAGTAGGGCTAGAGTATCTCCTCACACTGGGTGAGAGGTGGGGTACACCCTGGACAATAGCCAGTATATCACAGGGTCACACAGAGACAAACAACCACACACTCTCATTCATTCCTATGGGCAACCTTGTTTTATTACAAAATAAGGAAAGTTCCATATTGTTCCGTTTCTATGAACGTCTTGTACAGTCTTGTGTTCTGAATGTATGTACTGGAATGAACTGCATTGTCTGGGTCAAAGACAATTATATCACGATCAGCTACATTATGATCTTGCAGACATTTCACGAATTCAAGGATACCAGAGAAAAAAGATATTTGCACTGTAGACAAGGAACCCTTCAAGATCAATCCCCTTCTTGAGGTGTAACGAAGACAAATCTATCTTCTACATTTGCTGTCTCATCAAATGTAACGGCAACAAGCAGAACATCCCTTGTCTCTTTTTATCTGACGTTCTGCTACTGTTTACTTGGAGTTAGTTGAAACTCGGAACTCGGAACCATTTCCTTTAGGAATATCTTCACTAGTCTGGTCACTTTTTGAAAGTTGAATATTTACTGATGTGCAAGTACTAAACCAATATTCCCAAATCACGTTAAAAAAAAACGTGTAGGTTAAAATAGGACATGTGAACCACAAGGGTACTTTCTTTATACTCACAGACAGTTTCACACAAGAATTCTAATTTGTCTCAACTGAAATTCCTCATGACATTCACAGGCAGAGCTTTTCATGGATATAAACATGTTTAGTATTGTATTTCTAATCTCGTTTTACTGCACTACAGCAGCACTATGAGCGTCCACGATGAAGTGGGTCAAACCCACCTATCACCCCACTTACTTCTTGTTTTTTAGGTTTTTATTTTCAAGCATTTTTCTTTGTTTTTAATAATTAGAGGGAAGCCTTACACTGAACTTGTAATTTACCTTTGGATTTTCTTTTTTTTTTTAATAAAAAGCTCTTGAACTAAATGTACCAAATCCATTATTAAGAAACTGTTTAATGGGTTCATTTTCTCCAGCCAGTTAAGTCCATATTTCTTTTAAATAAATCTATTTGAAAAGTAAGACATTATCCCAGAAACCTTCCTAGAGATACCTAAACTAAGCAACCTGCAAGGACCTTAAAAGATATCCGTCACCTTCTCCAAATATTGAAACTCCAGAGAAATAGTCATACAAAATAAATCATTATTCTGTCTGTGCCTATTAAATAGTCTATTAAAATTCCGAGGACAGTCAAGAGCAGCATCTACACCATCAGATTAATTTCAGACCTTACCTTTCACGCTGCACACTCTCCACTTAGACAAGCATATAGTCTTTTTGCTAAGGTCTGACAGTTGACGCGTGGCTTAAGAAAACCCAAACATTTCCAATTGAACAGATTTATCAACATCCCACTGTGCTTTTCATCGGTAGCAATTTACAAAACGTCAAAATCTTGAATGTCTGGGATACCTTAATGGTGCTTTGACATGTATAGCAGTTGGAGTAATTGCTCATACAAGCAGATTACCTCAAATGAGCACCTGAATAAGAATTTCAAAGCAGAAAATACATGACTGACAGAGATATCTGGTGCCCCAGAATAAAAAAAATACGAACAGCACAGAATCATGACAAGTAGTGAAGATTGAGGCACATAACAGATGCCCAAATGCGCCCTAGAGGAAGGCATTTTTTATTCCTTACAGTCATTTTTGGAGGAGAAATTACATTCCATAACCAGTCTTTTTCTCTCAATCAAAGCATTTGAGTGTGAGGGGTAATCCTCTCCTTCCTTTAATACTGCTACACATGCCAGATATCCTCCGCATTGCATAACTTAATCCATTTGTTTCTGAAAGTCCTTGATAAACTATGAGTTCAGGAGCAACCAGTTAATATTAGATCCCTCACAACAGGGTTTCAATGTTTTTCTGCCCCCTTATTTCTTTCAATGTCTGTGGAAACACACATATAATGACAGTGTGGATTACATCAAATTACAATATCCAGAATAAACTGGGACAAGATTTAGGAAGAACAAAAACATTAAATAAAATAAATAGTGGGGAGACACAATTTTATTTGTATTGCGATAAGAATCTATTTTCAGATATCTCAAGGAGCACAGATAACATCATTTATGATGTAAAATATTCAAATAAAGTACTTTGTCAGTGATTTCATCATCATGTCATTTTCACTCTGCATAAATAAAGGCTGAACAAATCAAAAGGAATAGAAAAGAATAATGCGATGAATTTAAGGTGGATCATTGCTATCGTCCAAATTTTTTCCAGCTATACTAAAGTAATTTTTGCACAAATCCAAAGTCACAAATAGCTTTATAATCCTCTTACAAACATAGAATATGAGCCCACTTAGACTTACTCATCATGCGTTTATGTTTATATATATGTTCTATGTTTTTGATTTTGGGGTTTTGTTTCCAAATTGAATTTTTAGGTTCCTGTTCTTTTATTTTGTTTCCTAAGTCTTGGTTAGAATTCTTTAATTTCTACCCGATATTCTGTTTTATTCTGGCGTCTCTCTTCCATTTCTTGTGTTTCCTTGTTTCTCTGCCACTATTCTTGTCCCTCAGTTTTGTCTGGCTTCTCTCTTTAGTTCAGCTCTCTGCACCTGTGCTGTTTCACCAACGCTTCATTCCACTAATCAGTTTTCCCGCAATATACGCTTCTCAATCTTTTCATTTATTGTCAGATCTGTGCTGTGTTACTACCTTACAACCACCTGTTACCTTGCCATACTTTTTTTTACACAGTGCCATGGCCGTTGGTTTTATGATGAAAATGTTCTTTCTTTTGAATTTTTCTAAGTTTCTCTTTCTGGTCTGTACTTGGAGACTCAGAGAGGAAAAATAAAAACAGGTAATGCAAGCCTACAGGAAGAAAAGACTAATAATACATGCTCAGGTGCTGACCTGACAGTGATAACAACAATTAGGGGTGAAACGGCAATCACAGAACCAGGAAGAAACATGAAAAAGGCTAAATTATAGGCAAAGGAAAGAGACATTTTAAAATCAAACTTGTTGTGAGAATAACAGAGAATCAAAATCTTACTTCAGTTATAGTAACAAATTTCACCATAAGTAAGAATTTGAGCTCCAAAATATAAGATTTAAGTTTCAGTCACATTGTGAAGCAGTCATATGTTGTTATTGTTGCTATTGGTATTGGTGTTGACTTCTATTCAGCCTCATCGATTATGCAAAGTGACAGATTAACAGGCAATCGGTATTCTCGGTTTTTAAAGACTTCAATTGAATCCAGGTCTCTTAAATTCTGATTACTTGTTTGCGAATGTAGGGCTTGTACATTTTTGGGGCATTCAAACATTTAGAGCCACTGACATCACAAAATGTGTGTAGCACTCATCAACTTTTACTAATATGTGAATTGTTTATGTAATTTGGAAAAGGAAATCCAAGTTTTGACTGGAGGAGATGGTGTTAATATTTGATCACTTGAAATTTCTATAGTTATGGAAAGTTTCCAAGTGTATCTTTATCCATACATTGTTTGGAATTTAAAGGACATAACTTTATATGATCACATCTTTGATGGTCTTTGACCATCTTTGAAGCAGATTGGTTCTGATTCTTTGTTTGTTTTTGATAGAGTACTAAACTAATACTAATACTTAACTATAAATTCTCTGACAGTTTCATACAGTCACACAGTTTTCACTGTGACTGATTTAAAATGTCTGCATTATCTACTACATTATATTCCAGCCGTGGTCATTTAAAAAGTGATAAACAAATTACATCCCAGAATATAAATATGTTTGTCCAATTTGCTTTCAATCCAGTATCCAACTGAATCCACCATCCAGCTCCTCCCATTAAAATGTGGGGACTGTGGACATCTTTATGGTTGTATTACACAGCGATTATGGTTGGGCTAAATGAAGAGGCCTTTAAGTGGAGATTTGCAGGCGTCTGTGAAAAGGAATGAACAATAAACTCTAACTTCTGGTTGAATTGGTGTTGTTTCCATTGTTTCATTTCTGCTCAGCAAATTAAACTCACTCTGTGCTCAGTAAATTATTTTCTTTGGCGAGTTTATGTAGTTCTTGTCTTACCTTGTTAGCAGCACTTGTCTGTGAAAAATCAAATAATCCAATCTCCTTTTAGAGAGCAATTTATACGACTCTTTTTAGTCAGCATGTGCCAGTTTTTTCCTTTGACTGGCTCCATACATGTTCCTATTGTATTAACATGGATCTGTAGACATGCTCAAGGTTACTGTATTACTCTATATATGATCAGAACTTCACACATATGAATTCTTGTAATAAATGCTGTGGATGACTCATCGTCTCTTAAGCCTTTGTAAAAACAAATGAAAGATCCATTCCCATATCCATATTCCAAAAAACGTTATGCAGTACTTTAAAAGTATGTCATGTAAATTGCCATTTGTGACTCCTTCTCATTTTGATTGAAATCCAACTCCCTTGGTTGATTATCTAAAAATAACTGCAGAATTATCTTATGCACTGGAGAATCACATTGTAACTCTTGGACCTCTGGCAATCGGATTGTAATAAAAATTGATTGTCCCATCTTTCTCCTAATTACAACAGCTGCGATCAATTTTTTCAGTTGTTGTAGTGTCCAATTACTTCCTTGACCAAATCCCCACAGTCCTCTTGAACTGAAGATGGAGCCCTGAAAACCTAATAATGTCTGAAACATTTATCCACCATGTAGAGGTTTAATACCCACTCATTAGCTACATCTAATGACACATTTATGCCCATCTTTTTCTTCCCAATCTTGAATGATAATGTGACACAAAGTATTATTTTGTACGTGCACCACATTTGCAAGCTTAATTTCAATGTGTGACGAAAAATTAACACATGCATTGTCTTTGATCAATATGTATATATATTGTTAGTTAAAAGGTTGTGAAGTTATCAATGTGAGGAAATAATTTTCTCTTAGTAACCACCAAGGTCTCTTGATAGCAACAGTGTTATTTTAGGCAGCTTATGTATATAAAAACTCTAACTCGGTAGCCTGCAAAGCATTCTATATGAATGATTTGGTTGGGAAAATACATAAAAGGAACTTTAAGAGTCATTTAAGAATATTTCCGCAACAAAATTATTCAGGGAACACATTTCTATTGCTTCTCATTTCTCAGTACGTATATGGTGGTCCAATTCTTGTACTATTAAGTGTATTCATCATACTGAACCATATAGTTGTTAATAAACCAGAATAAACTAAGTGCAGATTCTGCATAATGTCAACTTCCTGGATGCAGTACAGGATAAGGTATCTGTTGAAGTGCTTAGCATGCCTTTGTTACTTTAGATTTTACAGCAAACGTAATTGGCCAGGTGCTGTCTTCAGTGAAGTTTAGTAAAGTGGCCAAAAAGTAACTTCCTGTGGTGCGACAATGAAGATGAAAAGTGATTATACAAAGCAGTGGTGAAGATCATATTATGATGAATGATCAAAACAAATCTAGTTTTGGCTTCGATACAACAGCAGATAGTTGGCAGGTTTCCTTATGCAATTAATCTCAATAATGTTTGGCTATGCAGTAAGTTTACTAACATGGAAAAAGAAACCAGCCTGCGTACACACAAGCATTGATCATAATGTTGACTACTTGCTTTGTTACTGACACCAGAAGTTTGCTTTAAGATATATGGACTCTTTTCTAATCATGATCAAGATGCTATTGATATAGATGAGGATCTGTTAAATAAGATACAGAAAAAAATACTTTATTACCTTTGAAGTGATTGTTTTTATTGAACTTCTGTTTAGTTTATTCAAAATTATGAATCTCTTGGACAAAAATGACAACCAAATGAAAAGCTCCTGTTTTTTTTGTCATGCATACCCTCAAGCAAGAAATGCAAAAACAAAACCCAAAGAAGTTTTTTAAGGTGTGTCGGACAACAAAAAGAATGGATGAATTCTTCTTTAAAATGCTAATCGATCAGTTTCCCCCTAATTTGTTGCATGAAAGCATTCCAAAAAGATAGCGTTTCACACCATAATTCACTCCTTTTGAATAATTTCACGCTTGGCAAAGCAGTTTTCAGGTGACATTTTGGATCAACAAAAAATCTTTATTGTCAATGTGATGTTCCACGTTTTTTATTGGCTATTTTAAATGGCTTTTAGGTTAAATCCTAAATGCTAGGGTATCTTTGAGCAAGACACCGAACCCTCAGCTGCCAGCGATGCAGCATGAAATGTTTGGGAACGTGCCAAGATGCAAGGGTTGCGTTGGGATGGACATCCAGCATAACTCCTGACAAAACCCAAAAGTACATTACTCTAGTATGTAAGATGAATACAATAAAACCCTCTTTTAGAGGAATTAAGAGAGAGTGAGGAATCGTAGACAGAGGAGGGTGGATCAACCCAGTTCGGACATGAAATGGGGTGTGAGGCTAACAAAAAGTTTGGGAACTGCTGTCTTAAGCCTTTCTCAAGTCTGTAGAACATATGTAAATTGGATGGTAAAACTCACACAATCCCTTCTGTTCCTCTAAAAGGTAAAAGATCTGGTCCAATGTTCCACAACCTGGAATTGCCACAATGCTCCTCCCAAATAAAACTTTGACAAACGTTCTAGGAATGGCCAGTCATTTCCAGGCCGAACCAACTGGTAATCAGAATGTTCTCTTGTATTTTTTACCCAACAGGTGCAGGATTAAAATGTCAGACTGAGTCTGATATGAATTGCCCTCTCAATTTTTAAAAATAACGCATGGAGGTAAGAGTGGTTCAAGTTAGCCAATTTCTCAAAAAGCAAGGAGAAAGTTTGGTGGTTGGGCAGGGCAAACCAACATTACAATTTTGAAAACACTTTTGCATTTAAGAAAGTGATTAACATTTAAGAAAACAAAATGCCATTTTAAGAGACAAATTTACATTTCGTAAAAACAAACTAACAAGAGGTAAAACACTTTAACGTTTGATCATATCAACCAGAAAGAGAATGTAGTATGTTTGACACTGACCTGAGAAACAAAACCGAATTAATTTTATCATATGTGTAACACAAAAAGCCCCCTGATTACTGTGATCATGTTCGGGTCAGCGTTGAACTTGGTACATTCCTTTTCCGGTATGGGCAACAAAGTTTATCATTTTTGTTGTAAAGTAGCAGATAAGGACAGTGTGAGCTGTGGCTGTGGACCTGTGAATGAGGGACAGGATGAGGGGATTAGGAGTGAGGAGGAGGTGAAGGAAACGATGGATGGAGAGGGACAAGAAATGGAGTAGAAGAAGCGGGAGAGTAGAGCTTCAACATCTAGTGCCAGGTGCAGGTGCAGGGTTTGGGATTTCATTGGCATTTTGTCTTTCTTCAGGTTTATAATGCCAATCCTCAGCTTTTTGAGATCTGAAAACAGCCGAAGAAATGTTGAATTTCCTTCAAAGATATTTAATTATTTCTCCCGACAGATCTGTAAATGAATTTTATTCAGATAAGTCTTCTACACACTCACTCGCCTGATAATACTGATTTTTTTCTTCATGTCCAGAAACATGTACAAGATTTAAAATAATAATGATAATAATAATCAACCTCTTTGATCACAATTATGAAGGTTCATTCTAGATTTTTTTAAAATTGCCAGATCTGTCACGAGTAATATATACACTATATTGCCAAAAGTATTTGCTCACCCATCCAAATTATCGGAATCAGGTGTTCCAATCACTTCCATGGCCACAGGTGTATAAATTCAAGCACCTAGGCATGCAGACTGTTTTTACAAACATTTGTGAAAGAATGGGTCGCTCTCAGGAGCTCAGTGAATTCCAGCGTGGAACTGTGATAGGATGCCACCTGTGCAACAAATCCAGTCATGAAATTTCCTCGCTCCTAAATATTCCACAGTCAACTGTCAGCTGTATTATAAGAAAATGGAGTGTTTGGGAACGACAGCAACTCAGCCACGAAGTGGTAGGCCACGTAAACTGACGGAGCGGGGTCAGCGGATGCTGACGCGCATAGTGCGAAGAGGTCGCCAACTTTCTGCAGAGTCAATCACTACAGACCTCCAAACTTCATGTGGCCTTCAGATTAGCTCAAGAACAGTGCGCAGAGAGCTTCATGGAATGGGTTTCCATGGTCGAGCAGCTGCATCCAAGCCATACATCACCAAGTGCAATGCAAAGCGTCGGATGCGGTGGTGTAAAGCACGCCGCCACTGGACTCTAGAGCAGTGGAGACGCGTTCTCTGGAGTGACGAATCGCGCTTCTCCATCTGGCAATCTGATGGACGGGTCTGGGTTTGGCGGTTGCCAGGAGAACGGTACTTGTCTGACTGCATTGTGCCAAGTGTAAAGTTTGGTGGAGGGGGGATTATGGTGTGGGGTTGTTTTTCAGGAGCTGGGCTTGGCCCCTTAGTTCCAGTGAAAGGAACTCTGAATGCTTCAGCATACCAAGACATTTTGGACAATTCCATGCTCCCAACTTTGTGGGAACAGTTTGGAGCTGGCCCCTTCCTCTTCCAACATGACTGTGCACCAGTGCACAAAGCAAGGTCCATAAAGACATGGATGACAGAGTCTGGTGTGGATGAACTTGACTGGCCTGCACAGAGTCCTGACCTCAACCCGATAGAACACCTTTGGGATGAATTAGAGCGGAGACTGAGAGCCAGGCCTTCTCGTCCAACATCAGTGTGCGACCTCACAAATGCGCTTCTGGAAGAATGGTCAAAAATTCCCATAAACACACTCCTAAACCTTGTGGACAGCCTTCCCAGAAGAGTTGAAGCTGTTCTAGCTGCAAAGGGTGGACCGACGTCATATTGAACCCTATGGATTAGGAACGTGATGTCACTTAAGCTCATATGTGAGTCAAGGCAGGTGAGCAAATACTTTTGGCAATATAGTGTATGTTTAAGGAAAAAATCATCTTAATTAAATTTTCAGCTTTTGAAAAGTATTGACTGAACTTCTGTAGTCTAAAAAGGTTAAAATGCAATTTGTTGATGTTCCAACTGAAAAAACAATAACCCTATCTACCTCTATATGCAACTTGTATTTGAAGTTTTCATGACAGTCTGAACAACAAAATTTGGATTTTTTCAAATGCGACCCAGCCCACTTGGATATGTGGTCCAAAATCCAATACATGTCCAATCTTTTAATGACCTGTGTCTGCCTGTGTCTGTATTTTGAGAGGGATAACTCTATCTAGACCAACTCAAGGGGTCTTATAGGAACGGGACAATTTTGTTAGCATTTTCCAAGATATGGCAAAGTGTGGGTATAAACATTCTTGGCTATATTTGGCCTCAAGGCCAAATATAAGAAGACAGTAAACACTGAGCATAGTCACTACGAGTGACGTTATGTATCCTCTACTCCACATGAACAAATTTAAGTTCTTGTGCAGTTCACACTGGATGTCACATACAAATTTAATTTTTTCGCTTTTGAAACCACGTTTAGGTTCTGAACAGATCCCATTTGTATGCAAAGTCCCCAACTCCCCTTAGCATGTGAGAATAATTTCCGAGAGTCATCATTGCACAGGTGTCCAGCTTCGCCATTTTATGTTTCTGGAATCATAAACTATATTTTTTTCAGAACTTTTACTAGTGATCCAGGTTTTCTACTTTTCTGAGCTTAATTAAGTTGCTTTGCTGCTTTTGGGTTTATTAAAGTTAAATGCAAAAAACAGCAAATAAATACAACATGATAAGGTGCTATGTAAGGGGAAACAAAATAATTATCTCAATACTGTTTTTAGTGACCCGGAAATTTGTATTGTGTCACAGCCACTCAATTTATAAAAAACAGCTTAAGTTGGGCACATGTCTGTCAGGTATATGTAGTTATTAGATTACTCTGCAATCCTTGCTTTACTCTCCAATATACCTGCAGTATTACAAAATATAAACATATGATGGTAAAATGATAGTTTTTTATCAACAGCCCACAGTTGATGTCTCTCTTGATGACATTGACCTCAGATAAAAAGTTGGACCAAGATGTGCTCATACTACATATGTAATGTAAATTACCGAGGTTATTGTAAACCTTTTGGATTTAGTAGTAGCAAGTGTGTATCAAATTTCTTCCCAGTCATGAAACAAAGTGTCATTCTCTTTCATGAGCATTTGGCCACAGTAATTCAAATTTGACCGTGTTTTTGCAAAGCTTCCCGATCTAACGTTGTTTCCCAACACTAAACATCAACCGATTCTCCTGTGAAGCGTGTGCGTGAGTGGAATTACAATCAAGCTGTCACTGCCTGGAGGCCAGTTGTACTGGTAATTGTGAGAGGATGACAACAGGTTGGCCGGCATTAAGTCTCATCTTCCTTTGGCGAGTTCAGCACCTGCCTGTCGGCCAATGGCGGGATGTTTTTCTGACAGCCACAGTGGGAATGATTGATGCCTGAAGGCGTCTGATGGCGTGTTTCTCATTGCCAAGCTGCTAACTCCATCCAGAACTCTCTCATGGAACTCATTTAGACCACACCTGTCCTACCGACACACACATTCTGTCTAAATGAACAGGTATCCTGTGGTACTGATAAATTGCAGAAAATCATAATCACCTTTGGGGGGATTTCTGATGCAATGTAAAACAGAAAAGAATCTGCAAATCCTGGATTTTTAGTTGATAAGGCAAAATCTTTCAACTCACAAAAACATTTGTTTTGAAAAACAAGTAAAGCTAACTTCCCTTTTGTAATTTTATATGTGATTTTATATGTTTATTATTTTCTTAAAACATGGTATTGTTAATCTTAGAATTCAATTTTTGACCTCAATGCACCACATTATACTAAAGTCTTTTTCCTTTTTTTTGCTACACGAGTGTGTGTTTTTAAGCACACACACAGCTCTCTTTAGCTCCAAAGAATTTTAAACCTCCAAATGTCCTGATACTACTACATTTTTCATAGGCATTTTAAGCAAAGAGTTTTGAGGACTTAGTAGTCAGCTGTCATTAATTCCTCTGAGATAAAGAGTTTCATGTTCTCCATGAAAAACACTTTAGTAAAAAGTATTGCTAAAGATACCAAATTCCAAACCAAACTCACAAATGATTGAATGAAAGTTGAACATTATTGTCTGTAATGTCCAGTATTGATGCAGTCAGGTTGATGCAAACTGTAATGTTATACATGAATTGTAAGTTGCTTTAAACAAAAGCGTTTGCTAAACAGTAAACAATGATCAATTTAATAAAACTTTTTCTTCTTTTTACAAGTAATAAGCTTATTTGATCTACCACAGAAGCTGACCAAATGTTTTCGATATTAGTGGACGCTAGTAGGCAAATGACCATGATGGGATAAGATGTATAAATAATACATCCAGGTAAGAAACGACGCAAGAAAGCAGTGCACGTTAGTGCTAATTGTGGAAAAGCATGACATTTAATGGTTTGTTTGTCTTCAGAATACCATGATGGTTGCCTGAGGGACACAATTGACCACACGACACACAGCATATCTTTTTTTTTTTTTTTTTGCATCACATCAGATCAAAATATAAATTAACTGGCATTATTTCTAATGTGTTGGGCAGTCGTGATTGTGTCAGGGGATGAAATCTACGTTGCTTTTTAAATTAACTTCTTCATTTGGATGACTTTTATTCCGGCTAGCTTGGAGAACCAAGGGTTACGGTGTGTGTTACGGTGCGATGCCGTTTGAAGAAAGCCTAACTTCTGGAACATGGAAATGGCCGCCGTCTGCGACGAACCGACGTTCACGACGAGCTCGGCGAAGCCCCGCTCCTTGCAGAAATCCAAGGCCCTCCGGGTCAATTGCGATCCCAGCGTTTTGCGGCGCCACGGAAAGACGACGACGACGTGAGACATCTCCCCGAAACCTCCGTCCCTCGAGTCCGGAGTCACTTTGGTCCCGCTCACTCCTCCGTTCCACTCGTCAAACCTCTCGCCTTCGTCACCCCCCCTCTTCCCGGTCACTGCCACTATCCCCACTAGCTTGGACTGACCATTGACGTCCGCCTCGGCCACCCAGAAACCGTTATCGGGGTTTTTCAGGTAGCCGGTTTGAATGTCGGCCATGTCCGCGCTCAACCTCCTCAACATGTAGCCCTCGTAGATGTCGTAGCAGCAATAATAAATGAGGCCGGCCCACACGCTGCCGAAGAGCAACGCTTGGAAGTAGGAACTGCCTCCGAGTACGTAACCGGCCATACAGATGCTCAGAGCCACACCGACGTGGTCCGGATTGCTCATGGCCTGAAAGAAAGCTGGATACACGTGTTCAAAGATCCCATTCCGAAAGAGTGACATCACCACCGCTTGATCTGAGGGTTTGTATTCCCTGATGGAGAACTGAACTGCAGGTGAAAGAGGAAAAGAAAGAAAGAGGGGGAGAGAACAAGAGCTCAGTGAGGCTAATCTGCTTGTTATTGCAATCAGAAATTCCACATGGATTTCACAAGAGGTTGAGTCACGTAACTTCTTAAGAAAGAATTAATGATCAATTCACTTCTCGCTGAATCTAACCCTTTTATTTGTAATTAAATTCTATTTCGTATAAATAAAAAAAGCCTTTGCTTTTATAGCATTCGCATATGACAACCCCAAAGGGGAGAGTCACATCTGAATTATTGTGCCATTGTTTCATGTTAAGATTGGAATTGTGAATCATTGTGAGACAGGATACAATTACATCTTAAATGTGCTGAAAATGAAAATATGAGCAAAGTGAGACCCTTAGGCAAGAAGCATAGGGTTTTTCATTCCACTGAAATGTGTTACAGGTCACACCGGCACGTTAGAGTTGGCATTAATTAAAGCCCCTGCTGTCTTATTTGTCATCGTGTTCAAAATTAACTTGATTATTTTAAAAAAGTCACGATAATTAACAATATTGAAGTGCCAAACTTACGGTTATTTTTGTGCGACATGCCGACTCTCTCCTCTTGTACGTTTCTCAGAGTGAAAGGCTTAATGCTGCTGCTGGTTCTGGACTTAAGATAAAGATTGCGATAATCAGCCATTCACAGAAAGGATTGAAATGAGTCTGAGCATGCTCGCCTTACACACCACCTACATGCCCTAAATGACCCTAAATTAAAACTACAGCCATCAAATTTGCAGTTAAATTCAAATGATAGGGATTTAGGGAAGTGTTCATTAAAGGGTTTCTTTAAGTAGTTTTTTTTTTTACTTAATTCACTTTGACAACAAAGTAAATAACTATGTTATTGGGTTTTCAAATAGAATCATAGGAAAAATTCTGAATAAATTGATCAGAGTACTGAGTAGAATACGGATTCATTGTCAATTCAAGCGCTTCATTGATTTTTCCTGAGCAAAAATGTTCATAATAACTGCCTTTTCACTGCACGCATTTTGATGGTGTTCTCTCTGGATTGTTATATGGCTCTGCAGATTATTCCTGTGCTGTAGTAAAAGAGTAAGAGGAACATTAATATTGTCTATCCTCCTGATGTAAGGGTCTCCTATAGCCTTGGCATCTTGTGCAATAATCCGGTGGCCCTTGGACATGATTACATTTTCCTGGATAGAAAAAGGGCCTTTACACCTGTTTAAATTAATGGTGCTGCCTCATGAATCTGGTAGAGATAGAAGGTCAAGATACTCTGGAACTGTTTAAGCCATTTTCCAAGGACTGTGTGGATTCTCACCATTATTGTAATTAAATTTGTGCAAATGTTTTTTTTATTTTCTCTCACAATATGTATTGTAAGGACAATTAAGACATTTAAATGAACATTGTATTATCTTGTTTTTAATTCCTACAAAGCTCAGAAAAAAACATATTTTCAAATTCAATTTAAACTCTTTCGTATTTTAATTCAATATCAAGAGTCAATAGCATAATTCAAGGGCAGCTCAGAAAGGTACTGATTGGAGTACGGTCCTCTCAAGTGGAGTAACAGAGAGTGATTGTTATTTATTCTGTTTAAAGGTTAATGAGGTAGTCGAAGCCTTTTTAAGAAAAGTAAAACAAAAGGAAATACTTTTCCCTGAGTGCAATGAACTGATTGAAGTAGGTGACCAAATGCCACTGAAGAAAAAGCAAGCAAATTAAATAATTTCTAATGAACCAGCTTTTTATATGAGATGTTCTTTTAGATCCGTTTGTTTTATGCAGCCTTACTGAAAAACAAAATTAAGACCAGATGTGTACACTAGGTTAAAAAAAAAGATAGCAGCGCACTCTGACACAGCCAAAAAAATAATCCAATGATAAAATAATCAAGCACTGACTTTGCTGTGGGAAGAAAAAGATTTTCAGCGTTTTTTCAAAAGTCCTCATACATTTCTACTTATCTCCGTTCCAATTTATTACTCTGTACTTTTCTGTTACATGTGACTAGGGATAGATATAACAAATTGCCAAAAATGTGAAAAATGTACATAGTTATTGTTATTCCTTAGGCAACCTTGATATCACATAGAGGGTGCCCAATGGAAGACAACATTTGGATATGTTACTAACTCATCATTTCTAAAAACTACTCTATGTTTAAGAAACAGACCTAGTAAATATTTTAATACTATGAATTCATATCACATAGTGGATAATGTGAACAAGTAGTACATAAATGCATAAATTACACATTGTAGATAAAGAAATTATGATATTTTAAGAAACTAAGTTGATTTTAACCCTGTAATGCCAAATGTATCATATTTGATACATAAGGTTTCTGAAATGTTTTGCGTCTGACACCTTTTGCATAATTTAATGGTAAAAACTCTGCTCAAAATCCTAATTTACACAATCAGATACACCTGATAAAAGGGGACAGAAGACTACACAAAAAAATAATCTGGACCTATCCCATAGTAATAAATTATTAATATTAAAAATGTATTTTTGTTTTTTCTTTTAACATATTTTGTTAAAAGGCTAAATATAGACTTAAAACAAAAAAAAGTAAGTTTCTGTTTTGTTTTATTCTTGGATCAGGCTTTTAAATGGTTAAAGTTTAGCATTTAAACCTGTGCTTCCTGTAATGTCATCACTCCATATCATACTGATGGCAAACATTTTCCAAATACAACACAAACAAGTTAGATCAGTGTCGCCCTTTGTCTTTTGTCTTTTGAATTGTACACGGACTGGAATGTCTAACATGTGAACTATAGCACAAGATTAATTGAGCAAAGTAGACCTCATGCAAACGCTTAACCACATAAGTTTGATAATCTCAAGTGCTCCATCTGACAGCAGAGGTTGCCCCTGATGTGTTTATGATTTATTTTATTTGTAACAAAGGACTTGATGACTCAAAGCCAAATCCCAATGTCCTGTACTCCTTTCTTACTATCGACGATGTAGATTGATAATGTTTGGTTGAACAGATACTGCAGCAACTAAGCCAAGTTTATCGACTCACTAGTTTGGCTTAAAGAGCCTCTGTTTCACAGAGCTTAAAAAATTGTGATGAGTTACAAACTGCATAATAAATTAAATCACATTCAAACATGCCACAGTAGTAAAAAAGAGTTTTTAAAAAACCTGGAAAATAAACACTAAAGAGAAACTATATCGACCATATAAAGATCAAATTAAATTGCAAATTTTTATTCATGAACAAGTTCTTAACACAAAATATGTAAGAGAAAGAACCTGTTCTGTATGCTTATCATAGATTGATGACATTGAGGGATTTTACTATTAGATTTTTGCTTCATATCCAGGAGCTGGCCATCGTTTTAACAAACTGAACAAATAAATTCCCAAGTCCCTTCTTCTGCAGACAGTCGAGTCAGACTAACCTTGTGTGTCTTCATGATACACAAGTGAATAAAAATGTATCCAACACTCTAAGGGCAGCCAAGTTTACTTGCAGATGTCTTTTAATGTTTCATTTATATATTCCAGTAGTTTCATTAATTTAGTGTTTCATTAACCTAATGTGACTGGAACACAAACGGGGATACTTACACTGCCATCTGGTGGAATCAAGGGGGAAAAATCTCATTAAAGAAGCAGATGCGCTAAAAAAATAATAAATGTTCAAAGATAATATCTAATTATTATATTTACTGTCTCATCCTAAAACCAAATGGCTAGAAAAAACTCAACAGCAAGCTGACCCAAGACTTGACTCTTAAAAGATTAATGTGTTTAATCCAGTAAAATACAGAATAGATATTTGGGCATTTTTTACTTTTACTTTTTTTTTTACTTACTTTTTACTTTTAGGTTATCTTTTGAGGATGAGGCCAGTATCAGGATAGGTAAAAGCCTACCAAAAAAGCCTAAACCACCATTACAGGATGTCCTTGGCCTTTTTTGTGTTTTCCCTCATCTGCCCTACCATCAGTTCAACACACTGTACAGAAAATTATTTATTATTTGTTCTGTATAAGCCACCGACTGACTCATGGAGTGTTTTTCTACATATTGTTTTCTTTTTGAACATATATTTTTTTGAGAGGTAGGTCTTCCACAAGAGTCTATCTCTTTGATATGCTCGGAGGTTTGGCACCTAACATCAGTTGATTGTAAATTCTAGCTAAATTTAAACTCAAACTGTGAAGCTGTAACCAACAACTGTTTCAGAAGCCAAATTTGAACGTGCCTCATTGTACAGGTCCCCTCCAACACTTCCTTGATAATCTGTGGTGCCTTAATTGGTGCAGAAGCAATGTCTGAAACCTACCGCAGCACAAACTGGATCTGTTTGATCTAATAGGTTTGATTTTTTTTGTTAGAGAAGCAAATCTTTAATTGATTACTCATAAAATGTTGCATTTGCACTTTTAGAATCTTGTATTAAGAAGTAAAAGCAGTGAAATGGAAAAAAGTGCTTTTATGACTGACATCAGTTAAATGTAAGAAATCATTCCATCAACATGGAGAATTACCTGATTTTTAATTTTAGAGTTGAATTTCATGGTTTACACGTCATACATGTATGTGAACATTACTCTGCAAAAAACACCCTTTACATATCATGACACATCTTAAATCACGACTGTGGACTATGTCATTAGTATATTTATACATGTTTTACAACATTTAATTTCTCAGAACTGACAAAAATGTACAAACTTTAAGAATTTGATTAGGAATAATCTATGATACTCAACTTAAACTGATATATTATATCTAAGATTAGCAGCTTTCAAACATGAAACTAGAAGGAAGTTTATATAAAAGTGAATTTCCATAAACAGAAGGCCAGCTTTGTAAGTAACAGTAAGTAATAAGAAATGTTTTAGTATACAAGGATTATGTCAAGCTTTCACCTGCATAATCATTTTGTGTGTATTCGTAAAAGATTATTTGTTATATCAAACTTTCAAATGTGTCAATTTGTTACATATTTCCTATATTTTGTTACCTCATTTCCAAGAAATTAAAATCACTATTACTATTACTTTTGGTGCAATATGAACATTTAAGAATATATCTATTTTGCTATAAGTGACTGTAATGTATTGGTACCAAGAAACCTGGAAGCTCATCATGCTTTTATCTTTTTATGCCCGTCTTTTTTGATGAAACATTATGAAAACCTGAAATGACAACATACCAGAGAGACGTTGAAAGCTTCTTTTTTTCTAATGTTTCCTCATGATTATCTTACTTAATTTAATCTAAGGCACGGCTTGCTCTATGAAAGTGCTAAGACACTTCATTATCAGAATCATGGATCAGAAATACATAATTCCCTTTGGATGTAACAGTTCACATCAATTTATGTTACACTGCAAAACAACAGATAGAGTCATAATGTGGAAAAGCTTGAGTTTATTCTGTCTAAACAATACACAAATGAATAATGATCTGTATTGGATCATCTGTTTTCATTTACAGATCACACTTGCTTGGTTTGCTTTTGTTTTTTTCACTCTTAAAACAATTCATTTTCAATATTAAAATGCCTTTTAAAGTTAGTAGTTACAATAATAGTTCCATACGACAGTATTTACTTTGTAAATCAAGACAAGGGGCCAGATGGATTGCAAACAGAGCCAACAATGATGCATAGTAACAATCTATTGCATTAAAGAAACACATCTAGTGTAAATGCAACCATTACAGATAACAATGTACTTACAGACATAACCATGATTGTCTTACTGTAAGTCTTACTAAAGTTTGATACTTACAATAAATCAAGTAATGATATTGCCTTTTAGAACAACCAGGAAATGTCTCAAAAACTTAGAAATGATTATGAAATTGAAAGCATAAAAGAAAAATGTGTATTTAGATTCTGGACCCGTAACTTATAGTTGAATGACTAGTTGAATGTTTTTTTTTCTGCTCTGTAAATATTCTTGGTAACCACATACCCTCCCATATCCTGATGTAAGTTATTATTGAATATACTGACCATTTTCCACTGACATTTCAGTTACATCTATGTCATTTGTATCTGTAGTGTTTCTACAAGTTAGAGAAAGAAAGAGAGGGTACTATGGGGATATTCAATCAGTTGCAATCTATAGTTTAAGTTACAAATAAACAGACTTTGCAAAGCCGGGTATTTGAAAAGGGGGTAATCAAAGAAATTATGTAAGGTTCCTAATCTTTTGAATGTAGACGAAAATTACAAAAGGCTCCTGAATGGATATATCTTGTTGATGGTACCAGGCTCTCTGGGGATGGCTGGGCCAGAAGAAGAAGCCACAGCCGCAGCCTGAAACCACTCTCCATCTATCACACTTAAAAAGATGCCTACCTCCAATGTGCCAGGAGATGTTGAGGGATTAGAGAGGGATTTTGCACCGAGATAGGGCCGTGAATAACCAGTGGCTAGATTCTTCTCGAAGGTGAAGGCGATATTGTTTAAGGTTAATTACGGTGTTTGAGATGTGACTCTGTGCATGATTATGTGCAATATCAAACAAGTGATTTGTCTCAGACAAGGTATACTTTTTACTGATGCATCATAGGGGAAGTTACAGCAATATAAAGATAGAGAAAAGGCTGGGAGAAACATTTGATTTCACCTACATTGACTTTTAGACACAGTATCAGAAAAAAAATACAAATAGTCACTTCTACACTTCTATAATTTGACCCTAATAACACATTCTAAATTAAGATTTGCATAGAAACACATCAACTAAATTAAGATAAATGCAAAATGGTGAGAATTATTTTATTATCTGTCTCCTTGCTACGGAGCAGCTTAAGTCAAGTGTTAAAGATAAGATACCACATGGCTGTAATAGTACATTTATATGTGCATATTAGTACAATATGAAATGAATTGAAGCTTTTGAGAAATGACTCACGACTAGTTTTAAATACTTTCAGATAAATGTTTAGCCTAATCTGAGTCTAATAATATGTGTGTATTTAGTTCAACTTCACTGATTGTGTGCAGAGAATTCTGCATTTGGCTCTTTATCATTTTTTTATATATTTCAATATATTAATTGATGTTCTTTCAACATGTTACACACTATCTCCTCAATTTTAATGTAATGCTCAACAGTAAGATGGCATTCCTTGTTTAATGTGAATAAAAAATTTACACTTCTGGGCCAATGTTGTGAAGAACAGTCTTTAACTAACACTTTTAGTTATTTATATCTTCGTAATAGGAAGAGCTCAGTATTTATTCAAAAGTAAACACCATCTTTATGAGTGGGAGGATGTTTTAATGGACTCTCTCAAACTTCCACCTTAAGATTGGGTTTAAAACGTGGTGCATTTTCAAGTGTCGGTGCAAGTCATTTTATGTCATTAAATATTACAAATGCATATCCCATAGTGCACTATTAATAGTCCAGGCTTCTGTCTATCGACAAGGTGAAAGCTCTACTTGAGAATATAAATTAAACTTTCGGATTCAAAGGATGAGCAAAAGAAAAAAAAAAGAAAGAAAGAAAGAAAGTAATACTCTCCAAAAACAGGGCCTCAATGAAAATTATACATGAAAATGATATTGCGGTGCAGTCTGAATTTTATCATCAGATAAGAAAAACAACGTACAATTTTGCTGTTTCTCTTCACTGTGAGAGTAACATATTGCAAGATGCAAGTAGAAAAAGAATATTTAAAAATGATGCATATTTTTGTTGTGTAAAAATTCTGAACCATACTTAATTTATTTAAATGTTGCTCATAAGCAACTAGGCATTATTTTTTTGTGTTTTAGAGAAATCGTAATCATATTTCTCAGGACTTTCTGAAAAATATCTCTGATTTTCTTTGAACATTGACTACTTTTTAATTTTTTCTAATGAACGTGCTTTCCTCCCTTTTTCGGGTTCTTTAATGAACAGATCATGGAAGCAGTGTCGAATCATCTTATCCCAGAATGGAACAAAAACAATAAACATAGGGGCATGCCCCTTTTCCTGAAGATGGCTTAAAGAAACAACAGCAAAGCTGACTTTAAAGGCCTCCAACTACGGTAAAGAATATAATATCGATCTGGAAGAAGAACATTCCCTTGTATATTTACAATTGATTTAAAATGTTGAGGAACCTATACCCTTTTTTCCTGGTAGAAAATAAGTAAACATTTTAAAATATTATGTAAATCTACAGTATGATTACAATACAGAAATAAGTAATTCCCTAAAGATGGAATAATGATCGACATCTGTCTGGGCAGAATATCCAATTCCTCTCAGATGTTGCCATAATAAGATGCAAGAGTTAATCTGTGATTTCTTTGCAGCAAACAAAGCTAAATATGAATCTATGAAGTGTATCCAGTGAGTTATAGTTATTCTGTTTAGTCTTGTTCTCTGACATATGTACACATTTTCTCCACTTCTAAATAGCATTAACAATAACCTTATCCTTTTTTTGTTAAAATCTATGTCTAAAATTGAAAATATGTTGCCTAGTTCTCTGCCTCTAGTGGTACCACAAAGCAAAAACAATAAAATGTGCCTGGTGAAATAGTGCTCAAGGGTATTCTTTAAAAAATCTATAATTATCATTAGAACATTATCAGAATTAAATACATTTATCTGGAATTGCCTCAACAAACAGTCAAAAGCCCTTTGTTCTTTTCAGGATTCTAGACCAATCCCTGGGCTGCCACCCTGTCGTGGTGCAGGGGTTTGAGTGTCCTAATGATCCTAGGAGCTATGAACCCTTGCAGGGGCTTCAAACCCCTGGTAGGGTCACCCAAGGCAAACAGGTCCTAGGTGAGGGATCAGATGAAGCGCAGCCCAAACACCCCTTATGATGATACCCATAAATGAATCAATGATTGACTTTGTTATCGTTTCAGCTTACCTGCGGCTGCGTGTCTTGGACAGTGGGGTGAAGGGGGGGGGCGGAGTATTTCCACTGACCACTACCTCGTGGTGAGTTGGCTCCGATGGTGGGGGGAGTATGCCGGTGAGACCGGGCAGGCCCAAACGCATTGCAAGAGTCTGTTGGGAGCGCCTAGCGGAGTGCCCTGAAGCAAACAGATTTATCAGAAACTTCCGTTCAATCCAATCTGCAGTTCTGAGCCTACAGAGTGACTGTGGAAAGAAACAAATCGAAATCTGCAAAAGAACAGATTCAGGGAGAGTATCCAACAAGCTCTATAAACCAAGAACAGGGATACCTAATGAGAAAGATACACAAAAGTGTCTCCATGTGTACATGTCAATTTCTGCCTGGAGATCAATAAAGTATATTCAATCAATCAATGGAGTACATGGAGCAGAATGAGAACAGTTACTTCATTGGAGGTCCTGACAGTCTCAACAGTCCTATTAGCTCTATTTGGAAAATCACAAGCTTCCTTTCCAGATTGCCACATACCCTGGAACCAGACTTTAAAACCATCTGACCTCTTAGAGACTGCCATCTCTTTCTTTCTGCCACACTTTTGAGAAAAAAAAGTCTCCTTTCTACTTTCTTCTCCACATGATATTGACTCCAAAGACTGGACCTTGACGGGACATTTTCAACCTTTTTTTTCTGGGACTGAACATTGACAAGGACTGTGTTGACAACAGCGCACATCACTAACCATTCCCCATTGTCGTAGCCTCTCTGGCAAAAGCATAACTAACCGAACACGTGGTCACTTCTTCTGCACTGACCATCGCATTCTCATGGCTTCTGTTTGTCTCAGACCACAACCAAGAGGTCATACTTAATTTGCAGGCAATGCCAAGCCAACACCATCTCTATATTCCAAACATGTTTGCAGAGAAAGTCAGTTGAAGCAACACAGAAGCATATCATTAGGATGGGCCAGACACAGTAAACTCTGAGGAAAATAGCAGGAAGTGAGCAGACACATGCTGTAATGATGTTCCACAATGAGACGAAGTCAAATGAAACAGTCTCAGAATTAGAATGACCATAAAACTGACAGAAACCTAAGAGGTTGTATGGCATATGTTTTATAACTGAATTCCTGAATCACCAAATTGTCCTGGATATACTTCTGCAGGTGAAATATGTCCATCATGGATACAATGGGTTTGTGTCTTGTTGATAAAAGTCTAACAGGATAAGTGTGTATCGATGCATTATTTTAAAAAAAATATAAAGAACAGAAATACCACTGTCATGGTATAACTAAATATTCAGGAGACAGAGGGTGTCATAAAGGTGCTTCATTTTAAGAATTTTTGGAAAATATTTCAAAAGTTGCGCTTTTAAGCAAAATTTAAAAAGGAGATGACAACATTTTACAAAACATATCTATGTATTATTATAATTTGCAACATATAATTATATAATATAACATTCTACGGGCTTATAAAATACAGAAATTATTGTTGGTGAAAATCAGGGTAGTTGCAACAATTATTACAACCTTAATGAAAATGTGAATCTTCTTGTAATAGCATATGTGATCAAATTTAATCAGGTCGCCATCAAAATGTTCTTTTAAAGCACAATGGAGGCCATTCACACATAAGAACATCTGTTTAATCTGATGCTATGAATCCCAGAAAGAATCTGATAATATTCTGGCCACTTTGGCTTAACTGCATGACCATCATATTTTCAGAACTGCTGTAGAAACTCTTATCTTTTCAGTGAATTAATGAGTTGTTTATATAAGCCTTTTTTAGGGCCTGCCATGCCCTTGAAAACTTTGTTCTGTTGTGGTAGCTGGGTAATGGGTAGCTTCTACTTTTTTGTCTGTTTTTGAAATCAGTAGAACACTTCAATCTTAAAATGTCTGCAGAGAATCATGCTCATTATGGGCCTCTGACCAATTGTATTAATTAACTTAAATCCTAATTTGTGTTGATTTGTTATTATCTAAATAATACAAAATTTCATGCGCATTAGGCAAAATAAATGGTTTGTTTTTTTTTCTGCTGAAAGAGACTGATTAAAAAAATAGTACCAATGATAGATGCAATACTGCTCTGTGCACATATTCATGCAAAGTAAACACAATATATCAAACAATATAGAAATTCTTACAATAGAATTGAGAAGATCAAATATCTCTCTATACTAACCACCAGATTTAGAAATCCCTTTCACAAATCCAGTACCAAACTCGCAAAACAAGGCAGGAGGTTTTAGCAGCCACAGCACCTTATGGGGGTACACTGTAACCAATCCTGATGGAGAGGCAGTGGAGGAATGGATGGATGCCAACCTACTTAGTCTCATCCAAGACCCAAAACAGCAAGGTTACTTCAATAGTGCTGCATGGAAGCGGGGATCCAACCCAAAGCTTGCATTGACAAGCAAAAACATCGCTGGCTCCGGCAATAAACCTGTTTTGGATGTAGTATCAAGAAACCCGCCCCATTGGTTTCCAGATACAAGCTGCATTGGGACCAACCACGGTCGCGTTTAGCTAGCACTTCGACTATTGTCGAGTTATCTTGGGGTTTGTCTGCCTGAACTCGACCAGGCTTGGCACAGAGGACGCAGGAAACAACTCAGATCAACTTAGTCCTTTCTTATTCTTTTTGTTGAATTATAAGAGAAAACAAACAGAAATTAGTTCCACCGTGAACCATAGTCACATATGCAATCATGTTTAGTTCTCTATCTTAGACTTAGAAAATTAAATTAAAAGTTCAGATCAGTATCATCAATCTCATTTCATGCTTTACTTGAACATAAGTGGGAGAATGAAGTGAGATACATACCAGTAGTGTCTCTGTGCTCCACTGACTCAACCCACATCCAGGTGATCACCAAAGGTTAATCACCCTAGAGCTTCTTGCTCTATACTCTCTCTGAACACCAAGTGAATATTTGGGCTCTCTACTGCCCTCTGACACACTCCATGCACCAAATAGACATCACCACATCCCAGAGTGAAAAATATAAAAAAAATTAGAAGTAAACAGCATATGACACATAACCCAACAACTATAAAATGGCATACTGGGAAGGATTACCAAAAAAATTGGATGATAAAGCCAGCTACATCAAGCCGCTCCCAGAAAATTACAGCCTGCTCATCAAAGCAGTCAAGAAAAACAACCAGGAGGAAAATCCCACAAGGATGTAGGACAAACTACGTCTGCTTCTTTACCATTGACAGTGCTGAACTTTATAACAACTACATCCCCATGTTTGAAACTGATCCCTTCTCTGAAGAAATGAAAGCAAGAGGAGAACTGGTGGTTCCCAAGAACCACAAACTCCGGTTTAGACAACAGACATGTTAAGGAACAAAGAGATTTGCAAACGTAGATGTGATCTGAAGATAACCATCTAAGACTGTAACACTACTGCTGAATAAGTAGCCCACCAAGTGGTATTAAATCGGAAAGGCCCTAGAAAACAACAACAGAAAGCCAAACTAGACTGGAAGAAGTATCCAACTGACCAAGGCTTCACAAGACTTTTCATTGAACTAGCGCATAAAAACCAAAGAAGGACCCATCTGATCCTAAAAGTTTCTGGCTAATCTCACTTCTGTGTCACACATACAGGGGTTGGACAATGAAACTGAAACACCTGGTTTTGGACCACAATACTTTATTAGTATGGTGTAGGGCCTCCTTTTGCGGCCAATACAGCGTCAGTTCGTCTTGGGAATGACATATACAAGTCCTGCACAGTGGTCAGAGTGATTTTAAGCCATTCTTCTAGCAGGATAGTGGCCAGGTCACGACGTGATGCTGGTGGAGGAAAATGTTTCCTGACTTGCTCCCCCAAAACACCCCAAAGTGGCTCAATAATATTGAGATCTGGTGACTCTGCAGGCCATGGGAGATGTTCAACTTCACTTTCATGTTCATTAAACCAATCTTTCACCAGTCTTGCTGTGTGTATTGGTGCATTGTCATCCTGAAACACGGCACCTCCTTCAGGATACAGTGTTTGAACCATTGGATGCACATGGTCCTCCAGAAGGGTTCGGTAGTCCTTGGCAGTGACGCGCCCATCTAGCACAAGTATGGGGCCAAGGGAATGCCATGATACGGCAGCCCAAACCATCACTGATCCACCCCCATGCTTCACTCTGGGCATGCAACAGTCTGGGTGGTACGCTTCTTTGGGGCTTCTCCACACCGTAACTCTCCCGGATGTGGGGAAAACAGTAAAGGCGGACTCATCAGAGAACAATAGATGTTTCACATTGTCCACATCCCAAGATTTGCGCTCCTTGCACCATTGAAACCGACGTTTGGCATTGGCACGAGTGACCAAAGGTCTGGCTATAGCAGCCCGGCCGTGTATATTTACCCTGTGGAGCTCCAGACGGAAAGTTTTGGTGGAAACAGGAGAGTTGAGGTGCACATTTAATTCTGCTGTGATTTGGGCAGCCGTGGTTTTATGTTTTTTGGATACAATCCGGGTTAGCACCCGAACATCCCTTTCAGACAGCTTCCTCTTGCGTCCACCGTTAATCCTGTTGGATGTGGTTCGTCCTTCTTGGTGGTATGCTGACATTACCCTGGATACCGTGGCTCTTGATACATCACAAAGACTTGCTGTCTGGGTCACAGATGCGCCAGCAAGACGTGCACTAACAATTGGTCCTCTTTTGAACTCTGGTATGTCACCCATAATGTTGTGTGCATTGCAATATTTTGAGCAAAACTGTGCTCTTACCCTGCTAAATGGACCTTCACAGTCTGCTGTTATTGGTTCAATGTGCAATTAATGAAGATTGGCCACCAGGCTGGTCCAATTTAGCCATGAAACCTGCCACACTAAAATGAGAGGTGTTTCAGTTTCATTGTCCAACCCCTGTACAAGCTGTATGAAATGTTGATACTGAACAAATTGCTCAATCCACAGATGAGAAAATAAATCAAGATAAAACAGACAAATCAACAATCAGCCAACTAGTCAATCTCACCCAACACATTGAGGATGAATTTGAGGAAGGACTGGTCACTGGTGCTGTCTTTGTGGACCTGTCTGCTGCCTACAATGTAGTCAACCACAGACGACTCCTATATAAGATCCTGGATATCACAAAAGACATCACCTAACAGAGCTAATGGAACCCATACTGCAAAAGTACAGATTCTATATTGAATTAGCTGGAAAATGCAGCAGATAGCATATCCAGAAAAATTGCCTCCCAAAAGGGACATAAATTAACAACCAAAAAAAGTCAAAAAATTATTTTATACGAAAAATATTTCATGACTACTTCATGTCATTTTCCTGCATTTAGTTGTATTTTTCTGGCACCCAAGTTGCCAAAAATATAAACATTTTCTAAAGATTTCAACGTAGCATCAGTCAGGCACAAAAAATGGCATCTGGTTGTGATGGCAAATGTTAATTCTTTGCTTTCAACTTTCATAGATGAGCGAAATCTACAGGATAATTGAGCAAAGATTAAGCACTTATGGCATTGGATATATTCTTTTACATCTCAGGAATGGGTTTTGTTTGCACACAGGCAAGAGCATAATTACCACTGCTCAATGCCATTTACATGACTATCAATTTTGTTACTGCTCTATATGATTTTCTTATGGTTTAAACAAACCATTAGGATAACAACAACAAAGCGATACCCAAGGAAACGTTAGATAAAAGCAACCCCATGTCATTTTCTTCGTTCCACTGATATCAGTAATATGACAGACTGTAAACAGAATCACATTTGAGCACATATCTTGCTGTTGTCAAAGTCTTCTATAGAATTGCACCTGTCTATTTGTCTGACTTGCTTTAAGTTTAAGATATGATGGTTCTGCTACTCTGTGCCCTAGGGTGTATTGTCTTTTTTTTAATCCAGAAAAAAGAAAGGAGAGATAAGAGTGCTGAAAGCATTGATGTGTGAATGCAGTGCCCAGTGCCCCATACAAAAAAAAGTGTCAGAAACTCATGGGGCAGCTGCAACTCTAAACTCCTCGGTGGGAGGACTTTTCACCCTCCACCTTCCCCCGAAGTGGAAAATTGTGTTTGCTCTGAATGGTATGGTACATTCATCCATCGTATTGCTTTAAGCCAGTGCTGTTGTAGCAAAGCAAATAGAAGTAAAAAGAATGTGTGGTGGTCATACTCTTTGGTTTCTGGGTGCTGCTGATTGTTTCAGGATGGCCGGGGCTCAGGGTGGAAGCCTGCATAGCAACACACCTATAGCCCGTTGCTATACCCTTTATATGCTTGCATTCTCCAGGTTTACAACGCCAGATTATTGCCTCTCAGAGATTCAGATTGACGGCTGTCTTGTTACCTGTGTGGGTTTTTTTTCCCTGTCTGTTTAGCACTCTTTTGGATCTACCTTCAGCCCACCTTCTAGCCCTCCTCCCCAAAGATACCCCATTCCCCCTGTGGACTTTTGGCACCTCTACCTGGACGTTGTATACCCGTCCTGGGTCCTTGGTACCTCCACCCTCCCTTCACACCAATAAATCTCCTGTTATTCTGCTATCCAGCTGTTCTGCGTCTGCTTTGGGGTCCAGGCCTTACTTATTCCTTAACAGAATGTAGGCATTCACAACTGGTGAGAATTCAAATGAAGCGGATCATTATGAGAATTCAATTCAATTTTATTCATATATTCATTTTTTTATAAATAAAAAAAAATTAAAGTAAAAAAAATTAAAATTAAAAATAAATAAAAAATAAAAATAAAAATATATGTATATATAGCGCCACATCACAACAACAGTTATCTCACAGCGCTTTCCAAACAGAGAACTCTGAAGTTATTTACAGAAGCCCAACAATTCCCACCATGAGCAAGCACTAGGCGACACAGGCAAGGAAAAACGTCCTTTTAACAGGCAGAAACCTCGAGCAGAACCATGGCTCAGGGCCTCAGCACCTGGCAACAGGTTTCAAACAAGTAATGACATGATGGACCAAGTTTACTATCTGCTTTAGGTTTTGAAATTGTGGATGAAATGGTGCTTTTTAGTTAGTTTCAATACTGTTTTTATCAAATTGACATGAAATTTAAACTTTTAAACACATCCCATTCCATCAAACTCTCCGTTCTTGAATCTGATTCCTCATTCCTCTAGTCTGGTGGTGAGATTTAGGGAGGTAAAGTTTCAGTTGTTTTATTTGCATGGTAATCCTGCTTCCTGTGGTTGATGGTTTTACATGTAATTGTGCTTATATTCTCTTCAAGAACTGCTTGTAGCGTGTAGAACATATTTGTTTGTATTTGTACAAACAAATATGGGGAAGCAGATACACTATGAGTTTTTTCCTCTTGCTGCTTGTGGAGGAGTCAGTTGAGGACATCTTACAGGAACATATAATGCATTAACGATTTGAAAAAATAACCTTTTGGAACATTTTGATCCTATTTACAGACCGTGTGCAGAAATTAGACAAGCCCTACTATTTTTGTGTTTAGCCATTGAACTATATCCAGTCACAGTTATACTGGACTTGTGTTGCAATATTATGCACCCTTTTGCATCCCTTTTTGAAGTTATTCTCTTCTGAGCTGGTTGAATGGCCTATGAATGGCGTTCAAAAGACTATTTATTGACAGGATGATGTAAGCTTTCTGGCCCACATCAAAGCTGCCTTTGCCAGTTTGGGTCTGAGCCATGACACCGAAAATAAAGTGAAAATAAAGCATATCACCTACTGAGGTGTAAATAGACGATCTGTGTAAAAGGTAACTCCAAGACATGAAACGGTGAGGTTTTATGGTGGAATCTGGATTGATAATAGAATTCAACAAAACCACCTCATGTGCTAATCTCTCTGTGCAGACAATGACTTTGTTTTCTAATAATGGATGTGTGTTCATCAGTTAGATTTAATTGGACGAAAAGGGCATCTTTGTTTCTCCTCTTTCTGTCTCACCATTTTAATTAAGTTATGTGTAAGTTTGAAAGAAGAGGAGAAAACATGACGAACACAGGAGTGATCACAGAGATAGAGTTTACACAAGACACTCTTTGTGCTGTTGTTACACCATATATTGAAGCTAATTAGATGACAGCGAAGCTGAGTCAGTGCAACACTAATATGATGGAAGGGGCATGGGTTTAAACTCCTGTTTGGGGAAAATCCGCCTGGAGGAATGGAGAGCATTCATTCTTCTTTGTGAATCCTATTAGAGAAGAAGAGTGTAACATACCCAAATGGCTGAACTGGACTACAGGCTCTGTTAACCCTAGCTAGGTCTTTCAAAGGGTATTATGCTACATATTTCATTAATCCATTCACAGCCACTAACTTTTTTTTATGCATTTAGCAGACACTGTTGTCCAAAGCGACTTACAAAGTAGAATATATATGTGTATCTCCCCATCAGAGTATCAAACCCTGGTTTCCTGTGTGAAAGGTAAGTATCCCATTCAAGGATACTTGAGTACATTACTTCAAGGGTTGATCAAACTCAACATTCCTGAACAACTCTGCTTAGAATGAACAGCTCATTTCAAGTAGGGTCATGGTGGGGCGTGATCCTATCTCTGCTGTCAAAAGGAATAAAGAGGAAGGGTGTACTCTGGCAAGGAATCCAGTCTATCACAGGCTTTTTAAATTTCATTTCATGAAAAAGACTCAGAAGACAGTTTATTTTCTTCTAGCCTTACAATTAAAATATTTTCTTCAAACCAAGAAGTGCCCATGCACTTGCTGCAGTCAATCCAAATAGGTGAATGAATTTAAATGTCCCCCAGAAAATGCAAAAACTTACAGAACAAAACTAACAGAGGTCAACTGAACAAAATAACTTGTGCCGTAACTATAACTTAATCCAAGTGAAGCCAAAAATAATGATTGCACAGTGCAACATTTCTTTTGATAGGTTGGTATTCCTTATCAAGACAGTAGCAAAAAGTAGTTTTAAACCAAACCTGTTTCCCCCAGCTCACTGTGAAGCTAATTCAATATTCCTACAGTGTTATTTCCCTCCCTCACCCATCCTTCTGAAAGAGAAGTGTTTAATGCCACACTGATCTCTGGAACATTTCCTACAGCCTTCGAACAGGGACTAGTAACACTATCGCAGAAAAATAACTTCTCTTGCATTAAATCTCATGGAAAACTGTCAAACGGTCTCATCCTTGCCATTGCTCTCTGAGACTATCAAAAGAATGGTATTAAAATTGATCACAGAAGTCCTCTCGCAAAACAACTTCCTTGATCCATACCAGTCTGATTTTAGAAAGGGCCACTCTGATGAATCTGCGCTATGGACAGCATTTGAAACAGCCATCCTCCGTAACCTTTTATTTATACTCTCAAAAATCATCTTTACAAGCAAAGTACTCTCTAGGTTTGTATTCCACCTTACTAGATTATCATTCAGTGTCTAGCGAAAAACATCAATAGATCAACACACCATCTCACTAAATTCAATCATATGCTTACATGCCTTTTCATATCACGTTTACATTGATAACATCCAACTCTGGCCAACTCTGCGGGTCTGTGACACACTTGAGGACTCAACAACCTCTGTGTGAATCTCACTGTCTCACTGTCACATCACTGAGCAAACTATACAGCCCGACATGGCTGTAAAAATGCGTTCTCTAATGCTTGCTGCTTCTCAAGTGGCTAGATGGAGATGTCAGTGATGACCAGATTACCTTCCCTGACCAAGTGGCTATGCACAATTCAACACAAAAGAAGATCAGGCTCCATGACACAATGTGGCACAAAAGCTTCTGCTGAATTTGTTGGTCCTCAGTTGCCTTGACAACTGCCATACCTGCCAAACAGGCCCCCAGACTTGCATGACAAAACTTTTGCGGATGGTTTAGAACATTGTATTACATTTGGTCTTCAACCTCCCGTTTTTCTCCCTCTTCAGATAGGATTGGCATGGGTGTGGCTATTCATTTTGTTCTTCTAAGGGGATCGTATCAGAAGGAAAATAGCTCATGTGAAGTTCCTCCATCTCCCATCCAACCACCTCAGACCATAGTGCAGTGTCATACTCTCCAAACCATTTGATGTTTTTTCTGTCATCAGCTATCATTTTCATGGTTGAATGTGTCACTGCATCAACATCAATGGATATTTTTTTGCATTTGATATGAGATGGCAAGGCACTGTCAAAATAATTTTTTTAATATTTGATGTCCTGTTTAGATCCAGTTTATGGGTCTTGGTGCAGTTTAAATCGATTTTATCAGTCAAAAAGTCACTCTCTATAAGAAAAAAATATTTCAGTTCCACAGACTGATATTTAAAAGGGAAGTAAAATCATTTTTCATTAGGGTGCATAGATATTTGTGCAATAATCTGTCATCATTGTCTTCTTTTGATATTTCTGATAGAACCAAAACACTAAACTAGCCAAGACTGGTTAATAATGTTAGCATTAGATTTTAAGTAATAGGCTATTCTGGACTGAAGTCTTTCCTTGTTCTTTCTACATCTCTGATGTGTTAGTTTAGCTAACTTATTTTCAATTGGTGTACTTAATAAAATATACATACAATCATACAGTGAGTTTGGTTAGTCCACTGTCCCATGGTGGATATGGAAATGTATTCCTGAAGCATAGCAGCAGTGTCTAGTTTAAGTAAATAATTGATAGAAGTAAACTTACTTAAGTTAAGCTTTCTAGATGACGATTTGATGATACGTAGATGAACATTTTCATTTCTAGTTTAGCAAATGAGAAATAGGAGACAAACATATCTTTAAATAGACCACTGAACGTTCCTTCTGGGACACTAATTTTGTTTTCAGAGCACTTATAAGCCCTGGTTGCCTCGCTGATGCTCATACACCTTAGCAGAGGGAGCAGTTCACTAGCAGGCTTGTCTCCACGGTTCAGATTAATCATAGGCTGCCGCAGTGGAATTGAGCCTTTATTGTCTGGGCTGATCAGCTTGATGGACAGTAATGAAATGAGTGACAGAATATATTGCAGCAGAGTGCTTCCACACATAAAGCAATCCCTATCCGCAAGATCTGGAGGAAAGGAAGTAATCAGCAATGCATTAATTAGTGTAAAAAAAGTCTCACACAAAACCCAGGCCTTTGATCCGTCCACAGTTTGAGCTGCATGCTTTTTTTTTTTGCCGCCTCCTAAATGAGCGGTAACATTTACATATAGATATTCTGTGTATTCTATCTTGCTTTCTGCTTTTTGGGCCTCTCTTTCTTTATCCCCACGACAGTTCCTGATTCATATTCTCTGTGTTTCAGCTGTCAAGGCGTGACACATCCTGTGCCATCGCGTAAAAACTCAGTTTCAATCCCACCTGATTAAAACACACGGGTGGAGTTATCCCGAAACCAATCAATATTTTCCCTTATCATTAATCTGCTTATCACTGTTTGTTTTTATTATGGAAACAGCTTTAAAAGTCCATGGATTCTGTATCTATATTACAATATAGTGAAAAAGTTTCTCAGTTTTATTGTTTTTGGAATAAATTAGCTATATTTTTCTCTATCCCAGTTTTTATACAGCCTTTAATGTCAATAGTTATCTGAAGACAGAAAAATAAGGTAAATGCATTACATAGACCTCTTTGCTGCTCTGTTTCACAGGATATAACAGTGTTTTTTTTCTTCTAATTTTGCATATACACACAAATACTCGCCACAATAAGAACAGTGCCGTTTAACAGTTGCATACAGGTGCTTTTGTCAGGTTCTGGGCTGCTTGGATTGGATACACGCTGGCTGAAAAACAGCAGGATTAAGTGATGAAGAATGGTTTTGGTTGCTCTAGATTTTTCAAAAACATCTGGATTGATTCTCCTGATATTTAGCCCAACGTGTGAGTGACAGTGAGAAAATGCTATTTTTCACCATAACTCCAGTGCAGTAAATGATGAAGAGCGTACAGACATGTGGAAAAACAGTAGACCTCAGTCTCTGAGAGAAATTCTTTTTTTTTTAAAGAGCAGAAAGGAATAATATCAAGCTGTCTGTGATTTACCAGATAACTGACAAGCCCAAAACATACAATTATAGTGTGTTTATTTTAAAGAATACTTTTCATTCCCTGTTTCTACTTTTTTATCCTCTCATTAATAATTCCTCTGCAGGAACCAAACATACATTTTTTTCTTTTAAATATTTCTCCAGTTTTTACATGGACATCCATCTAAAATGTTTGAAATTCCTGAGGGGACAGAGACACCCACTGGAAAGTCTCTGCTATTACCTACAGCTCCAATATCGTCACTTGTTTTTGTCCAATTTCCAAACACAACCCGAAATGTTTCCCTGCACAGTAACATTTGATATATGACAATATATTTAAAAAAAAAACAGTTGTTTCGGTAGATTTCAGCAGTCTCATTCATTTTATAGCTTAGGAAATTACATTAATTCTGTTTCCATTTTGAGAAAAGAAAAAAATCTATCAGATTTTGTCAAGCTATTCTCTTCATTATTTGAGGAAAGCACTGCAGGGTCACTCTTATTTAAAAAAATGTTAAAGTGGTTTGAATATTCAGTCCAGCTGCACGGTTGATAAATATCAGCACAGAGAAGAGACAGGGGAGTGAAAGGACAGTAGATAAGGAGAGCAACAGAGACCGAGAGTAAACAAGGCCATCAACTATCATTCTGATATATGTTTCTTTAAGCTGGAGATTTAACAAACATTTCATAAAGACACAGTTGTGTTGGTGGGGTTTCTCTTAATCATAGCTCTAAATGTTCAGAAGGAAAAATGTTTGGGCGACAGAACCTAATAATTTAATTGTTAACTGAGATCTCGATCCTCCTGTGGAGTCAGCGACAGTTTCAGTCTTTCCACTTTAATTTGGCGAGGTCACACTTAAGGGGGGAAGTTTAATGAAACCTGAGCAGTTTATCTTTGTTAGGACCAGAATTATGTATGAACGACGATGCAAAGACTTTAAAGATGTAAATCTAAACAAATATTTTCGCATACCTTTTTATGTTTGTACAGCAGGACCTTATACACCTGCGACCATATGGAAGAGTACTATTTAAATAGAGATTTCAAACCAAATTTATAAGCAGTGGACAATTGTTCTTTAGGGACGTGAGGACAATCAGTGCTGTATGAATTAAATGGAGGTTGCAAGCAGCCTCAAGTCAGCTAAAGGTGTAAAAATAAAAATAAGAAATGTTACTGTGCACCCTCTACGAGGAAGCCCTCCAACATGTCCAACAATGTCCATCTTTTGGATTTACATTAGGTTGAAATATGGTTGCTAAAAAGTTTAATGGGTGTCTTTATTTATGCGAGTAAAGGATCGGGGGTAGATGACACTGTGTATTGGTTTGTTATCTCTGAAACTTAATCTTTCAAAATTAAATGATAAAAATATCTGGTAGAAGTTTTTATTTTTATGAACCTGGTTTAAAGAGGTTCCTATTTTTTCCACGTATTTAAGTGATACATAGACGCTTGCAATGCCAAAGAAAAACTCCTAATATACATCCGTCTATGTAAAGAACACTCCTTTAGAGATATCAGTCACCCATAAGGAGAATACCAAATGATAGAAAATTAAACATTTTGTAGACCAGATGCAATACGTTATCCTTAGGGGGAAATCGTCACATAAGAAGTCAGTCATCATGTGTTGTATCATAATAGCATGAACAGCCTGACAAGCTATAATTTAATAATTATCTGTAGTAATGTATTTGCATTGAGTTAAGTGTTTGCACTCTATGTATATAGATATGTCCATGTTTGAAAGCACACATCAGCTAAAAGCTGTGTGGGGCCACTGTGATGATTTGGGCATGCATGGCTTCTAACCGCATTACTGATGATATGAGAAAGGCAGCCAGGTGGATTCTGATCCATTTAGGGACGCCGTTTGCTCGGTTTAAGCCGGTATGCTGCAAAGCTGATAGGTGCTCGGCCTTTGTACGGACAGAGAGTGGCACGAAACGGTCAGGAAAACCCAACTGAACCAGAGTGCTCCGCCTCTGAGTTGGAAACAAAAGCAAGAGAAGACATTTTAGTTAACAGGACACCTCTTATTTGTGTATTTTAATTGTGCCCTGGTTCAGATCTGGGTTTTATAATGTGCTGCTGCACAAATAATGAAGCACAAACACACTGTGGGAGGAGATGACAACTTGATCTTCTGTAAATACATGAAACACAAACACAATTTCGTTGCCTTTTTTGACAATGACAATAAATTCTTGAATTGAATTGAAAATTCCAGCAAGTAATGTGAGTTTCATGGATAGTCTTTTAACATAATAAATGTTGTTGAAGTCTATATTTGCTCAGTCTGCAATTTTGTTTCTTTCTAAACTTCTCCTGACCTCAAACGCATTAGCTTCATATTTATTTAGAGATAACTCACTGAAATGTTTAATAGTGTTTTATAAAGAGCTGTTAATCTTTTTCATGTGAAACAAATCTGTGTGTTTCCGTTTCATTTGCAATCAGTCAGTGCTCGCAATTTGCTCCATTTTTTATTCTAATTTTGTTTATCAAAAACAAACATTACTAAAATAAAGCAGAGGTGTAAAAACATGAACTTAAAGGCATTTATTTAACCAACAAATCCATACCATTACTGTCCATGTAAATTAAAAAAGAAAAAACATATACAGACATATATTGTGTGTAAACAAAGACCCAAAGCTACTAAGTATCCATTTTGTTGCCACGATGTGGATGTGAATCAGGAGCTGTGTGTGAGTCCGCTTTGAGGCAGCTGTCAAAATCCATTTCTCTGCCTAGCTTTCATCGGCCTCCAGGTTAATGTTGTTACCAAACTTGGCGTACAGCTGGATTTTCAGATCGCCTAACACTTGCTGTATCGCCGACACTCGCTCCTCAAGGCCTTTGACCTCCTTCTCCAGAGTTTCCTTGTGGAAAGGAAATGCACATTACGGTTCAATGACAAAGCAAAGGAAATCTCTACATGTCCGTTTGTGTCATCAAACTCACATTTCACAGCATAAAAAAGACCAAAAGTACAAAACAGTTTCAAGTCATCAGTAGAAGGGATAAGAGATAACAGCATCTTCAAATATGTGCAGCAGGAGGTTTAATAAAGATCTATTTAAATGTGTTGAGAAGAAGCAGAAAATCAGTCCTATAGACTGTAATATTAATATCTGCCAGTCAGTACTGACAGTTACAGCGGATTAATCATGAGCTGTAAACAAAATACTGATTTTTTGCAGGATTCCTTCTGCAACCCCCAAAGTGAATTTAGAAATTTTTTTTGTGTCAACCGGAACTGAGTTTACTAAATTGGATCATCTCCAAAAGAGCACACACAAACCCTTTTCTATCAGAGGTGTTTATAAGATCTACAGCACCCCCGTGTGGTGATAGTGAGAGGGCGTAATAATACTGTGACAGTGACATCTGGGCTGGTGAAGCCCGCTCTTAAGTTGTGTTTGATATCCGATAAACTATCCATCCTCCCACACATCTTAAAAAGCAACAGGGTGATGTGTGAGCAGAGAGTAATCCAATAACCTTCTGAAAGTTCAATTAAAAGCTTGATGCCACTTAATGTGATAAGTGAGGGGTTGCCTGGTAACCGGACGAGACTCAACATTGTTAGTTCAGCTGTAAAATACCATGAAAAAAAAGAAAACATTTCACTGAGAGAATCTTTGAACCAGTCTGCAATCCTTGGCTGCCTTTTTAACTCTAGTGCCAGTAGGCTTAAGAGAGAAATCTACCCTCAGAGTCAGTTTTGGGATATGTAGACCTTTTTTTAATTTTATCTGATCTTTGTGCTGCATCTGATAACTTTGCATATCAATTAATCGGATATTAGGCTGTGCAGCAAAACTCAAGGAAGGTCTTGAATCTCTAACTTTTAGAGGTTACAATATAGTGTTTGCCCATCAATAGAGTATGGTTAGACATTTGTTACAACTAAAGCTGTTGGCACTCTCCTTTAATTGATCCTCAGTGCACAATGGACATTCACATCAGACCCTGTATTTGATTTGTTCTTTTGAGGTGTCAAATGGAGAAAGCATCAAAATATCTGAGGGAAAATTAGACGGCTCCTTTCGAGTAGTTCTGACAGAGGATTAGTTTAGTTGCAGCTAACCTTAACATTGTACGGGTAGAGAAATGGCAATATGACCTAAAAATAAACGACATCGCTTTCTTTGCCACTTTTAAGAGATGTGAAGGTTTATGGCTTGCTCTAAAATCCAATAAAAACAGACTTGTGTAAAAGTGGCAATGGGTTTACAGTTAAAGCAACGATAAGGGTTAGAAAACTGCTCCTCTTCCTCATACTCAATCATTTAATCAAAACTGCCATTTGACTTCAATTAACAACACTTTACGAACAGGTCGACAAAAGCAGCTACAACCTTTTTAAACATTAACAAAAATAATAGAAATATGAGACCACACAAACTATGACCAAATGAAAAATAAAAATAGGACAGTACATATGTCAATTATAATTTTTTAAGATACAGAGAAAATAAATCACATTTTGATTTGGCTGTAATGGATAGCTCTGTCAATATAAATATATTTTAGATAGGACACTTTATCTTTGCACCAAAGAGCTCAACATAGCACATAAACCCAATATCAACGCAAATCCTTGATCCTAAAAGTAAACGGTTATTTAACTCTGCCTTTTTACTTGGGTACCTGCAATATAGTTTCCAAAACATTTCTAAGCACACCTCTTACTGCTTGTGCTCTCCTCAAGGCCCAATTCCACACCAGAGAAGATGTATGCAAAAATAAACTAGTATCTTGGATTCTAGCTCAACGTTCTGTTTTAGTTTAAACAAGAGTCAAAATGGGGAAGGACTAACTAATGACAGGCAAAGCTGCAATATGTATGGTTAGTTTTACAATACGATTCTATTGATGTTAATACCAACCAAAGCCAGACTTTCAGATTTTAGCTAATGCTTTTGAGCCTAAAAGGTTAGAAGAAGTATTGAGTGACTACAAAACACTTACTTTGGCAGCCTCTAGCAACTCTTGTGTTTCTTCTTGGGAGTGGCTGATAAAGACACCGCCAATTTGATAAGGGATTAGTAGAGAGTCATCATCCAACATCATTAGGTCATCGCTGGCATCCTGCAAGTTCTGCAGCGTTTTCTACGTGTAGATATTAACACACAAAAACAACAAAAACAACAGACGCCAAATGAGGGATGCTGTCAAGTTAGCAGCCATAATCGAGCAGCTGTGCAAAATTTAAGGCTAAATTTAAATGTCTCAGTGGAATACAGGGGTTTGTGTGCGTTTGTAAAAAATGTGGGAAATAAAAAAGGGAGTTATGAAAAGACTTAATGCCATAAACCCCTCAATGAGATCAAAGGATGAGTTAAGGATACAAAATAGGGGACACAAAAACTAAATCACCATTCCGGTCTAACAACAGGAAAATCCAAATATGTTATTGGATTTAATCTATATAAAGCAACAATGTTTGCTACATCTTCTAGGAGAAGTTTTTGTTGGTCCTGTTGCTTTAAGGCATAGATAACCGTGAATAACCAGTACAGTTTATCCACTCCACCAATGTATTTAAGCATCATAAGTTCACATTCTCAAAAGCATGTTATGCAATAGTTAGGTGTACACCAGGTTAAAAAGGAATTCAAACAGCCCTCAACAGAACTGTAACATTTTCTAAAACAATATATTTCAACTGTGTGCTTCTAACTGACTGACTGATTTGGGGTTTTATCTTGAATTATTATTGCTTACTTTCTTTGATTCGATTTCATTTTTTAGCTCCGTCATCCGGCTCGTATTCCTGGCGAATTTGTTGATCTTCTCCTGGTCTTCAAAGGTTACAGTCACGTCTTCAACCGCCTGCAAAAAAAAACACATTTTTAAAAATGATAACAAGAATATATATATAAGCGTAAGTTGAATTTTTTAAACTATATTTCACTGTCACAACTGGCACGGTGACCTGTTAACTCACACAGCTATATTTGACCTGAGTTATATTCTATTCCCACCAATCAACGGATCACCTTTCCAGTTGCACGCGGAACTAATAATGGTTCTGGTTGGTGGGTTAGCTTGCTAACTCCCGTTAGCTGTCATTAGCTACATGAGGGGAACGCGGATGCGACAATGATTCAAAACATCCCCAGCGTAAGGAATTGCCTTGTTATATCCAACACACATCTTGTGGTTTTATTTTTGCCCCCTATAGAGGTTTATCTGATTTATCTCTGCTAAGAAAGCAGACAACACCTCGTAGTTGTTACTCACCACGGGTCCCTTCATGGTAGCGGCGGCCATCTTGACTTCTTCTACTGCTGGAATAGCGGCGCACAGCAGAGAAAGAAAAAGCAACACCGCCCCGAGAGGAGAAAATTGTCCTCACTTTCTTGGCGGATTGTTTTTCTCGGAACAGGATCTTAGTTGACCAGCTGTCGCTGAAAAAAATAAGGAAGCCACAACTGCCCTTGGTACACTTTCTATTTGAAACCTGAAAGTATTCAGTAATTCACATTTCACCTAAGCTTTATTGCATTTTTTAAAAAGTTCAGATACAAAAATCTGTTGCTCAACCTCAATTGTTAAATTCTATCTTGACTTGCTCTTTACCGCCTTCAGCCTACATTTTCAGTCAGATTTTCATCAGATTATGAAAGTTTCTCCTTGTTGAATTAAATTGGAATATCCATGAATTACCTCAAAACATATATTAAGGTTGATCTAATGATATATTGTTTAAACAGTTTATACTATTCAGTTTATTCTATATCAATAAAGCCATGCTAAGAAATCCTGTCTCTAATGGTAATGTTTTTTTTAACTTATTCTAATCAGTACGAATACCCTGAGGGTGAGAGTAAGAGATGAGATTAAAACATTTTCACCAATAAACCACATGCCGTTGCTGTCTTGTGATCTTGTAGCTGTTTGCAAAATAACAAGAATGTGGCCGCAAAGATAGTACAAGACAGCATTTGCCAAGTTTTCACCAGTTCCACTCCAAGCAATAACTTAGACAGATTGGCTGAATAATATCATCCTATCACAACAACAAAGGGCAGACACAAGTAGATCAACCGGAACTGCTGCTCTGTGTACATATGGATCGCAAACAGTACTGCACCCAACGTCAAATATTTGCAGAATACATCTGTAAAGCATGACTTCTATCAATCTCATCAATTAAAGCACAACAACATCTTCAAATTAAGCTTAGAAAGCTATAATGCATTGGTTCCCCATGAACAGTGTGCTTGAAGACCCTCAGCTATAGCCTGTGCGTGAGATTGTAAATGCATGGGTCAGACAGGAAAATCCAACTCCCACCACAGTGTGCCCACTATAGGTCACAATCAGAATATTGTGCCTGTAAATTCCAAGATCTGTTGTGCAAAATTAAACTTACACTTTTTAAGATAATCTCGATTTGCTTTTAAGCTGCGTGCTAAAATGAATTCATATGTGTGTTTGTGTTTGTACACATTCGAGGGAAGGATTCATAGGGTGGAGCCTTTGTCAGGAAGACCATGGAAGACGTAAACACACACACACACACACATACACACCACACACATACACACACACTAATGCTGAGAGTTGAGTTCGTCTTTAGTCCATGACCAGCTCTCAGGCATTCATGATGGTTTAACAAGACCAAGTGGAAACTATTACAGAGACCTTGTGTCGTCACAAAGCTATTTATCTGCCCTGAATAACAGTATTAATGGTAGAAAAGATTTTCCATTGTTTGGCCTATTTGAAAAATTCAAATTATAATCCTTAATGTTATGTCCTCAAATCAAATTAGGACGTCCAAATATATAAGGAAGGGCACACACACTTGTTTTTGTTTGTCGGCATGGTGGCGTGCCAGCCCAATATCCTTCACACATCCTGTTACTCACCATTGCATTTGTCAGTGAATATTCAATGCAACGCCAAGCCACTGACAGGAAAATAAACCTCATCATGGTCTTGTTTAGTTTTCTTTTAATATAATTTACAAATCTATTACATATTGAATGGGCTGATTACATTAACTGACTAAAAACATTAAAGCTCTGAGGGGTGGATGGTGTTCCTTTTACTGGATGAAATCCAACTGATTGCTTTAAAACAGTCACACCCATGTAAAGCACACATAAAACAGCCTGCTAACACCATCTTCTGAAGACAGTCAAGAAAGAGGACAGAATCCATCTGACAGACATCATCTTTTTTTTCGGAGAAGACATTACTTACTCAACCTGCAGGGGTTTGACAAGAAGGTAGGATTTGAATAAACAAGGATCAAAGCATAATGTGCACATAGAATATTTAAATGATATTTTTATGTGTTTTTAAATGGGTTCTTCTTTCTTGTCAGTGCAACATAGCCACTTTTTTATGTCTTTTTATGTTTTTCAGAGGGGCAAACTGCGACCCCCCCACTGGGAATAATATGGGAAACGAGCAATCCGCTAATGAAGAATTTGCCCAGGTGAGATTATGCAGAGCATACATCTGAACTATAGGACTGTAGTTGTTGCATCTAAAATGTGACCAATTCCAAGTCTATTTTTCAAAAAGTATGCAAACCATGATGCATATGTGCCTCTGTTTTGCCTGTGGACTGTGTACTGTATCTCACAAGGATTTATGACTCCATTTTTCCTTAACAGAATGGGTACATATCTAAACATGAAAATGGATCCATAAATGGAATCTCTGTAAAAACCATTTCCAACGGTTTGGAGACTGATGGTGAGTTTTGTTTCATTTTTTTATTTCTCCTAGTTAACACAAATAAGCAAATGATAATGTTGTCTTTGTATGTTAAAATGTGAGATATAAATCTAAAAACAATTAAACTACTGAAGAACTATAAACCTAATGCTCGGTCAAAATGGTTAAAACACCTACATTAAGAAAGAAAAATAAGTTTGAGAGTAGTTTTATATTTTTGTGTTCTTAAGTGTCCTTTGTGTTTTATCACATGTCACTGTATGGGAAGATACTTAATGCATATAGACACACTAAAACAACCAAACTATAATTTACATGGAGTGTTAGTCATCCAGATTCTCATAATACTCTGCAAATACAGTGACTCCCAACTGGACTCTTTCTCAAGTCTCCTTATGTAAACTAGAGGCGTAGTCTCAGAAGCTGAAAAGGAGGGATTATTTGACCTGTCATGGTGTGGTTTTTTGTCCCTGCTGCAATTGTAACGCTGTACACGTCCTACTAGTACTCGATGTTTATTTAATTGTAGGTATGTTGACTCTAGAGATAAAGATACCACTTTCCAGTGCTGGCAAACCCCTGTTTGCTTCATAAAGAGTTAAACAAGAAGAAATTAATTAGATGTTGCAGTTGCGTTGTGTTACATTTAAATATCTCTAGCCCTTAGCTGTAAATCAGTAACTTAGAGAGATGGCTACGTAATTAAAAATTGGAATTAATAACAGCAGCATGGATTTTAGAATACAGAAAGCTAAACTTTTTGAAGGAGATCCATTATGCATCTCTCTTCAACCCCTTAGCATCCTGCTCAACCATTAGAGTAGAGCACATTTTCCACTGATTGTACACAGTCATAGAATACACTAGAGGATGTGCACTTCCCTAAACAAGCTCTAAATTCAAGTTTAGGTACGTGATGCCTAAATTAAGCATGAGTTATGACATTTCTTAAAATTTCACACTACCAATTGTGTGAAAGAAAACATTGGTCCTAGTTGTTATTGCTCTGAAGAAATACTAATAAATAAAAAGCTTAATGAGAATGATTTAAAGCATGCCTGCATGCTTTGCTATGCAGAGTCAACGCCACGCTTTGGGTCACATATTAGTGTGATACAGTATAAGCCTTATCTTCATACCTCTTTTCACAACAGGGGAGAAAGTTTTTGCGGCTCCTTTGTGATCATTGCTAGCTCTTAACTTTTTGAAAGTATTTTTTACTCATATTAGTTTTAATGTCTTCAGTTTTTTTAAGGCTCTAACTGGATTAGTCTGGCGCTTACAGACTTTTATTGTATAACATTTAATGACAGTAAAAATCTATCTAGAAATCTCACAATGGTACTGGCCCAGGTTAAAACACAACAATGCAAAATATCATAGTCAGTAACGGAGTAGTAAAAATCACAATTAAATGCATCACTGTTGTTCCGTTCATCCATTCCTTCATTGTCCAAACCATTTATTCCTATTAGGGTCACTGGAGGGGGCTGGAGCTTAAGACTACATTGGGCGAGATCCAGGGTACACCCTGAACCCGTCCATCAGGGCCACTGTTAACCCATTCCTCTTTGTAATCTCTTGCTCATATGAGGAGCTTTGATCAATGTTGAAAAGCTTGTTAAGATTAGGCAAGTTATGGTGCACTGTTTCTTATTGTATTCCATTACAAATAAGAAAGGTGTCATTGTTATCCTCTGTAAGGAAATTTAAAGACCTAGATTTCTGGAAGAGCAGTTTCAGCAATTTTCTTTTTTATATGAATATCTTTTTTCAAACATAGAAATGAAGATGAGAATTTGATGTTCATGGAAAAGCAAAAGACAAAAGAGTTCATAGCTCTGACTCCCCACTTTTAAACGGCAAAAACTAAATGGTACTGGCTGATTACATATTTTCAAAATGAAATGGCCACAGAAAAAAAGAGAGATTTTATTTAAATGTATGCTTCAACCACAGATTTTTAAAAAATTCTTTGCCAGATTTCAGAAAAAAACTGTTTGTGATTATAATTTTCACAACTTTTGTTTTGAAAGTAAATGGACCTGGCTTTTGAATGTGGTTTCTTTCTTTTTTGCAGTAAAGAGTGACATCACAGTTTATCAGAATGGCGAGTCCAAATCATTAAACTTGGCAACAGAACCAAGTAACGGTGCCATAGTCGAACCAGATGCACAACCCGTCAACGCTCAGGTTATTTCGCCCACCCCTGACACCAACAACAAGATGGAAGATGTCAAGAGAGACAAAGAGACAAAGTCTCCACGTTTCGGCAAACTGTTCAAAAAGAAAGCTCGCAAAGGTGATGGAGAGAGGCTTCAAGATCCAGTGGATGAAAGCAATTTTCCCTCTGATCCAAAACAAGTGGGTGGACTGTTCTCTTTAAATAGAATCACTGTATCTGATATAATTTATCATATGTTTTCTCGTCAAAAAAAGGAATCCCTAAATGTTATTTTCTAAAGCTCCCATGTACTATAGCTTTTAGATCATTAGGTTTAAAAAAACAAACACATAACTGGGTCACACAAATTCTTTCAGAAATAAACAGTGGATATTAGTTTGGACCTTAAGAACAAAACATGACTTTATCAGCAGATCCAACTTTAGATAAGATTATGTTGCTAGTTATGATCCTTTCATTGGATTTGTTGAAAATGCGTAAAAATAGAAAAGAAGCTCGCTTGACTGGTGAATCATGTCTAATTAATTTATTGATTAATTTTAATAATGAAGGAATCAACAGATGGTGATGATGTCACTATTAGTCACTATTAGCTCAAGAGAGACACCCACATTATGAAGCTCAAATATCAGCACAAACTGAAGTTTCAGTGAAAGCTAAAGATGACCCAAACCCAAACAGTTAGAGCCCACTACAAGAAATAGCCATGATGAACTCCAATGAAGCTTCACTGAAAGAATAATCTGTAGGGGGATTTAAAAAAACTTTTTAATGATGAAACTTTGGACAGACAGACAGTTTCTGTTGTTACTGAGGAAATACTCATCATTAGGAAGTGTGTATGAGAATCCAGTGCTCATAGAGGTTTAGGGCTTCGGGAAACTGAGGAGGAAATGGCATCAGAACCTGAATCAAAGCCAGCTGAAAAAATCCCAGAAGATGAAAGGATTGCATCAGAATATAAATCCAAGTTAACCACGCAAGCAGAATTTCCTTTCTGCTTTCCGAATGCAGTGTTCAGCTGTGATGGAACAGTTTTTGCATCTGTCTCTGAAACGTCTTATTACAGTCTTGTAGTCACAACAGATTCTGGAGCCGATGAAGCACTTAAAAAGCGAAGGAGTTGGAGGCATTTCATTTAACATGATTGTGAATGAAACAGCCAAACCTGAATCTAATACATAGCAAATACAGGAAGCAAATTACATATCCCCCGTTAATAAGGAGCCAGTTACTACAGTGACAGAAAGAATATCCAAGGTATTCTTGAAAATCCATGATGTTTCCCTGCAAAACTCAGACATGCCTGTGAAAGAATTTATAGTCCCGTTGGAGTCTTAAATTCTTTTCAAAGCGGAATGTCCTCATGAGGATATCACGGCTAATATCGATGCTACTGATGTGGATGTATTAGAAGGAAGTCTGCAAACAAAAGTCTGCCCTCAGACTGCAAATATGCAGAAATAGAGCTGGAAAAGCTGTCCAAAGGCAGATACTGTATATTAATCATTGATGGCCTTTATTAGCTCACCATCTTAAAAGAACTGTTTCAGCATGGTTTAAGTTTTCCTTTTGGTAAAGTCCAGCATGAGTCTGTTGCTGAACTGTTGACGAACTCTTAGTTCCAGAAGAGACTGTCGAGATTGGGAAAGAAGCCATAGCTGTGGTGGGATTACAAACAGTAGTAGACTCAGAGCCCCCTTCTAATATTTTGAAAGACAACTGAGGCCCTCTCTCAGGAATTTAAACTCCCAAAAGACCAAAATCAGAAGTCTACAACATACAACAGGACTGAGGAAGAGAAAAGACAGTTATCGTTGCAATAGCTTTTTTACCCCTCTTTGAAAGTTCCATCCAGAGGATCTTGTTGAGTCATAAGTCTGCAAAAGTGACTGGAACAACCATACAGACGTGAGCACTGATGCAGTGTAATGGTGCACAGAAAGAAAGGGCAGAACACATATCAGAGAGGATGCCAGTTGAGAAGAATTTGAATTTCACAGTGACATCCCAGGCAAATCTTTTAGGACTTTGTGGTTGATGCTGAAAGCAATCAAATTCCAGAGATTTCAAGCCCCACTAAAAAAATTGCAGTTTGAAGTAACCCATTAATATATCAAAAGAACATCGAGCTACATAATAATAGGAATTACTCTTTTGTCTGACATGCTTTCCGAGAATGAAAATAAATTTTTTTTATTTTATTTTTTTATATCAATTCATTTATTGTGTGATGAAAAATCAAATTACATTGTGAAAGGACCTGCTCAGAGCCACTGTTAGGGGTTGCATTACCAATCAAAACTAAGCTTATGGAAACATTTTCAATAAAACGTAAGAAAAAAAACGAAGTATTGAACACTAAGATTCTTTTTGTTCTTTTTTATACATTTGTTAAGAGTGTTTTCAGATTGATTTCTGTTAAGTGATAGTTATAGAAGTCAAAGTCAATGAAGTCTCACAAAAAGCGCAAACAGATATACAATAAAGAAAGATAGAAGAGAAAAGCAAACCCTTTTTCTAATCAATCCAGATACATTAAAGACACCAGCCATAAAGACTTGGCAAGGTAGTTGACTTTTCTGGCATTTCTCAGGGCATAACTCTCACACATTGTTGAATATCAATGAGTGAGGGGTGGGACACACACATTAATAAAAGGATGATTGTTGACAATGCCCCGAGTAGGCAGAGGCATGGTTGGAATTGTGCTCCCCTCTCAATGCTGCGATTAAGACACTCACTGCTTATATATCAGCGCCGTTGCTCTAACATAATTCTCATAAGCTAATTCTTTGTGCTGGTGGTATAGGAGACAGATAACTTAAAGCAAGACTCAGAACCCCCGCCAGAGGCTGTGATTCTAGTGTCCAGTCCAGAGGAGGACAAAGTTCCTGTAACGGCCAACGGAAACGGTCAGCCAGTGGAAAGCCAAGAGGATAGCGACGCAGAGGAAAATCCAGTTATGAACTTCTTCAAAACACTAGTAAGTGACACTACTTTCAAAAGTAAGACTGGTTTTTAATCTGTCTATGTTTTTGATTGTAAATGTTTGTGTTGTAATATTAACAGGTTGAGAAATTTTTTTTTGCTATGTGGAAAAAAAATCATCCAAGAGAATTAACTGCCTAGATAAAGAAAGGATAGAAATTGTGTTCTAACCATCAAACAATTCTTAACTAAAGGCTGAATTATGCACATGTTGTAAGCTAATCCAATTAATAAATGCAAAGATATGACTTGATTTGATTTGTTGTGCATTTTGTCACCCACTTTATTTAATGTAGAGGAACTCTTTTACTGTATATGATATTAAACTAAGGTTTCATAACCAAATTTACCACAATGACAGTGACAGTGGAAAACCAAAAAAACAGGGGGGCTATTGTATTCCCTCTTCATCATGTTGACTTTTGGAATCATGCCGTTTTAAAGAGTTACCATTGCCCCAGCCCCATGCTAATCAAGCCTTTGAACATGCGGGAATGTGACGGCCTATTGTTCGTCCCATAGTGTGAGCTCACAAGGAAGGCCTGTGCGGTTGGAAGTTGAGATTCGCGAAGATAGAGCGAGTGCAGGCCTACGCCATCCCCAGAGCACAATGGCCGGCACAATGACAGCGCATGTACTGTATGTGCTCTGTCAGGGACCTCAGTGTGCACTCTGTCCACCTCAGTTAGCCTCCCATAAAGGACTATGACTGAATTCTTGAAAGGCTGCTCTTTTACAGTCATTTTTTTTTTCTGTTCTGGTTACATCAGCTACATCCTTTGTCTCTGAAATTCTTATTTTCCAGCTATGCAGACATATATATTACTATCATGCTATGGAATTTAGCACTTGACATTATGGATGTTCTTTTACATTTTTGCTCATTCGCTGCATTCTGTCGTTTCATAGGTGACTCCCACCAAAACATCCAAAAAGGAAACAGCTGCACACGATGCAACAAAAGATCAGGTGAACAGACATTTGCTGTTAAATGTACTTCTTCTCTTACTTAATATCATGCTGTATTTTTATTTTCAAAGTAATCGTGATGAAAGTTATGTAAAAGGCAAATTAGCATTTTGCAGCGACATGCACATGCACATCTGCTTGCTTCAAATTTATTTTGCATCTCTAACTGCTTCTTTTTTCCGTTAAAAAATAGTCCCTGAAGGAGACTCCACCTGCAGCACCCACTACTGTGAGCATATAGTCTACGAAAGAGTTTTGATAAACCAAATGCTATTCAACGGGCATCCAAAAAAGATATTTTAATTTCTAATGTTTTAAAACATATAATATCTTTAATTTGCCTCAACTTCTATATAGTTTTCTTTTATTTATATAATAGATCTACTCTCTTCTTTTAAAAAGGTCGCACAAATATCTGAACCGCCTGCAGTTCCCAAAGGAATGCCCGCTCCACCGCCACCTCCCCCAGAGCCACCAAAAATGGAAATCAAAGGAGAGGCTACTGCCAAACCCGTAAAGTCAGCACCAAAACAAGATCCAAAAGTTGCAAAGGAGGCTGAGACTTCGAGAGGAAAATCAGCCAGAGACACTCTCAGCAGATTTTTCCGCCCAAAGGTAAAGAAACGCCTATAACTTTAGATAGTAAGGTTAGATTGGTACATCAGGGAAAAGTTGGTCATACACATTTTTAAGGTATTTTTTAATTGTAACATAGTGTAAACGTGTGAATTTGAGGTACTGCTACGAGTCAAAACATCCTTAGGCAAGGGTGCCACAGCGAGTGGAGCCAATACCAGGCCTGCCACAGCGGTAAAGTGGATTATTATACTCTCAAACTGACCATGGTTCATGGGCATACTAATAGAACTGAAGATGATGTGCATGGAGGTGGCAGAAACTTGCCAACTGCTGTTTCATAACACATGCAGCAGTGGTGCAAGGTAGTTTTCCTGTCGTGAAACTCACAACTCAACTCCAAACAAAAAAAAAGTGCAAATTATCATCAAGCACAGTCCAGAATTTTCTCTTTGATTGTTTTATTGGAAGTCCAGATTACATTTTTCCAATTGGAGATTTTTATGTCTACATAAAAAATATACGAACAAAACAAAACAAATAGATATAATGAATGTGTGCCGAACAAAGGCACGCCTAATCACAAATGGTCTTCTGGAGCTCACTGTTAATTTAACCTTTTAAAATGTATTGTTCCTCTGTGTTCAACATAAGCTTCTTTGATCACTTGATGTCACACTATTAGTTGATTTAATTCTTTTTTTTCTTGGGGAGGATGGAGTGTCAAGATGTAAGATTTAAATTTTTAAAGTTTAGGGGCCAAACATAGTTACCTTATATGCTAAAGCTAATCAAATACTACAACTACTACTACAACTCTAAGTGCATTTGATAAATCTGTCAGTACATTTGCATATTAAAGTATTTGGATAAAACTAAACAACAATAAGAAGTCAATTGTTTTAGTTTTAGTTTAGCTTTAGCTAGTAAAACAGTTGTGCTAATGTTCCTCAAGAAACTAGCTTAACATTGCCAAGTGTACAGCTAGTCAGGGATTCTCTTTGCTTTTTGGTTAGCATTGTAGGGGTTGTGAATAGCATCTGTTGTGTTTTATTTCCCTTTCTCCCTTGTTCACAAATGCTGAATTACGCATTTTTCGACAAACAGGATTTGTCACTGTGGTCACTGAAATACTGAATAGCTTTAGCTAAATTCCACCTAATTCCAGTGTAATCCAAATAGCCCTGTAGACAAGTTTTGGGGCCTTGGGGGTGTTTGCCACGCTATTTTACATTTAGTTTTGTTTCTTGCTTATATACACATTCAACAATTTAAAACCATTTTCACTGGCTCATCCAAGGCATGTAAACTATTAGTTTGACCACTCCATATAAGTCATTGACCACTGCGATGCTAACACATTGCTAGCTTCATGATACAACTTGATGTGTTTCATACAAGAGGTGACCTTCTTTTCTTTTCACAGTTTTTTGTAAAACTACTTTCTCTGTCCAGCTGACAATCAAGGAGGCATTGCACACAGCTTTAGGAATTGTGTAAAGCTTTAAAAAACAACAGTAATTGTGAATTTCTGTTTAATCTTTAAAGACAATCTTGAATATATTTCGGTGAATGTTTGATGTTTGCTGGAGTGAAACTGAAACTGTATGCTCTGGGATTCCCCCGAGAGGAATTAGTCATAAACTAAATGTAAAGTAATGTTTTTTTCATAACAGGACAGCCTATCACAGAATTTTGTGTCCTCAAATTAATCTTCATATGCTCAGAATATAAAAGTAGGTTTACTTTGCAGGAGACACCAGTGGGGGTTCCACAGCCTGTTGTGGATGTGCAGGTAAATAAATGGAAAGTTCTCAATCTTTGGGTTTTCTCTTTTGTCAGGAATGGGACTGAATTATCATCGTTACTTTGTTAGAGCTACATGACTATTTATACACCTTTTTCTTTTGCATTTGCTCAGATTGAAAGTAAGGTTGAACTTCAGGAGGCAGCAGTGGCGGTACTTCAACAAGTAGTAGAAGTGCAGGTGAATGAGCAAGAAGTGCCAGGAATATATTGATTATAATATATAGAATGTAATTACATTGTATCAAGTTTAATAAGAGACACATTTATTCATGCTTTCATTTTTTTTCGCTTTATAGTTCCACATTATAACTAATTATAACATATTATAACTAATTCCAATTAAATTATTATATATATACATACAATGATAGGATAATTAGATTAAAATTAGATTGGAATTATTTTTATAATGAGGAACTATAAAGGGAAACAATTGAAAGCATGAATAAATGTGTTTCTTATAAAACTTGATACAACGTAATTGGATTCCCCTGTGTTTTGGCATGGTTCATGCAAGATCTCTTTCTCTTTTCAAAAACATCTTTTATCTTTATCAATATTTCAATTTTTTCCAACAATTAAAAATGATTAACATAATTAGTCAACATTCTGGAAAGATGAACATTATACAAAACTTTCATAATATAAATCACTTATCTTATATATTAGGTAGAAACAAACAAAAACAATACCACAAAGCCACAGCAAAGGGAAACGGAAGCAAAAACAAATTATTCAACTAATGAACAATACTATTTCTTATTACGGGATCTGAAATAGAAAAGAAGTTATGGATACATCATCATCCTCCTGCATAAATGCTAGACAAAACTAAATGATGTAGAAGTATTCATTTATAGATCATTCAAAAAATTATATCTAGTCATATTACCTTAGTATCTGAGATGATGGTAAGAAAGAAATGTATATTACACAAGGTTTGAATCAACACAAGGTAGAGTTCAGATAATTCTTTTCCGTAAATGCTCTTGTAGTAAAAGAAAACAAAATAGCAGAATAAATTCATTCAAAGGAGGAAACCAAACTCAATAAAAGAGTCCAAATGATTAAACAAAACAGGACATCTAAGCACAAATTATTGAACATCCAGAATTTAGTATGTCAAGCAAGAGGTGGAAAACATTTCACTTTCAAAACTAGAGGTGATCCACATTTCTCAAATGCTCACAGGATGTTATTAATAGAAAAGGTGAGGCGACAGCATGGTAAATATGTGACTGCCCCATTTTTCTGAAACAGGTTGCTTGAAATAATCCATTAATTAATTAGTTAATTCGGTGGATAAACGTTTAAATGACATGTCTCATGCTGTTTTCTACAATTTTCTATCAATTCATCTTTTAGGAAAGAGGGTATTTTGATTGTCAGTAAACTTTAGATAATGCAAAGTTAGATACCTTCACACAAAAAGAAAGAAAAGCTGAACTTTTCTTATCCTACAGATGATTGAAGATGTACTGCAGCCATATGTAGAAGCTGAGGTAAATAAATGTAGTTCAGCATTTTGGGAAAATTTTGTTTCTTGTTATTTTTCATCATTTTATCAAAGTAAGGTGTGATTCTAATATCACATCCATTATAAATTCTGAAGCACAGCAATGATATGTGTTGCATACCTAAGTACAGTGAAGAAGTGAAGCATCAGAAAATAATTTCAGAAAAGAAATGATGATTTTCCCAAAATGGAGGACTTTTCTACTGTTTGTTTCAAGGTGGAAAAATCACAGTCTTCTATCCAGATTGACAATTTATTTTTTCAGCGTCCTTTCCATCCTTTTTAACATCTGTTTTTTGTTTTTTAAATAAAGGTGTGGGTCTCTTTTCTTACATGTCTGATTCTGATTTGGAGACTTTTACCATTTTCACTCCTCTTTCTTGTCACAGGTGGCAGCTCCTCCTCTCACTCTGTCAAGAGCATTAAAGTTTTTTTTCTAAATCTCCTGATATGCATTTAATTGTGTGCTTTACTATCATTATTTTTTTAAGAAGGTGGATCCCTCAAAAACCAGCACTCTGGAAGCTGCTGCCAAGCCAGAACCACCACCACCTGCACAGGAAGAAAAGAAAGCAGACTCCAAATCCTCCTTGTTTTCATTTTTCAAGCCCAAAGTAAGGACCCTACTCTTTTAACCCTTTTTTTTAAGCCTTTAAAACCCCTGATATCAGGGTATGCAGTGTGGTTGACTTACTTGGCAGCAAGTAACAGATCAATGTTAATTTGAGGTACTGTTAGATCACATGACCACAAAAGTCCAAGCAGCCTCCACAAGTGGAGTTCGGCTCATCAGGAAAACTACCGGACTGGTAAATACAGTAAAAATGATCTCTCGTGAGTGGACGCGCCATTAACCAGAGTAATGTCATCAATTACATTACTGGCATTAAATTGTGCTCTAAACAAGATCGATGTATCTCTCTCTCTCTCTGTTTGCTGTTGTGTTTAAAAATGATAACACATCAGAGTGTCTGTGATCATCTTTCATAATGTTGTAATCACTAAGACAGTGTATCCTAACAAAATACCACCTCACTGTCAATATAGGCTTAATAATACACACTTTTAAGCATCCATAACTGGGTCCAAAGCTGACTGAAGACTGTGATGACTCAGTTCTTCGTAAAAATCGTTTCCAGGCTGCTGACCCCAAGAAGATGACCCCGACCCCGCCTGCAGAAGCGGAGGCGGCACAAGCGGTTAAAGCAAAGGAGGAACCCAAAGCGGCGGCCAAGTCCCCGGAGGCAGTCGTAGATAGCAAACCGGCATCGGTGGCTTCCCAATCCGGAGAAGACGCACCCAACGTGCCCAGAAAACTGGAGAAGAGGAACTCCATCCAGTTGTTCTTTAAGAATCTGGTAAGAAGATCATCGTCAGATCGCTAATCACAACATCAAATGAGAAATGTGACACATATAATGCTCAAAACTGTCTTTTAATTATTTCACATAACTATTTTCTTAATGAGTTACACAGTGGAATTTATTTTTATGTTGCATCCACAAGATGGCAGCAAAAACTTGTACTATCTGAGATGTATCTATACTTAGATAAAAGCAAAAAACAGTCCTACATGCCACATCATGTCATACAGTTGGAATTCTTATGCACAGTTGTGGTTTTGTAATGTTGTCTTACAGTCTGTAGACTTCACTTGGTCCTTGATCTGACCAAATCAGAGAAAAAAACCCTAAAGTTTCAGTAAATGGTACCAAAAAATAACAAGCGGTCATTTCCATCTCCAGATATTGTTGTGCATTTGGTTTGGCAATTAATTGAGCATTTCCTTTTTTTTCTCTCGCTCCATTTAGGGTCAGAAACGCCACTCAACAGATGCTGGGGTCCAGACAGAACCAGTGACAGTTGCTCCAGCAGCAGAGAAAGCCAAATAAATCCTTAATTTTCCTCGACTACCCCACCCCTGTGCTCTTACTCAGTCTTTATCTCTGTCTCTATCAAGATCATCAACCCCATCCCTAATTACTGTAACCACTTTTTTTTTAGACATTACACTATGAAATAATCCTGGGAGGGTCATAGAAAGTGAACAAAGAGAGTTGAAAGAAAGTCGTTGAACTTGAGTGGCTGGTGTGTGGCCAAAGGCCGATACAATGGCAACCTTGTTGAGATATATATTTTTTTGATCACATAAATGTCCTGAAAAGTACAGCAAAGTGAGTGTGAAATCTTTTCTACAGACATTCAGGCATCATGTGACTTCTCACTGTTTAACAGTCTAACATCCTGCGCTTGTGCAAAATATAGTGAGGTACTGTGCTTCAGCCAATTACTCTTTCATTACTTTTAAACTTAAAAACGCAACGTCATAAAGGTTCTATTTTTACACTTCAGACATGGACATTCATACAGAAGTAATGATACAGAAAGTGATGTGAAACTAAACTGAAACAGGTACTATACATAGATATTCAAATGTGCAGCCCTAGAATGAGCTGAAATAAGTAGAGTCTATATAGCATATTGCACTTATATTCGTTTTATCTCACTGTTCGCTATATATAAACTAAATCACAGTCAAATAAGCCTTATGGAAAATCACAATCTTTACTTTTCTTTGGGCAACCGATTGTAAATACTAATGTTAACAAATCCGCATGAGATGGAAAAGTAATGTTGTGCAATTGTGTCCTTGTGGTATGTTTTGCAGCAGTCGAAAAATCACAACCAATGAGCTTTTAACTCCATCACAGCACTTGTTTTGTCAAAAATATTCATTTAAAGTCTGAAGGTGTTCGTCACTTATGTATGGCCAAGGTACATTATTATTATTATTATTATGTTTGCTTATATGCATGTCTGTATATGTAACCTCAGCTATTTTGAAGACAATAAAAGTGTTTACTGTGTGTCTGTTCATAATCAGTTTTAAATATGATTTAGGTTTTATGTAAAATGACTGGGTGTTTTGAATAAGTCAACATATTAGGTTAAATAACTGCAATGACCGTCTTGCTCCAACAACATAGCAGATCTTTGAAATGTAGAAGAACTTGCTGTGAACTATTAAGGAGTGGTATGTGAGTCACACGTAACCACAGAGGCCATTGGCTTTAGTCATTTGAGTAAGAATTTACACCCTCTTTCAATTCTATGGACGTAATAAAATCAGATTGTCCTAAGTATAAAAATACCTCTATAAAAGCAAAGGTTAAAGAATGTTGCTTGGGTCAAACATGTATGACAATGATGTGAAGGAAAGACATTAACAATGATCTTGGAGAAGTAGTTGTTGCTCCCAATCAAATATTGAAGCATTATTAGTGCTGTCAAGTCGACTCAACAGTGAGAAAAATTTCTAAAGTTGAAAATATAGCTTTTTAAACGTCAACATTTTGGGGAATTTACTGCTACGGACAGACAATGAAAAGTTCAATGAATGACTAGTTCAATGAAAATAGTAAAAGTTACATATTTCACTTATAGAAATACTGAATAAGAGATATGGATCTACTTTCTGAAAATAATATTGCACCAGGGTTTTGGTTTGTAAAAATTGTATCCTCATAAACAACAAGAATTCTGAAACACGGACAGATGAGTACAAAGTTGAAAGTTTTGGTTACAAAGCACAGCGCCATGCTTGATGACAACCAAACACAGGATATCAGAACAAATGTATTATATGGGATGTTAGTCACAGAGGTGGAGGGTTAAGGAGCCAGGACACTATGAACACCTTTGTGTATGTGACCATCTTACCACCGACAACCACAAATGTTCACGTAACATAGAAATAATTCTAAGTCATGGAGAAAATTTGTAACCTGGTAAAAAAGAAAAAGAATCAAGGTGCTCCTGTGTCTGGGTGAAAGTCCAGAGAGAAACATTCTGCAGGGAACCTTAAAACAGCTGTGTACACATTAATGCAAGCAAATCTGAATGAAAAGATTGTAGAGAATGGGCAAAAGTTTCACTATGAAACGTTCATAACTTAAAGCTATATCTGATAAAGTTGGTTCTATAAACAATAACAGTGTGGTATTTATTTCTGCCGCACTTCTTCTGGCTTGGTTTGTGTGTTATGTACAATATTTGTGTCATTTATGTGTCTATGCTCTTTTGAGGCTGCATTTTAAAACCTGGAAAGGACCAAATTAAGTTGTGTTGTTGTGTTTTTCTTGATATTTAAACCCTTAGCATACAAGGTTGTTTTATGGCCCTGTATTGGACTGGGGTTCTATCCATGGTGTTACCCACCTCTCACCTAATGACAGCTGGGATAGGCTCCAGCCCCCTCTGTTACCTTGACTTAGAATAAGCAGGTGTAGAAAATAGATGGATGGCAGTAAAACCTCAGAAAAAAATATGTGTGTATTGTCTTTTTACAAGTTTATATGTTTAATTGCATTACTGTAACAGACAGATACAGAGAAACTTAATATCAATATATATTATTTGGAATAATCACACTCATGCCTCCATTGTCTTTTCCACAAGGACAAAAGGTGGGGCACACCCCAGACAGGTTGCCAGTTCATCACATCGCAACAAGTCAAGTCAATTTGAATTTGACTTAACTTCAAAATTCTTTGAATTGTTTTACTTGGAGTCAATGGGGAGTAGACACAAACAACCACACACACCCCCTAGTCACTCCTTTCGGCAATTTAGACTCATCAATTGTAAATCACCAATTCGAACATGGATGTGTTTGGACTGTGGAAGACAACTGAAACACCCGGAGTGAACCTATGCATAAACAGGGGCAACATGCAAACTCCACAAAGAAAAACCCTCTGGGATTATTGACAGGAACTCTCTCGCTGTGAGGCAACAATACTTTTCCGAAAACCAGCTATATTGGGAACCAGTAAAGATAAAAAATACCCAAAGAACTTAAAGACTTAGAGGTAAAGAAAGACTTCAGGTCTACTTTTATGTAATCCCTATATCTGATGCCATAATCCCCAGACAGGAATATTTTGGACAGAAATGACAGAGGCCCACTATTTTCTGATTATTGAGTGATGAGTCACAGCCCCTGAAGGCATAACTCGTGCTGCCCCCTTTGTTTTCAAAGAAGCACTCTGTTTCTGGATTGTTGTTTACAATAAGTAATCATTCTAAATTGAGCATCAAGGTAATTACCATGGCACTGGAGGAGAAAAGAGGTACTGTTTGCTACTGTTTCAGACATGCGCTCTATTGTAGTTCCCTTCCCCTGAGGATCGCTTCAATTAAGATGCGACACGGAATCTTGCCAGCAGTTTCTCTTACATATGAGGAGCTTATCAAAGCAGAGCTGATGAAACCAGCAGAAAAAAAAAACAACAGAATCTTAATGAGGATAGTAAGAAAGTAAAGAGTCAAACTTTCTCAAAGACCCCAAAGGTACAAAAATGAATCACGATGTTGTGAGAGTAACAGGCTGTGTGTAGCTATCATTGGATGTATACATTGCTTTAGCCTGAAAACTGTTTGAACTTAAGCTTGAAAATGAGCTTGATAGGACTATTTATTCAATCAAAAACTTTCAAATCTTATAAGATCTACATTATCCATGTTGTGTACTAACACACGAACGATCAAACCAACTGACAGGCTTATTGGTCCAGAGGTAGTTGTAACTGTGAGCTCAACAATGCAAAGGCTGTGTACACACTGCAGTGGTTCAGCCGGGGCCTCCATGTTGCTGTATTTCATCCCGTTACAATGCACCACAGTCGGTAGGGAGGCCTTACAGGAGATCTGCTGTCAGCACTAATGAGCATCGCGGCGCTCGCTAGAAACTGTCTGCACAACATCGAAATACAAGGGTGGGCCAGCAACAAGACTTTATCCAATAATTATGAGCTGACCAACAACGTAACAGCAGTGATTTAGTCTTTATTTTGTTTACTTGAACCATTGGTGTGCATTTTGTTTCTTTTTCTTAAGGAAATAGTGTCAGGTGACTGTTCTAAAATGTACTTTTTTTAATTAAATGTTCCATCCTGCTCCAATAGCTACAATTTTTTATCCAATTTGGAATAACAATGGTAAGCTGTCCACAACATAAGAGTTAAGAAAAAACTTTTAAAGACAATTATTGTATCAGTGCTCCATTCAATAAGATGATTGCTTTGCATTTCTATAGGCGGTCTTAAGGAGTAGCTCTCCAGACTTTTTAAATTACCTCTAAATGATGTTGGCTGCATTGCATTTAGATGGTGTTGATTTGGTTTAGATAGTGTGCGATATTTCTTTGTTGGGCGTAACACTTGTACACTTAACACTTAACACTCTCTCTGTTGTCCACTTGTCTATTCTCCTGGATTTTCTTAAAGGGCATGCTTCACAATAAGCATGGACATGACAATTTTTTAGCTAGTAGCTCTTTGGTAATCATCATGTTGGTGCTCATTTGCTGATTTCCTGTCTGTACAGTTGTGTTTTATTTGGCCTTTTTGTTGACTCAGCTAAAGAGTCAACAGAAATATGTGTCGGTTATGAGTCGAGTTTCAAATAATAAAAGTTATGTTGTCTTTTATATAGAGAAACAGCAGTGGCCCGTCACATGACAGGTGCCCTGTTATCCTTAAACGATTCAGAGGTCAGTGTTAAGTGGAATAACTAAAAAAAGGAAATATGTATATATCAAGATTATGTACCCTGTGTTTAACAGGAGAAGACAGCAAGTGTAATATTGTTCTTTGCTTGTCCAAAACGTGTTAGTTAGAAAAATCTATGACAGGCTTCCATGCTTAATCAAATTAAGCTTAGCAAAAGACTAATTACTGATTTATTTATCTATCATTTCTTTTAGATTGGCAAACTTTATGAAAACAAAGGCTGTATTCTAACTTTACCACGGATTAGTGTATAACATTGGGAAGTTGCAGTGGCACAAAGGCTAATTCAAATATTTAAAACATTTCTTCAGATCAAAAGAGATACCAGCAGCAGGATTCCAGCAGTAGAACAAAGAGACCCCTCCTTTACCTCTTCTCCCCACAGGGAAGAAGGAAAAAAAATCTAAGCACACACTTAGGAGATTTACATTGAGAAATGCTTTCAGAGTCTGATTAAATTTTTTCCGATGACCAACAACACAACAGCTGGCAGCACTGAATAAGCATTTCGGTGCTAGGAGTGAGAAAGAAGATTATATATTATCAGTGTCCTTCAGAGGCGGCACCAGGATTATGAAAGAAGCCAGACTGTGAATCTTGGGGAGAACAATGCAGTCAGCTGCTCCTAACACGTTGAGACAAAAACAAGCCACCACAGCCTTTTACTATTCGTCGATCCAGTTCCTATCAGGGTGCTTTTTCAACTGATTGCACATTCATTTATTCAAGCGGTGAGGTTTTTCAAAGACTTCACGTCTAATTAGAATTTACTGCCTTTGGCATAATGTCAAATGCATGTGTTAACTTCTCTAAAGGAATACTCTGATATAAAGAATCTGCAGGATTTTGGGAAGAAACAATAAACTATCATTATGACGAACAATAGCACAAAGGTAATCAGATAAATTACAAGTATTCAATGTTTGCCACTTGTTGCTGACATGGAGAGAATACAGCAATAAATCAATGAGTAAGCAGAAGTGTTGGTAAGGTTACAAACAAACTAGCACCTTCTAATAAAGTTTTGTTGTGTGTATGTTAGTGTGGGCTGAAAAATCTGAAACTTTCATCATCCTAAGGCATCACCCTTCTGTTTCAGACCCATAGTTTTTGCACAGAGCCATTGTGGTGGCAGAACAATGGGATATAAGCGGGAGGCCTCGATGTGTCACATGTGGTGCCTTTGATTAACATACTAGACTTGTTTGAGGACCAAGAGATGTTGCAAACAAAATACCCATAAATAAATCACAGAATTGAAGATTAAAAGGGCAAAGTTTTAATTTCAGCGTATGGAAATCTTAAGCATTTACACTTTGGTCCAAGTCAGCCACGGTTAAACAGAACGGGATGGTTAAATAAGGAATACCTTAAAAAATACTATATGAAATCCACTTTTATGTTCGAATATGAGTTTGCGATTATGTTCACTGGTATCTCGGAATGTGCAGAATAAACACATTCATTCAAGGACACAGTATGTGAGCTCAGCTTGCCAAACCTGTGCATCTACCGGTGTTATTATTACACAGTCGACAGAGAAAATGCTCTGACCTCTTTCGTAATAACAAAGATTGGAAAACAACTTTTTAATATACCAGTAAAGGCAAAACACACTGGGGGAGTTTAAGGCCACAACCCCTTGACTAATGTGGGAGATAGTTTTGGCAAATGGAGTCTTTGTTCTCTGTTCCTCTGGGAGTGGTTGCAGATAAAGTTTTTTTTCTTCCTCCCAGACATTACTGCCATTTTGGGGGGAGGGACAGTGTTTTCTGAGTAATGAGTGTATACTAAAGTCTACTGAATATCTTCATTGATTATGTGATGTAAAGCTCTAGAAAGCATCAGTGTATCTTTTGAGAGTTTAGATAATGGAGGAGGGGTCGCTTTTTAACTGGCATCTAGGGGCTTACTGTATATTATATCCTTTATCTAAAAAAACATCAATGTATTCAATTTGTAAGTTTTTGTATAGCTAAATAATTTGTCATTGTATCTTGTACTACATATAACATTTGGCATTTTCTATAATGACAAACAGGAAACATAAGTTTTATATCTAATACCACACCTTGGTGGTGTCACACTTAAATGGAAATGAAATTTTGAAACTGGTCCACGTCGAGCAGTTTTTTTGTGGGCTTTGTTCCATGAAATAGGAAGAACCTGAAATTTCTTATGACTCAACCAACCTGCTTCTGCAAAAAAAAAACAAAAAAAAAACTCACGTAACTGAAAAGTTCGACTACTAACCCCTCCCCCCACCTCCACATGGTGGCTGATGCATGAGAACGAATGGTGAAAGTACGTCTAGGTAAGTTAAATCCACTTTTCTCCTCAAGAGTCGTGTATCCCCCACATTGCCTCATTGTTATATTAGAATAGTTTCAGCTGTGTTATCAACAGACTCGTTCAAGGCCTGTAAATACGAATAAAGCAGTGCTCAAAATAATAGACTTCACTGTATATTGTGTGTTTTTTAAAGCACGAATTAGACCTTGTTACGGTCATTAAATTGACAGGATATTTTCTTTACCTGCCCAAGCTAGTAGGTAGCTCTCACCGGGACTTAGTATTTTAAATACGGAATAATGTTAGTTTTTTAGAGTCACATTTTTATTGCGGTTTAATAGCTACGAATTGTATGTTTATGTGCACTAATCATTTTCTGACATTGGTGAGCACGTGACTGTCCTGTTGTTTTTTTTGGGGGGGGGGCTCTCGTGCACGCGCTCCATCTTCCCCTCGGGAGTAGCTGAGCGAACGCGCGTCAGAATTCAACAGCTGCACAGTGAGGACTCGACAAGTAGAACAAATATGATTCACAATCAAACAATTGAGTAGGTGAGCTGTCCACCAGCATTTGCGTAGTGTGAAACGATGAAGCAACACACACAAACAGCATAGCCCTCCTTGTTTTTTTTGTTGTTGCTCGTAGTATCAGTATCAATATTAATCCGGAAATTCTGAGGTGGTATGTATTGTTTGGTGAGTTTCTTCAGCTTGGTCCCGACCAATGAAAATGTTCTTTGCTAAAGTTAATGTCCTTGCGTCCGCATTCGGTTACGTTTCCTGCGTAGCGTTAGTGTATTGTTATGTTTTGTTTTCTGCGTTAAGCTTTTATAGCAGCCGTTGAACAAATCAAGCCAATAACGTAAGTACGAACGAGTGAAGTGTTGCACTTCTCCGTTGTCATGAAACTAGCGTTGTCGGAGGAACGTGTTTCGAGTTGAATTGATTCTAGTCGAACGCGACTTTTTCAATTAGTTTTAGCTCATTGTGTTCTCGAAAGGCAACGTTAACAGGACCGATATTGATCCGTGTGGCTTTGAACAAGATATTAAAATGCTCGAGCTCAGCTTATAAAGCGCCAATAGATATGTAATAGCCAGTCTGTTAAATGGACAACTTACTTTATTGTAAGTTAGCCTTATGCTTGTTAACTATTACCTCGTGCATCCCCCTCGAGACTAAATAACGTTGATGTTCTTCTTAACGAGACGAGTGCTCACTTAAATAACATGGTGGCCACCAGCCAACATGTAGATGCCTTACACAGAGAAAAGACAATTAAATCAGGGTTATTGACAGATTCCTTATTCTACTCGACCTAAATATTTTAGGAAGTACTGTGGCAACACTTTTGTTTAGTAAAATACAAACAAATAGTCATCAGTTTTGTGAAAACTGGAATGGGGTTCATGGGGAAATCCCAATTATAGGCATTTTGATTTTTTAAGAATGCCACATAGTAGATTTATGTTCTTTAAAAATAATGTTTACTGGGCAGTAAGTTGAAACTAATATTTAGAACAGATTTGCCAATGGTGCAAGAATTATACATTTTCTTAAGACACTGAAATGAAGACACGGTTTGAATCTTTTTCCACATATGTGAACCTGAAGCCATTGACCTTGCTGCTGAGCCAGTCAAACAATTAAAAATACATTTTTGGGTGCAATATTAGTGGTTCATACCAATTGCTGAGAGTGAAAGAGTGAAGTTGCAAAACAAACATTCATGTGTCGCTTATGCTTATGGGCAAGTCCGCACCCATCTAAATTTTTTTTATTTTTTTTGTTTCAGGTGTGTGACTATTGTTTAATGCCAAGCCCACATTTGAAGCGATACAAACAGAAAGCAAATTTCTATCCTTAATGCTTATTATTCTGAAAGTTAGGTGACTTAAGTGAGGAAAAATGTTTTTTCATTTTCTTAAAGGAACATATTTATAATCTTAGCTGAAACTTTATTGCGTTCTTTAGAAATATTAACTTTATTAAGTTAGTTGGAGTTTTTAATTAAGACAAAACAGCTGTCAATCTGGATATGCTTATAAATTATAACTTTTATAAATAACTGAGCAAAAGAGAAAACAAACAATTTTTTTTATCAGTGGCCCTGACTTAGAGGAAATGAGTTGTTGATGTAGTTGATAGCTAAAAAAGATATTTCCTGTTTCAGTAAAAGCGAAGGAACTTCTCTCTGCGTTTTTTTTTTTATGTCAGTGAGGTGTTTAAGTTACCTGATCTGTTTTTTTATGTCACACAAAACACCTGAAGGTCTCCATTTTCTCTTCTTTCAGGCTCCTAAGAAGACACTTCTCAAAGATTAGAGGAAAATGCCTACTCGCTCATTGCTGCCGTATGTAGACAGCCCAGATGGACATGCCCAAGATATTCTCAGTAGTAGCGATGCGAGCATCCCAAAGCCCGGATCTAGTATGACGCCATACACTACCTATGCAGAAAAAGCTGTGCTGCAGATTGAAGGAAGTGCCTCACTGTCCTGTATGTTCTGTGAGCAGATTTTCACTCATCAGGACGAATTAGGGCCCCATGTCCTAACTCAGCATCCCACTACATATTTTGAACCCACAGTGCTTCGGGTTGAAGCCGAATTGAAGATCCCAGGAGGGGTAGCCCAACCCGAGCAGAGCAGTTTAGAAACAGAGGAGGTTCCCAGCTGTATCCTGTGTGGTCACATAGCACAAGATGCCAGCGAGCTGGAGACCCATATGCGGAAGCACAAGGACTACTTTACGTACTGTTGCAATGTCTGCGGGCGCCGTTTCAGAGAGCCTTGGTTTCTTAAAAATCACATGAAGATGCATGTCAAACCAGGACCGAAGAGCAAGGCCTCGCAAGATGCGGATACCCCAGCGACGGTCAACAACGTTGTTCAAGAATCTGCTGCAGAGCCCGTTGTCACCGTTTACAAAATGTGCATGGTTTGCGGATTTTTCTTTCCTGATCATAACAGTTTAGCTGACCACAGTAAAGTACATAATCGAGAGATGGAGTCCAGCAAAGACGAGGATAAGATGAATGATGCTCCTGAATCTTTCCAAAAAGAGAAGTTTCTTAGTAGTTTCAACCTTTACCCTTCCTCAGAAGTAAATACTTTGAAAAATGTGAGATCATCAAAATGGATCCCACAGCTTGATCCCTTCAACACGTATCAGGCCTGGCAACTTGCTACAAAAGGCAAGATAGCAGTTGGCCCCAATAATCCTAAAGATACTGGTCAGGAAGTCAGCACAGACAATGATGATTCGGGCTCTGATAAAGACGAGCAGAATATTTGGGCTGAAGGTCGGGGAGAAAAAAGCGAGGCTCCAGGGAGAGAGCTCCGATCTCACCAGCAGGCCTTAATAGAAGATCCGCATCCACCGCGGAGGTCTCTAATGCAAAAAGACAAGGACAAAGAAAGGCCAACCCATTGTGAGGAATGCAAGAGGAACTTCAGGACCTACCACCAGTTAGTTCTCCACTCCAGGGTCCACAAGCGGGAAAGAGGTGGTGGAGATAGCCCGACTTCCGCTGATGGGAAGCTGCCAAGAATGGTCTCTGTGGACCCAACTGAGGAAGGCTTTGAGGAGGGCATGGAGGAAAACTTAATCTCAGGTAAATGTGCATATCCAAACATTCTTCTTATGTTAAAGTTGTTATTTGGGCATTGTATACAAAACTCACTGTCATAAAGAGCTCCCTCTACTGATGAGATACATGATAGAAGTTGCATAATGAGTTTTGTTTTTACCCGATACTTCCTTATTTATTTTAATTGATTTGTATATTCTGTTAAGGTGAAGATGGTTTTGATCGATCAAAAGTCAGATCAAAAGCATGCAGTTTTTGTGGCAAATCATTCAGATCAAGCTATTACCTCACAGTTCATTTGAGGACGCACACAGGTATGTTCACAACACTTGTTCTGTTTTCTCTGTACCCAACTGACACCCTGCAATTTTTTCTAATTTATGCAGTCTATGTAATCTAAAACTGTGACTTAACTTTTGTTTCTTAGGAGAGAAACCTTTCAAGTGTGCTTATTGCGATTATGCCGCTGCACAGAAGACTTCGCTTAAGTATCACCTCGATCGGCGCCACAAAGACAAACCTTATGTGGAAATCCCCAACAGACCGGTGCCTTCACTGTCCTCTGCTGAAGACAGAAAACATGGAAACGGTGATGAAAATCCCTCCCCAAGCAGCTCCAAACTCTGGGTTCCTCAAGCAAATGAATGCACAAATGTAGTAACAGATAACGACAAGCTTGGGAAACCAGTTGCTCAACTAAACAGTGAGTGTGAGAAATTACCTACAAAAAATGCTCATTCCTCAACTGATGATGTTGGCGATAATCTCTTAAAATTCCCGGTACCCGTTGACCTGAAAGGGGAGACAGAAATGAAGACTCACAATGAGGAAGCCCCATTAAATCTCTCAGTAAAAGTCTCACTGTCTATTCCCATCGATACAGAACCCAAAAATGCATTAAGCCCAATTTCATGTCCATTTTGTGCTTATAAAACGATATACCCAGAGGTTCTTATAATGCACAAAAAGCTGACGCACAAAGACAACTCGGACAGTACCAAAAAGAACGGACCAGGGGGGACTATTAAAGAAAAACGGTACACCGGCTGCCCCCCGGCGCTCAACGGCAACGATGTCGCCCCGCTTCTGACGACTGACCGGCGCTATCCCCGCCGGACAAAATCCCCCCCTCCGCAATCCAAAAGGCCTCAACAGAGCGCGCCCGTTAAGCCCTCCCATTGTCCCAAGCAGTCACCAGTCAGTTACAGGCAGAGCGTCGATTCCCGCGCCGGCCCGGAACCTTCCAGGTACACGGAGCTCCTGAGGAAATCCACGGCCGGCAGCAGCTACATCATGGACAGAGTGGGGGCCGTCGAGAGGAATTACCCAGCCAGACACAACGCCATTTGGAACTCGAACGCGGCGCGGCTATGCTTGTCCAGCCAATTCGGCGGCCTCCCGCAGATAGATTTCGGCGAACCTTCCGGCAAGAGGTTGAAGTTCTCCGTACCGGCAGGCAGGGACGCAGAAACCGCAGAGAAGCCGTGTTTCAGAGGACCCCCGGCGGACGGATCCAACCGGATGCTCCTCACGGGGAGAGGCGGGAAAACCACACCCCACGGCTCGGGCCCGGCCACGGCCTCCGAGGCCCACGGCCCAATAAAAAACACATCTCCACCCTTAGGGGGGAGCTTGGACTCTGAATGGAGCATGATGAACCTCCTGCGGCCCTGCGCCTCCCTCTATCACAGCACACAGGGGAACGCCGCTCACGGAGGACTGGTCAACCCCAGAACTGGTACGTATCGCATCACAGAATTCAAATGATGTTATTTTTGTACATGTTCAATACTATTATACAGTGGGGGAAATAAGTATTTGACCCCTTGCTGATTTTGCAGGTTTGCCCACTTACAAAGAATGCAACGATCTATAACTTTAATCATATGTGCATTCTAACAGTGAAAGACAGAATCCCAAAGAAGATTCCAGAAAATCACATCATATGAATTTATAAAAATTGATAACTATCTGATGAGGAAAAATAAGCATTCTTTGTAAGTGGGCAAACCTGCAAAATCAGCAAGGGGTCAAATACTTATTTCCCCCACTGTAGGTATTTAATCTAGTTTGTTGAATTAATGTGAAAAATGTTCTCCCAGGTGGCAGAACTGTGCTGTTCCAACACTTACCCAGTCTACCCAACCTTCAGAGGAGAGACCCCCCGGGCTCGTTCTCAAAGCAACGCTACGGGACCACTGACAAAAGCTCCTAAAAAGCTTCAGGATAAATCATCCAGAGATCTTTGGATTCACATAAGACCACATTTTTTTTTATTTCTTATTCGAACACTGTCCAGAATTTCCCAAAATGATTTCATTTATTTGTTTATTTAAATTAAAATTTCAAAGTCTTTTTCCTTTTTTTATAGACTTAAACTGTGCTGCTACCTTATATCGGAGAGCTCAATGAAAAAAAAGTTTAATTTATGAAAATAATATGAGAATGGATTTACTCAAAACTTGCTTATGCTTCTCTAGTTTATTGAAAGAATACATTTAATGTAACTAAGACATTTAAAGACTTAGAATTACATTTTTGTTTGGTTTTGTATTGTTTGGAATGGGAAAAGTGCAAATTATTATTGAAATATGTTTCCTCTGGTGAACACTGGGAGTCTTTCCACTCAGAACTAAAATCCATATTTACCCCCACTGTAATGTTCTAAAATCAATTTGTAATGTAAGAATTAAATTTAAATGTGGGCTGAGAAAAGTGTGTCGGTCCATGGGATGGTGTCGAGCTAAAACCTAAGAAAAAATTGTGTGAAATTTGGCTTCTCCGCATATACTTACTGTTAAAGTCCGGGCAGCAGTTGCACAGAAGTCTGTGAATTTTTGTCTTTTCCCCAAAGCACTGGAGGGTAAGGAGACCATTAGTTTACAAACACACCACAGTAACATTTCCTCACGTATGCTAAAGTGCTCTACCTCATGTTGTGCTCAAGAAACCTTTCATTTTCTCTTTCTTTTTTTTCCCCCCAAAGCTGCTGAAGCTATCATGTCATGTTCTGTACAGCTTGACATCTGTTGAGTGGAGACAGATGTTTGAGTTGTAGTAGCAGGTGTGGACGGACACGTGTTGGCGCATGGCGGTATCTGTCAAACACCACCTACACAATCAAAACGGTAATGAGACTGTGTACTCTAATGTTAACGTCCCTTTACCTGCTACCGAATAACTAACATCATTTTTTGGTTCCTGGAAAATTTGATTTGCTATTTATAAGCCTGGTTTTAAACACAGAACAGACTTTGTTGCTTATTCCTTTTTGATATTGCCATCGACTACTTAAGTGGTGCCTCAAATCCATTTGCCGATAGTTTTTTGTGTTGTATTTCTGTGAAAATTTGGAATGTGGTGTCACTGTATTATTGGATTCAACACATTCACTTTGTCAAGACTTTGTTTTTTAGTATGCAGAGTCTTGAAAATGTATTTTCCAGTGGCAGCAGTCCTCATTAAGTGACCTTTTCCATGTCAGAAAAGACAACTACGAGCAGCCGTGGTGATAAATGATTCAGAAGACTGTACAATGTGGGGAAAAAAACAGCCTCAGGTCGAGCCATTCGCATGCTCTGGAGTCTGATTCGCGAGTTGGTGTTTCTGCCACTTTGAGATGCCCCCAAAAAGTTTTTTTTTGTTTGCTTTTCGTGTTTATATTGCCTGTGAACTTCTCTAAAAAATTAACATAGTTTTTGAGATTTGAATGACACATGTCAACAATAAAGTGAGAGGTTTAGAACTCTGGTACTGACTGTTTCTTTCTTAGATAAATAAATATGTAACGTTAAGAATTGTTCTTTAGAAATTACAGATATTGGTTTAGTTTGACATTTACAGCAGAAACAGGATCAACATTTTAAAACGGTTAACAATTTTTCTACTTTAAGCAGATTGAGCTAGATATTTTTGCTCTAATTGTAATTCTTGTTACACAACTGGCCTCGAATAATGTACCTTATCTTGATATTTTGCTGTCAAAGATAGTAAGAGGACTTAATCTAAAGTATAGTTTGTTGAAGTTGATCTGACAAAACTTGCAGAACTTCAGCCAATCATTGTTTTTGGCTGCATCACCATTTTTTAAAAACCAAATGGACCTTTTGGAGGATTGAAACTCAAAGCTATACCCAACTGTCCCAGCCTCAAACAATGACAGTAAAAAAACAAAAACACAAAAACAAACACATTTGATTTAGATCTGAATAATGTAAGTTTTGATGTACCAAACACTCGTTATATTCTTACTTCCCATCTACTGCATTTGTCTTTATATCAGCAGAGAAAAATAGGAGTAAAAGGGAGTTATTTAATCAGGCCATTAGAGCTTCATCACCTTAAATAAAGTATGCGATCCATCTTTTATCAGTGTCATATTTAATTTCAGATTTTACTGAGAGAAACTGCAGAGTGTGTAAAAACTGTTTTATGGTCATCAGTTCCTCAGACTTTCCACCAGAGAGCAGTATATCCAAAGCCTTATTTCTTATAGTAAAAGACTGGATAGAAGAGCTCAGTATTGCTGTTGGCATTTATAATTTTACTTTACCTTTACGTTGGCCAGGCAACGTATGGAACTAAATGGTTTTGATGCAAAACAAACCATCTTAGCATCTATGAAGACACCTAAATATATGGGCAGGTCTGCATTTAATCTATAAACTACACTTTAGTGCACAAAGGACAGAAATTCTCCCAGTCTTTGGTTTGAAACTTGAGCGACTAGTACCCTGTGCTCAGATATCACGCAGGTGTTGCCTTTCAGCTGTTTATGGCAACCCACATGCTATGACATCACCGACAGAGCAATGCAGCAGGAATTCTTTCCCTTTTGTTGTTCACCAAACATCCACTCGTAGAGAAAAAAATGACCTCACGAGATGAATTTGGAAATAACTTCTACATCAAAAGAGACATCAGTGCACCGTTGTTAACTTTCCTCATATCTATAAAAGGAGACAACTGACAAAACTCATCATGGCCGCGCACCCTGTAAAAAAACTAACTGCGAGAGACAATCTTCAGCACATTGAACACTTTTAACTTTGATTTTTTTTTCCTTTTCCCTCCTCCCTTTTTGAGTAGACCGCATCTGTTTGCTGTCTGTTCCCCTGGGCCAGCACTGTGTAATCTATTGCATTAGCTCACATTAGTGCATATCGCCCATGGGCCTTCGCAATCACAAACGCAAAATGAGCATTTCACTTAGCATCACCCTCATGTTCCCCTCGCAGTGTGGCGAACTCGGCGCAAACGGATGGCGGGGAACGCAAAGTCGACAACAGCTTATGACATCCATCCTGTTCCACACGATACACAAGTCACAAGGCTGGGAGGGCTTTCACATAAAGCCTGTGCAAAAGGCAAAGACCAAGTACACGTTGATTTACTTCACATTTTATATTTATATTAGCTATTTTTGGCCTTTTAGAAAAAGCTAATTCCGGCGAGAATACAGGCTTGACCATTTCCTATGTGTACATATTTATAAGATTCAGTATGAGTCATATTAGTGCAAAGGCATTTATTTATATACAGTGATGAAAAAGAGCTAAAGATCTGGTCATTTGACCACCTCTTTTTTCCCTCTATGCTAATAACAGACATAAAAACAGACCAGAACAATCCAAATCCAAACAATCCCGGGTATCACACAAATCCCTGCAGGACTCTGCAGAGTGGAATAAAACACCTGGAGTCTCCACAGCTCCTTATCAAGGCTCTTTCAACACATTATGTTTCCTTTAAACTGATTCCCTCAGTAACTAGCCGCAAACACAAATGGCATTTTATGCTCGCATCGCTATCTATTCATCTGTTTTGTGAATAAACTCCTTTTTGATTGAGGATGTGAGTAGCAATTTCCACCCTCTTTTTTTCTCCAGTGGTATGACTTTCAATTCTCGTACTTCCCTCTTTTTGCTTTTAAAGTCAGCTTCATGTTTTTTTCTCCTTTCCCCCCTAAGTGCTCTCTCCTTTTATTTTCAGTCCCTTCATCACTCATAATTGTTGCCTCTGGATCGTCAACTTGCATGAATTAGCAATTGGGCCAGCAAAGCAGATTACAGTCAATTGTTGAATATCCCTGTCAGATTTCGAAGGGCTGAGAGTCTGCCCGGCTGCGATCGCTCATCATCGTCACCCCATTCCTCTGAGGAAGAGGAGCAATGTAATGGTTCCCCCGCAAAAAAACAGCCCCTGGCCTAAGGAAAGGGGATTTGGGTGTCTGGAGACAACAGGGGCCATATGGAGCGGGGCTGAGATAGCAAAGGCACATGTACAGAATAATGGATGACGTGTCATGTTTCATGTTGCAGAGAGGCCGTCAAGAGACTCGTGCTGGGGAAATCAAAAGGCTCACGTACAGCAAAAACGACTGTTGGACCATTTAGCATCTTTTGATTATTTTTCATACCGGGAAAGCACTAAACATGTGGCCTTAAAGAAACAGTGCTCTATTTTTAGTACCCACTATCTGTGGAGATTACTTGATTTTGGTTACTGATACAACAGCTAACTTAACAAAATTAAAACCACCTGTTTACTATAACATCAAAAAAGGATTGATAGCATAAAATAATACGTTAAATGCTGAGACATAGATGATTTTTCAAAAATAGTATAAGGATGCTAGTATTTATGACGTGGTAGAACATATTTGATATGACTAAAATACCAGAACATAACGTTTCTTTGTTGACACATTTGTTGACTACTTGAGTTGCAAAATGAAAATTTCCATTATTCTTTGGATGTTCTTTTTGCTAATTAGTAAATGGAACATGCTGTCAAAGAAGTCAAAGAAAATACACATCCTTTGAGCAGCAACATGCTACCATGGTTTTTATGTGTAGCCCGCATAATTTGCTTGTTTGACACATCACTACTGGGCCTACACGTGGACTCAGAAAGTTAACACACTCTTCAGTTGTGTCTTAATCTGAATAAACATCAGAGGCCCTGAGGGGCGAAACACAACAACAAAATCACAAATATATTTCTGAAAAACGTATAAAAAACAAAAAAAACATGGTATTAAGAAACACAACCTTATACAAACACAATAAAAAGCACAGGAACATTTGAATAGACGTGATAGAGTTCAGAAAACAGATAACATTTAGGTTTCATAGAGCACAGAAATCATTTCAAAAGATTTCATGAAACATCAGACACTACGTTTGTTAAATCTAATCATTAAAAAAGAATACCATTTAATAAATCAGAACATTAGAAAAAACAAAAACAGACAAATAAAATAGGAAACAAAGTATTTGTGCAAACATGGTGCTCTTGCGTAAAACATGTCATCAAAACAGAAAACTCAACAGCAATTAAAAAAAAAAGAGTACATATCACAGCATGGGGTCTTTTCCACTTGTTTTTTTTATTCCCCAAAACCCTTTTTCTATCAAGTTACTTTTGAATAAAGGATACTACAACTCAAAAAATCATTCCAAAACAGACTAATTGTTATTAGTTGTTAAATATCTTTACTATTATAATAATTATGACAAATCAAAGTCGCATTTGGTGTCCTAAAAATGTGATCGTACCTCAAACTTACTGTAAACTGCGCTCACACATTAACACAACGTATTTAAACACACAAGAGGCAAAGTGGACAGAAGATAAGCAAGAATCCATTGTTGCCGTGGAGATAAAAAAAAAAACTCCTTTGCACAAGTTCCACTGCTACAGGGCAACTGTGTACTTTGTCACTCCCCCCCCCCCCCCCCCTTTTTATCTGCTCTACCTGCATACGGAATAAGCCCAGCACCTCATCTCTGTTTTTCTCCCGGTGTCAGAACCGCACTTAAGTGCTGTTTCCGATACCCATGAGTAAGCCCCATAAAAGCTGCCCCATCGCCAACCGCGTTATTGTTTCTCGCGGATGATTGATTGATGGATGAGGACTGACACTTCAATGAAGCCATTTCCACTGGCATCTCTATCCGATGATGTGCGGCGTATATTTTCCATCCACGCCTCATTGCCCGCCTGTGTCATTCCTGGAACTTCATTTACACCATGTTCCCTGAAGGACCTTTTTTTTTATTTTTTATCCCATCTCCCTTTTTCCTCTCCATGGCTTCTCCTTTCTTTTCTTTTTTATATCTATCTCTCTCTCTCTCTTTCTCTCTATGCCATGAAATAATGCCATTTCTTGTTGACACTGGAGGGGCCTGGAATCATTTGTGGGGAATGATAAAAACCATAGGCATGGATGGGGGTTATTTACAGGAAGCGTAACACCGACGGGGTCCCGCTGTTCGGCTTTTTTTTCACCGTCAGACGCCAAGTCCACGCTGAGGCAGGGCAAAAAACCAGGATATACGTTGCAAATCTGCTTAACCTACAGCGCATACAGTACAGTACCCCCACATTCATTTCCTGTTATCTCCACTAGCCACGTAAGGACTTCCAGCACCACGGAATTGACCATCTTGTTGTTCGCACTTGCCTAGGAATAGCGTTAAAGAATATTAGTTCGGTGACAGCATGACTGAAGCGCATTCTCTGAGACAATTGTCTGTTTTTCGCTCATACGGGGAGCAGATGGTAAGCAGATATCAGTACGGCAGGCTTTTCTGGGATGACAGCCATGAGATTCCCCCTCAGGTGCCATTGGAGCCCTTTAGAGGGAGAGAGTGATTGGTAGGACATAGCACCCCCAAGCAACTGTTTTTTTTTGTTTTTTTTGTGTGTCTTTTTTTCTGGGAGTTGCTAAATTTCATGGTTTTCAGCAAAGAAAGAGGTACAGTATAAACAATATACAAATAAGTAAACAATATACAAATAAAGATACATTTTCAAGACATAACATCATTCATTAGATCATCTATGTGGGATCATTATTGTCAGGGAGGTGGATCTTGGAGGGAGGACTCAGTCGCGGAGACATGTGAAAAAGGTTTATTGAAACAAAAATGCACTCAAAGGAGTGGATGTCCAGACAAAGGTTCAAAACAAGGCTGTGAGAAAAACTACGGGCAAAGTAGCAAAACAATAAGGTGAACAAGACTGTGGGCAAAGTACAAACAAGATTAACATGGCTGTGGCAAAAAACAAAGGCTATGGCAATAAAGTAAATAGGCTATGGCATGGCTGTGAAAAACTATGATCAAAGTATCAAAGCAATAAAGTTACAAGGCTGTGGCATGGCTGTGAAAAAACATGGCTATGGACAAAAACAAGACTATGGCATGGTGCAAAAAGCAAAACCTTACATGACGTGAGGAGACGAGAGACGAAACAAGAAAGACGAAAACGCACTGGCACAGGACATGGGAAACAAGGACCATTTAAACACATGAGGGAGGGGGACCCCAGGTGTACACAATAAGTAATCAAGACATGACGAGACACCAGACATTCCCCCAGACGTGACAATTATGTTTGGGCTGATACATAAGTTTGGCTTCAACATGTCCAAGAACTCTGTTTCTCCATATCTTAGTTTTTAGAATATTGAATAAATGCCCTTAGGTCCTTACACTAAGAGACCATAATAAAACAGGTATGGATGTTACTTCAAAACGGCCACCAAACTGACCATTTTGGCCAAATAGTCAACCCCAGTGCACATTTTGGAAGATTAGACAAACTTAACTCAATGTTAGGCAGGTAATCATGTTGTTATGGTTGTTTGATATAAATTAATTAAATCCAAATTAAGTGATTCCCTTTACCATGGTTAATTCAAATTGGTAGAAATTATCAATAGTTATGTTCAAATCATGCGTGATGTCTATTGGTCAAGGATCTAACTGTATGTGGAGTATCAAAATGGCATCTTTTTTGTCAAGAATCTAAGTTTAAATGGTAATATCTAAATCCAACCAGAGAAAACAATGACCTTTAGGTTATGTCATAACAAAACATAAGTGAAAAGTATTTGCTGAATATGGGAGTTCAACGTTGCATCACAGGGTAAAAAGTGCAGTTTACTTCTTTCTTTGTCCTAAAGAGGACTGTTTGGCTTTGGAAATGCTCATACGAGATCCCAATAAAGACCATTTCAAAGCGTTATAACAACCGTCAATTTATCAATTTGCAATTTTTTTGTTTTGTTACTTGACTACATATAATGCTAACTTCAATCCCACTTTAACATTTGAAGCAGTTAAAGTTGATACAGTGTGTTAATATGGATATAAACATGACAAAAAAGAAAAAATAACTCATAACAAATAACACATTTTTTTAAATATATTTTTTGCAGTGTGGTGGTCAGCACCTAAGTGGTATAGATGGATGGATGGTTGGATGGATGGATGGATGGATGGATGGATGGATGGATGGATGGATGG
>JABUIW010000028.1:837345-853309 GCA_013363375.1 Menidia beryllina | reverse complement strand
ATGGATGGATGGATGGATGGATGGATGGATGGATGGATGGATGGATGCATGGATGGATGGATGGATGGATGGATGGATTTTGAAACCAATGTCAGTCTCTCATTCCTCCTTATCTTACTTCATCTATTTCTATTGTCTAAACCAGGGTTTTTAGCACAATATTTTTTGTGTTTACTTTGAATATTGTTTGATACATTTTCATGTGTATAAAAGAAATAAAAAAGAAGCAGCTATTCCTATAAATAAAGTGCGTTTTGTGCGGAGAAAAGGCCATAACGCATTAGGTTAGTATTATACTGTATGCCGTTTTGAAAAGTTTAAATTTGTAAAACTTGTGTAATGTCCAGATTAGACAAAGCTTATTGTTTCGTGTCATATATTTGAATGCTGTCTCACCCTTTTAATGAGACATTCAAAATGATTAAATCTATTATCTTTTTTATTTTATTTATTTATTTATTTTTTTTAATCAGGACATTGCTCATTAATAAACAATCTTACACTTCAGTAAAGACTGTAAATGAGCCAGATTCTAGCATAGATGCTAATTTATAGGTAAATAGGTAAAATGTTTAACAAAAGTAAAAGTTTTCAACTTTTACATTGACTTTTTTTGTGAGTCTGAAAAAATCTTTCGAAGTGTCTGCCTTTCAGCACCTTGAGATCAAACTGTACCCTGTATTACACTACAGGGAAAATAAGAGGACACAATGCACAGTTTAACACATGATGCATTTACTGAAGCTCTAAGGGAGTAAAGCGAGTGTGTGCGAGTGTGTGCATGTGCACGATGCGCCTGACCTTGGCTGCTATGGGACATTTTGGTTCATCAGGAAAGATGATTGTTTCCCTTTAAAAGATATTAGAAGGACAGCATCTGAAGGAAAGTGACATGGCTCCCTGCATCCCTGATGGTTTCCACTCCGTTTCTTTTATAGTCACTCAATAGGTGAGGGAATAGTATCCCATCACAGTATTTATACATTAGACGGTGTCTTTCCCTGCAGAAACACGAGAACAGCGGCGATTGGCCCCGGAGTATAATTTCTCCAGTGTCATCCTTTATCAATAATCACCTCAGACGGAGTGCAGCTCTTGTTTTTAGAGAGATTGACCTCTGTGGTGGGGAGAGGGTGTGGACGGTGGTCATCCTTTCCCACAGTCCAAACTGAATCCAATGTAATATCTGTAAACGGGCGGGTGCCGTAGAAACAGGTCTGTTATTGTCTTCAATTGGATTTGGATTGGAACCATATACAATACCATATGCTCCACCTCACCTAAGAAATCAGACAGAAAAACCCAACACATGCCCAATAATATTGCAGAAGAAAATATATACAGTGGGGGAAATAAGTATTTGAATGCTTATTTTTCCTCATCAGATGGTTATCAATTTTTATAAATTCATATGATGTGATTTTCTGGAATTTTCTTTGGGATTCTGCCTTTCACTGTTAGAATGTACATATGATTAAAGTTGTAGATCGTTGCATTCTTTGTAAGTGGGCAAACCTGCAAAATCAGCAAGGGGTCAAATACTTATTTCCCCCACCGTATATGCTTTCAAATGATAAAGAATAGATAGCGGGGGAGTGTTTTTTTTCTCACTCCCTAAAGCTATTATCTGATAGTTGTATATATTTCCATTAAAAAAAACAGAGGAAGCACAAAAACATGTAGATAAATGAGCAGTTAGATCTGTGAAAGGGGAGCAAGGAAGTCACATAGCAATCGCCCTCATCCTCTAATGCGTTGTGACACTGAATACTACGCACAGAGAAAACAAGTAACCTCAAATTGGGTTATTCTTCCTACCTGCCAGTAATCCAGTTGATAAGCACTATACATGTAGATTTCTGAGGAGCAGAGAAATCAGATTACCCCGAGCTGAACTGGGATTTTCTGTCTAAATTGGCTGTTTCTTCCCAGGGTCTCTCATTCTAACAGGATGAATGAGGGGAAATAAGTGATTTGACTATGCACAGATAAATGCTCTGCACAGCAACATAGAGAAACAGGAAGTAGTGCGGATATAGAATAATGAACCATGTACATACAGTACATTTAATAGAAAACCTACACAATAGTCAAGTTATTTGTTGGTATTTGGAGAGATAAACTTTTAAAGTAACCACAGTTTTGCAATACAAACAGAGGAAAAGCTTGAAGAGGCACAGAGATTGTACACGGACTCGAAACTGCAACAGCCAGTGAGGCCATTATTGGACAGCAAAGACTGATCTTGTGCCGTGGATGACCAGAGGGGTGTTCAAGTGTTTCATAACGGTGGCTCAAAAAAGCAGGGCTCATTGTGGAAAACCTGTCTCGAGTGAGCCTAACAAACCGAACCAGGATTAATCTGTTTCATAAAGTCAACTCACAGCCAATGCCATCACACTGAATCAGACCTAATGAGACAGTCCTATTGGAGGCCCCATGAAGCTGTACAGCTGTAAAGCGCAATGCCCAATTCATGTTTAATATCCTAGAATTTACCTATCAGCTATACACACACTGGGACATATAATTCTGACCTGATGATTAATGAAACATATCGCCAAAGTTAGATAGCTTTAGTTATTACAACTGACCTTGTTCTGGAATGTCAAAGCAATATACAAAGCAAAAGAACAGCTATATAAACTAAAATGTAATGAATGAAATAAAGGTTTTAACTTGTGAGTCACTCTTTAACATGACTTTTCTTTGCAACGGAAAGTTAAAGATAAAGAATCAAGTTAGAGATTGTGTAAGATGTGACATACTGGAAAATATTTTTTGAAAAAAAAGTTTTTCAAAGAGTTTCCCTCAGACAGGAATTTTCTAAAAGTGCATATGTGACAGTGTTCAAACAAAACACAAGAAAATAAGAAGCTACATTTTGAAAAACAGCTGTGATGCTATATCAGAAACATTCAGGGATTAGGTTTCAGGTAGAAAGTCTGAAATTACATATCAAGCTACTACTTTGTTCCTCTACATGGGAAAATGAGCCACAAACCATTAATTATGAAAGCAAATCTGCAGTTAAACCTCTCAAAAGTTCTAAAAAGTAAATATAAATCAGAAACATTTCCATTAATTGGTTTGATTTGAATATATATGGTTGCAAAATGCTGTTTCAGAAGATACTTAATCAATTGAAATTACACTGAATGATTATCAAACTTTAAACTGAAGAATATCCCAATTCATTCATGTCAAATTAACATCAATATCAAAGTTTACAGATCATCCTGACTGTAGCATCAGTTAAGACTAAAAGCAAAGCTGAACCTAAACGCCACCTTGGAAACAACCACTTAGTTTGCATCCATTGGTTTCCACAGTAACCCAACTCAAATCTGTCCGAGCTTGCTTTTTAAGGAAAATAACTCAAACCTTGATATGTTGTTTTCCAGTCAGCGAATATTAAATACACACAACATTAGTAGTAGTTATATGTGTTTTTATCATGAGTGTTAAACTTAAAAGTGTTTGATCACTTTTTTTAAATGGTGCATTGAAAAACAGTACAATTACTTGTTTTGACCCAAGAATCTATAAATATGTGACTTGACTGTAACATTTCTAGATGGTTTATGTCTCAAACTGCATTTTCTTGCACTGTAAATAGCAAGCTTCTCTTATGCTGTTTTAGTATTTTCTAACATGACACATGAATCCCCGGTGGCCCAGGAAAATCAGACAATCCAGGTGCAACACTAATATCCTCCCCAGTATCCAAACATTTCCTTTAAAAGTAACTGGCACAGTGGGGCCCATAAATTAGAACTGAATGCTGCTCAAGATGTCTGGCTTCCAATAAGACTGTACCCAGAGCAATAAACTTTGACATTGCTGCTTGAAAAATGCCTGCCCTTTTTCATTGTCAAGTGTTACAAATTGATGAAATGAGTTCATCGATGTTCCCCGGTCATTATCTCTCCAGTGGCACTTTGTTTTACAGACAGTGGGGGGAAAAGGGACAGTGCAGATTAGAGGCCAAGCCACAGTTTATCAAACAAAATCTAATATCATCCATAAGAGAGGAATCTAGAAATCAATACTTCATTACTAAATTGTTAGTGGGGATGAAGAGTAATTGTGTGAGTTCAGAGATGTGTCTCGGCAGCCGGGGCATCGGAAGTTCAATGTCACCCGGGAAGTGATAAGTAAAGCCACTGATGGGAAGAAACATTTCTGTAATGGGGGGGTGCAGCAGGAGGGGAAGTGGCCTGAGCACAGAAAAGACAATAGACACTCTTTTGCCATTGACCGGCTAAGCTATAAAGATGAAATGGCTTAAGGACTGAAAGAAAGAAAGAGAATCAAACAGAACGAGAGGCAAAAGAAGTTGGAGTTATAGCAAAACCTTCTGAATGTACCACTGTCTTGTCATCGGTTTTTGTCCTCTTCTGTGGTCAGTCTGATCAATGGTGCGGCACGTTTCCATCCCGACAGAGATAAGTGCAGTGATATAATAGTTCCGCTGCAAAATGTGTAACCGCTTGATGACATGGCTATTACTGCCGGCTGAAGGTTTGTCTTTAAAATAGCTTTGTGTTAATGAACCTTAATAAATAACATTTACAAATGATCACAGCCATCACGGAACATTCTGCGGTGCATATAGTGCTGCACGTTCCAGCTATCCCCATACCGTCGGGCTCCTCTTTTGTTCCACGTGTGTTAGGTCACATCAGTGCAATGAACACATCACCCTCAGCCGTCTCATCCCTCTAAAAGCTCGTGTCTGGAGTCCCCCTGACCTGTTCCCCTGCCTCACGATGTTCGGCCATGCAAATCAGAGTGCTTTCAATATGAACATTCATCGGAGGCAAACCTGCTCTTGTGTGAGGAGCAAGTGGAATCTCAGAGTGGGCGCAACACTTCCTTGAGAATATCTCAAATTTGCTGAAAGGGGAGGATGTGAAACCACTTGATTAAACTTAGAGTTTAAATGTTTGCATCAGTTTGATGATTTTACACACAGTGACTTAGAGCAGTTTGAGAATGTCACTAAAACTGTAGTTTGTCAAAAAAATAGGTTGTTTTCAACCTATTTGAAAAGCTTTTTCGATCAATAACAACATTTAGTTCCCCCACCCTCAGCTCTATGGTGACATAATTTTGATAAGCATCCAGACATTTGTCTAAACCCAAATCTGCATTAATTCTTATCAAGAACTAGATATAAAGTAAATACTTTATGACTGGATATGCTGCATCATGAAGCATGTGGTTGTAATTATGTTGCCAAATGAAAAATGTTAGTTTTCAAAATACTCTTTCTGAAATTACCTTTGTGTGTGTAGGTATGCTGACGCTAGCACTTTGCTAGTGGTGTCTCAGAATAGTATTGCCAGCATTTTCAACAATGAAGTCTCCTAGAAGAGTGGAAAAGAGTGCAAAGAGTAAACAGATATGGAAAATAATTGCTACAAACTCTAGATTGAATTGACAATAGTCAAAAGACAAAATATCAATAACATTTAAAACAACAGACAATTATAAATTATAAATTTAAATTTAAAGCCAAAAAGACGAACAATCAAGGGGCTCAGGGCAGCTGAGTATATGGGAAAATAGTTCATAGTATGACAAGTAAACATATCCAGAGCTGAAAAATTGATGCTCATCATGACTTGAAACACAGAGAAAATGTGCCACAAGCATTAACATTTCTCAATTTAGTCAACCTGGTGAGACCAATGCATTGTATGGCTGCTCTCAGGTATGATCAGGTTGCTCCCTTCAACAGGTATAACTTAAATCATGAAAACATCATGAAAACACTGAGAATCTAGAAGAAAATCTGTGGAAAAGGGGGCTACACTGAAAATGAATGGCTATGATTCGTGCACCCTCGGGCAATACCACAATAAAAACAACTTGACTATGTATGTCACTGTCTGCAGCTGCTGGATATGCAAGTTAAAACTAAAAAAGAAAAAAAAAACATAAACAATGTCTAAGGGTAATGCTTCCCCGGACCTGAAATAATTGAAGACGGACCGAAGGAAAGTTGGATTCTTTTTTCTTTGTATGACAATTTAAAAGGTGCAATTTCTTTTGGAAACATTGATCTTCCAACCCAATAACTAGAAATAAATAATATATAAAATGTATCAAATAAATGTGTACAGTACTTGTTTAGAAATGTAGAAATCTAGAAATGTAATGCTACTGTTTTCCAATTTCTTGCTTTTGCAGTGTATGAGATAGCAATAGGAAAACTACTGACCTTTTTGATCAAACCTGAATTTCATTAGTTTTTTAACCATTGAAATCTTGTTTTTTATTTCTGTTTTGTTTAAAAGTTTAGGAAAGTTTAGTTAGATGTAGTTGTAGTATAGCTTTCAGAAATGTAAAATTAGAGAGTGATCAGATTGAAAGACCATCTAAGTCTTCGGAATGATGGCCAACGATTTAATTGAACTAAAATGATCCATCTAACTTCTTCTGCTTATCCGGAGTCAAGTTGCGGGGGCAGCCACCGAAGTAGGGAAGCCCAGACTTCCCTCTCTTTGCCACTTCTACCAGCTCATCCAGGGAGATCCCAAGGGTATCCCAGGCAAGCCGAGAAACATAGTCCAGTGTGTCCCGTAGTTTCCTACTGGTGGGGCATACCTGGAACACCTTACCAAGGAGGCGTCCAGGAGGCATCCTGACCAGATGACCAGGCCGCCTAGTCTGGCTTCTCTCGATGTAGATGAGCAGCGGCTCCACTTTGAGCCCCTCCCGAATGACCAAGCTTCTCACCCTACAGAAAGCCTGACCAATCCTTCAGAGACCTGGGGTAAGACCTCTTTCCCGACCGAAAGAAAGAGGACATGCCACCATTTTCCCGCTAGGGACAATTGTCTTGGATCTGGAGGTGCTGATTGTCATTCCAACTGCTTCACACTTGACTGTCTCTAGAGATGCTGGCCTGATGAGGTCAACAGAACTACATAATCTGAAACAAGAAGATATCCAATCCTGAGGCCACCTAACCAGATCCCCTCAACGCCTCGGCTGCACCTAGAAATTCTTTCCATAAAAGTTAAGAACAGTATCAGTGACAAAGGGCAGCTTTGGTTGGATTACCATCATTGTGCCATCAAGCCATTGGCCCCTCTGGCAGGTGGTGAGTCCACCGGAAGGGGGGCCAATGATATCCTTTCGAGCTGACCGTCACTGGGCCACCCGACAGGCCTGGCTCCAGAGGTGACCTGCATCTCGGCGAGGGAAACTGGGCACCTGTGTTTTTGTGTTCCACAGAGATTTTAAGGACTGGTCTTTGTCTGGTCTCACCTCCATAGATCTTTTCCATTGGTGACCCATGGGTGGCATAAATTCACAGACAAAATAGTTATTATGATCTTCGGGACATGCAAACCCCTTCACCACGATAAGTTGGGAGACCAGGGAGTGGACATTTAGATTTTTTTTTTAAATACAGCTTAGCACACACCTAAACCTTAAATAATCTAATGAATTAATTGTTTTTATCAAAGGCTACTAAAAGAGATCACTGCGCTTTTTATCCGAAACTTGTGATGGACTTGACTTATTTTGGGTGTTTTCTTTTTTTGATATAGTTCTTTTCTCATTTGTAGTATAAAAGACATGTCAGTGCATCAGTTTAAATACAGTTTGACAGTGACACTTTGGATAAATAAAGGCACTAACATTACTTAAGTCAAAGGCCACAAAATTTGGCATGAAGTAGAGCATTTCAAAACCCTTCGGAGTACCCACAGATGGGAAGAAAAACATTAATAACTGTCTGAAAAACTAATCAACCCTGATTTACTTTGCTACAAAATGACAACATGTTTCTCCGATGACAGGACTGTGCTAAAAGGAAAATCACAGAAGTGGCCTTTAGTGAGTGCCCGGTAATTCACAACAAAATAACACAGCATATGTGATTATACGAGGGAGCGTTGGTGCTTATGACATATGCAAGTTGTACATCTGTGGTGGCATCAACAAAGTAAAATTTATCATAACAGTGAATTTGTACAGTTATGAAATTAAATACGGAAAAAATCCAAATCCAATTGGCAAGTGACACTAAAATGTTGCTAGCATTGATTTAAAAGTAGGTATATATTTTGTACTGCCTTTGTTCTCTTTTTAGTTTTGGGTGAAATTTGCAAATACGTGCAATTGTTTTTTTTAGTTTACATATGAAAAATCACATGATATTGCCATGTATTGTCAAAAAGCCCATGTTGTCGGACAAGATCTTAAGGACACTTTCAATCCTCATAAAAAAAAACTAAGTAGACAAGTGTACAGTCCAGGAATAATACTTGTCACAAAGACCAACATGTGTCTAATACACTATTTCATATGGTCTGCTAAAAATATAGGAATGCTGAAACTTTAAGTTTTCAAACAGCTGAATAAAGGACAATAAAGGAGTGTGATGCTTCAACTCAATAACAGAACTAAAGTCTTCCAACACCCCACATCTACATATAAGATATACGTTAGTATCCACCACAGTCCCACAGATTGGGTGTTTTTTTTTCAAATTAACACACATGCCACCTCACGCATCAAAAACTAGTGATCTGAGTGATATAACAAGCTGGCGGAATCCAGAAACTCTCATTTCACAAGTACACGTTTGATTGTTCAGCAAGTATGCTGTTCCATTTAAAAATAAGGCATTCTCTGTTGTTGACAGAGATAAACTTTTCCTTTTTTTTTTTTTTTAAATCATGGTGCTTTGACGTCGGTGAAGTGAGGCTGACAGTCCAGGAACACGGGGCCGCTCGCTAATGATTTTTGAGCAGCCCCCAACCGAGTCCTAAATGTCTGCAATATCCATAAACAACTCTATACTGTCCAATTAGGCAGACAGAGATGTACTGGGCTGTCAGACAGATTTGCATGGCTAAGCACCTGAGATCCAGAGGATGATGAGGGGGATGGTTCACCGGCCATAGAGAGAACGTGCACAATGGATGACTTTCATTACAGCATTACCGCTTTTACGTACACACTCATCCAATTACCGCCGGGATTAATTGATCATCGTACTTTTCCTTTTCTAGTGTTGGGTTTTTCTCTTCCTTGTGCGTCAACGACACAATCCATTGCTCGCGTTCCTTTTCTGCATCGTAGCCTCTTTCCCATTTTTACAACCAGAGCTCTTTATAAAGTCTGAGGGGACATTCTCAGAGCGGAAGGGGGGGAGTTTGTTAGAGGGAACCGTCGTGAACCACCACTGTGAAGACGGCCATTTGCAGGATTGCATACATTGGGAATAATTAGAATTTATGTGCGCTCGTCAATCCCGCCACATCCTCTTCCCCCCTTTGCTGCAAGAGCCATCAGTGGTCAGAAGGGTTCACCGGACCATGACTCATCCCCGAGTGTGTTAGATCAGAATGAATTATGCCTTTTAGATTCATTACGGCACTTTATTTCTCCTCTCTGTCCTCCTCCCTTGTCCATTCGCCATCGGAAATGAAATGTATAAGACAGGGTACATATTTTATTGTATGCATGCTGTCATGCACGCACAGTTGGGGATAAGGAGAGGGAGGCGGTGTCTTAGCCTAACCAACCGTTTCCAGCCCGTTCTTTCATACAACAGACACCGCAAAAGACACAAGGAATATGTAGAATTCAGTTCACAGGCCTGAGGAGGTAACGTTTGTCACCAACTTGGTTACAAATATTGAAAAGAGAAAAAAAATGTGAAGAATTTTAGACGTAGCATCACGAAGCTCCTTTAATGCGACTAAAATTTAATTGAACTCATGCTGTTTAGTATACAGGCCTATGACAAGTGTTAATGGGATAATTTAAGATAATTTAGAATACAAACGAGTCTTTTCCTTCCGTTCATTAATTACTGCTAATTACATGAACAGCTAGCTTTGTCGGGGCATGGTATTTATCTGAGATGTGATCATCAGTTTTGAGCATAAAGAGATCCTACTTCTCCATGGCAATGGTAAAGCAATAAAACATCATTGAGCTTTCATTTTTACTATATTTATAAGTGAGTTTTATATAGTTTTTTCTTAACTGAAACAGCATTGTTTTCTTTTTACATTGTAATTCTAAATGTTATTATTTCCCTTGATCATTTCCAGAGTTTCAGTGCCACATGAAATTGTATAACTGCTGCTTCACAGCACTAGGTACATCATTTATTTTATCTTTCTATCCTTCATTTATCTTTTATCTATTTTTTCTGTTCCCACTTCAGCGTTGGGACTGAGGCGTATCCCCATTGTCAGAAGTTGAGAGTTATATCTTGGACAAGAGTCTATCACAAAGCCAACACAGAGACACACAAAAACATCAATAATGCAACAACAAAATTGCACTTGGATGAGACAATCCAAGTATGTAGAAAAATCATAATCCAAAATATCTAACAGTAGAATGAAAAACATTTTTGCCAGGTCAAATTCATGTGATAAAATTAAAAAAACTTTACATTAAAGAAGTGACTGTGATCTCAACATTTGAATGAAATCAAGAACTTCAAGTCACAACTGGGTTTTCTTTATATACAGGTTAAACAGGATAATACTTGAGATTGTGTAAATTCACAACACAGTTTCTATGGTTTTACATTTTTAACAATCCCGGTTCACCTGCTGGAACCAACTTTATGGTAAGTAGTATTTGATGCAAGCAAAAACTGGCCTAAAACATAAACATGTTAATCTCACCTTTTTTCCCTGCAACCTGTGATTGCATTGCCTCTGAATACAAGGTGGAACACCCCACTTAAACATTAGATGTTTCCATCAGAATCAGAATCAGAATCAGAATTAGGTTTATTGCCAAGTAGGTTTTTCACCTACAAGGAATTTGATTTGGTGTTAGGTGCACAACACTTCAAGAAACGACATACAATGTAGAAATAAAAATATAAAAATATAGAATAAAATAAAATAAATAATAATAATAAATAATAAAATAAAATATTGAATGTGTCATTGATCAAACTGATACATCAGCAAACTACTTCTAGTAGATGTGTGTTATGTTAATTTGCCTCCCATGACAGCATAAACATAAAAAACTAAAAAACCTGAGTGATATATTGTTAGCTATTGATGTAAGATACATCATTATTAAAAATAAAATTATCAAAACACTTTCCAAACCAAGCAATTAACTGTGTAACACTGTTCCAATCTCATATAGTGGTCACAGTGTGTGGAGTTTACTGTAACTGGCACGAATAGTTTAATATTGTAAAAATAAAGGCCAATTCATGCTAACTGTATCCATGTGGACAATGGTTCTGTTCATATCACATTCTGCTTCAGCTGTGCCACACCTTCCCATGTGTGGGTTACTCTGACCTAAAGATGTGGATAGTAATTTGCCAGCCATCCTAAAAAACAAGCATGTATGTTGTTGTAGTATTTGGTACCAACGCTTTGGTATGTTTTTTTTTGTTTGTTTTTTTGACAGCGAGACTGATCGATGCACATGAGCAGTTGTTTGTGTGCTTGAGAATTGTTGTGGGCCAAACTGGGTCAGCTGAAAAGTTACTAGGTGAAGCATGGCAAACTGGTGTACATCATTAAATTCATGTTTCACTTGCATTACAAATACATCAGATGCAGAAACCATGAATATCACATATTTTATCAATCTCTCACACATTTTGATCATAGACAAAATTATTCAGAGTATAACCTTTTGACTATTTTGACATTAATTTGAGAATTTATCAAATATATTTTACATTATAAACATAAGAGGAATGTCTTAATTAACTCAAGATGCTGAAAATATATTATTTATATTATAAATTCATGGAAAACAATTGTAAATCGTTCTTTCACATGTCTTAAACGGGCAGTTTTATTTATATAGTGCAAGGTTATAGAGAGGTTTGTCCACAACATAATTTAACAGACTGTGACAAATCATTTCATGTGTCTTGGATTTTTTTTTCTCTTAAATGTTCTTAAGACAGAACTCAGTCTAACAAAAAGGTTGATTTCTGATGCAAGAAGTACAGTATATTTCAAATAATTGTGGATCTTTTTCGATTAGAATTATCATACAGGGGTAGTAATAATGTACTTTTTACATTACGAATCCAAATGTTTAAAAAAGTGGTATCTGAAATAATTACTCCAACCGAGCGGTCAATCTTTTTTTAACTCTTGTTTTCAGCCCGTGTTCAAAGCTTCATCAGTAATCAAGGGTTAATTTCACACCTCAGTGGATTGCTTGCCTTAATCTCTATTCAGTGTAATTAAATCTGTCCAATAAAAGGAGCCTCTTTTCCTCTTTGTTCTCTCACATCTCCTACTCGTTTTTTTTTTTTATCATTATTGTTTTACACCCATCACATCTCATCGTCTGAACTACAGGCAATCACTTGACAGGCAGAATCTATCTCTGAGATTAAAACATTCCTGACTGAGACTGTAAGAAGGAAAAAGAGTGGGAGGAAGCAGGAGAAATGGGGGGAGTTTATTGAGTTTGGGAGAGGAAGAAGGACAGGAAAAGGGAAGCTGACACATCCAGTGTCTCTTACTTTTTTTTTTTTCCTTCTTATTTCAGCTGAACGGAATGTGCAGATTTGACCCTGTCAATCAGGCCTCTTGACAAGTTTAATCACGATGTGCCCTCTGCAAAATCATGGTTAAATAGGAATGCAAATAGTAGAGCACTCAGGCCTCTCATAAATGGTAATCAAGGAAGCTAATCAAGTGACAGGTCCATGGATCTGGCTTACTCAAAGAGTCACTCAAACTTCTTTTTATTCTTTTATTTTCAACCCTTGCACACTGAAGCAATATAAATTAAAAACTAAAGGAATTTCCCACTTACATTTACGATGCTATGTTTTCAATTACATGCATGTATTCAATACTTAATTTTTTTTTGTTCCAGACTACTTTTTATACTTTATTTTTTCCTCCTCTGAGTGGGAGACAAAGGGTAATATTTAAGCCACGTTAAGGGTATTTTCCTTCTCAAGACAGACCAGCTGCCGATTTTCTGAACAATGTAAATGAGCCGTGCCAATCCTCTCCTCTGTGATCTGCCACAGAAGTGAAGGGCTCCACCAAGACGTGAACACTTTGAAATGTTGATTCACTTGAGCATGGTGACTTCCCTTTGCACTTTTAAAAATACAACTGATCTAAGTTTTATGTGCGCTTGAAAGTTGTGAAGGTTGCCTTTCTCTCCCATTGTCAAAGATGTCAAACTTAAATATGAAATTCTGTCTTGCCCTGTCTGCATCAAAAGTCATGGCTTTTTTTTTTAAGGTCCACCAGATGAAATGATGATAAAAGTCCCACTTTTCCCCAGGTATGTAGGGCAAAAAAATACCGAAATAAATCAAGTTATCTTTTAGATTTTCTTGTAGACAGAAATGTTGATTAAAAAAAAACTAAATTACATATATGGAGCAAGAAATATTGCATATACTTAATGTTAATCACAATTCACTTATTTAGAAAGACATTCAAAAGGGATACATTGAATTTTCCTCAGTATAATCATGCATGATTTCTTTATGGCTTGGTTTGTCACCGTTAATTAAAAGGGTTATATGGCAGCTGGATCTAGCGTTTTAGAGACTTAACACTTCTCCCCTCACTAATGATGGTTTACAGGCCAATTCTCTGGGGGTAGTCTGAGTGGTTCCAAGATATCACATCTCCACATAACTTTGCTTGGCAATGCCAAACAGAGGTTTCAAGACGAGCCAAAATAGTGAGTAAGAGACGTGTCAGGATCAAGCGACATATATGAATCGCTTCAAACAAAATATAACAGCATTAAATCCTCTTACACCTTAATGCTTGATTAACAGTTAATATTTCCAAATCAAAAAATATAGACATTAATTGAGTTAATTGACATTCATTTTGAGTCTCCATGATTTTGATTAATAAGGAAATGATAGATAAATAAATCTCCACATTGTCACACTTGTGTTGTATTTCACTTTAGTAAGATGCAGCCAACACATCCAAACACACATCCAAAACATCCATACAATGGAGAAGGCCAAGACCAGACATCATTAGGTTTCTTAACACCTCACAAGACAGACAGATTGACATCCAGCCAATTTGGCCATGAGCTGAGATAGCTACTAGTAGTGTACAACCTCACAACGGACTAATGATGGTCTAAGCCTGTCTTACCCTTCAAGGGGTCCTTTTGATCAGGTGTAGCATAAATCCAGCGTGATGTGAAATTTTCAAAATACATTCGGCCGCATTATTTGCTTGACTTAACATAAAAGCGATTCAGTCTGATGTATATCAGGTTTACTATCCAGCACCCGTCACCTGTCAATCCATGCATTCAGACACACAGTATGTATACGCCAAGATGAAAAGAATGAGAAATGGGCTGAAAGAGTGATAAAAAGAGAGAGGGTGATGTTTGTTAAGCAACTCGTGGGTGTGAACATAACAATGGCATCTATTATGATTAAAATAATGGTAGAGATCATTTGGCACCAAGCAGATCATTTTTTTGGGGCTGCATGGACATATATGCCGTGTGGAGGAATGATGCGTGGTATTTATAGCATCCAGATAGGTTTGGAAATTGACAGGCCCACCTAATGATGCTCCTCAAAGTGGCATGGATGCAGACGAGTGGCCCTCTTCAAATGGAGGGCCGATCCCTGCTGACACGGGGGATAATAGCTCAGCGTCGAGTCCATTGTTTGGGCACCACACACCAAGGCATTTGGAACCGAGCGGGCCCTGTTTTCTGCGGACAAATGATCCGCACTCTGCCAGGGAATGTCAGCCATCATGGCCCTCAGTCAGTCTGTTCACATGAGAGATGATGGCAGAGGCCACTTTCTCGGAACCCTGTTAGTTTATGAATAATAAGCTCCATAACAGCAAATAAAGGAGGTAACAACGATGGTGTACCATCTTTCAATTTCGATTTTTTTTTCTTTAAAGTCATTAAAACAACAGATCTGGTTCCGTTTAAGTCTTAAAACTGGGTAAATGTGACCTCAGAAAGACAAAAACAAAGGACATATTAATCAATGGGAATTAACAAATTAAACCTCTCATACAATCCCTGAACGAAAATGCAACAATTTTTATAAAAACCTGACTTCACACTAGTGATTCGCCAGGAATCCTGTTAATAAGCATAAGTGGTAACCAGGTGCTGTTAATAAACTGACCACTGATTACTTAAACCAGATTATGTAGAGAGGGGAACACTTTACTTCCTGTTAAATGCGACTGTAAATGGGCAAACAATATGGCTTCTCAGGATCTGGATCCCGTCCATCTATTAGCTATACTGCTTATTCCAATTAGGGCACGAGACTATGACAGCTGGCAGTGTTTGAGGGGTGGGGGGGGGCACTCTGGACAGGTCGCCAGTCCAGTATCTGGACACATGGAGTCATAGGTTGACCATGAACTCCTCTGTATACTAATGCTTTCTTGAGAAGAATGAAACTGGAGGAAAACAAAAGGTTCACTGATTCAATTATTTCCTTTACATGGACAGTTGATCAGATCAGAGTTACTATTGGAGTTCATGTTGGCCTGTTATAAACTTAACATGTCCTCCACTGCACACTAAGTTAAAAGTGTCTTATGAAATTGTGTTACTTCTTAATCTTTTAACATGCAAATATACTGTAGATTACCGATTATACTATTCCTTTTGGTTATTGAATGCCAATTTCATTTATCATTTAGCATCAAATAATGCATGTGTTAGAGCAATTTTCTTGGGAATTTGGCTGTATCAATCTAGGGATATTGGAGCATGAGTGGACAAATTGAGTCTTGTTAGATGTGGAGGAGTGACTCAAACTCCTTTGATTTAGTATATTTCAGTCAGACTAACATGTATGCATCTATTTCACAAAGGTGTGATCTGAAGTTCTCAAGTTCGCTCAGAAGCTAATCACTACGAAGAAATAAGTCGATTATTCTATAGATGGTCTATCTATCTATCTATCTATCTATCTATCTATCTA
>JABUIW010000028.1:812261-832345 GCA_013363375.1 Menidia beryllina | reverse complement strand
AGATAGATAGATAGATAGATAGATAGATAGATAGATAGATAGATAGACTAATCGACCTATTTATTCGTAGTGATTAGCTTGACAATATCTTGACAATTAACTTGACAATATCCCACATACTCCAGAGAAGTTGACAGGTCATTGTATTGTATTCTGTGGTAATCACACTGAGAACACATAATAGGTAAGTGAAAGTGGAATCATCACCGAAGCTTTTACATTACAGATACGGCAACTTTAAAACTTCATTAAAAACAAAATGAAAGCGTTCCCGCTGCACTCGAATTAAAATCGAAATGCTCGAGGAAGAAAAATGATGAAAGCTCAAAGTGGGAGCTGTCTGACAATTTCAGTCCTCACATACTTTGGTGACATCGGATGATTCTCCCGTGCTGGAAGTGTATCGTAGGAATGATTGTCTCCAGAAGAGCCCATCTCGCAGATGTAATATAGATGTCTTGAATGAGTGACTATCTGCTGCTCTGTCTTTGCACTCATAACTGTGAATATACAGTACCTGTACAATAGAGCCCCGACCTCAGGAGCCATATACCACAAGATTACCCTTCTTTGCCAAGCAAAAGAGGAGAAAGGAGGTAGGGGAGGGAAGCACTTGGGTATCAATTTCTTTACGTCTTTATGGTTTGCTGTATAAGAGTCATTATTGTGAAATCATTCACTGCTTGGGTATTTTAGATTAATATCAAGAGTTCCTTTTTCATCAAAGACTTTAACCGCAGAGCCCTTTATCTGTGCTTGAGAGGATGTGTTGCAGAGCGTGGCAGTTCATATTTTCCTGTGACGACTTTTCACTTTATCCACCTCGCACGGTCAGCATTGCTTTCCGCATGAGAGATGGTTTCGGAAGACTTCCACAAGGTTGAGGGTCCTGTAAACGACGAAAGCCGATCATTCACTGTCTCGGCTCTAGTTGAGCTTTTGGTTTATGTGGGATCTGAGGACTGTGGCACGAGCAGGACTGACTGCTCAGGTGGGAGAAATTCGGCTGGTTTACAACTTTGCCCACAGGTGTATCATCTGCCTTATCCCTTATCTTGCTGTCAGGGTGTTTGTCATGTTAAAAACCAGCTGTGACAGTTGGGCTGCTAAGAATGGTGGAGTAATTAACCCTATAATGCCAAATGTATCATATTTGATACATACGGTTTCTGAAGTCTTTTGGATCAGAGACTTTTTGCATCATTTAATGGTAAAAGCTTTGCTCAAACCCCTGTTGTACACATTCAGATATACCTGATAACAGCAAGTAGAAAACTACACGAAAATATATTTTTGACTTATTGTACGCTAATTTGATCAAAATAATTACTGTTTTTTTTTCTTCATATGTTGTTGAGGGGCCAAAGAAAGACTTCAGGCTAAAAAACATCCGTTATTCTTCCTATTTTTCTCGGATCAGGCTTTAAAGAGTTAAAATGCCTTAGTTGCTTGTTTCAAACAAGCTTTTAGTGTTACATTGTGCTTGATCTGGTCCGAGCATCAAAAAACCAAACAAAGAATGAAAGCATCTTGTTAGAAAATACTCTACTTACAGGTTCAGCATTTCAGGGACGCACTCAATCAAAAAATGAAAAATGAAGGTCTGTGGCTGAGGCCTAAAACGTATTCCATGGCCGGAGAATGAACTCGCAGCCCATGTGACACATGATTTACACAGGAAAAGGCCTGTGACTCTACAATGATAGATCCGCGCCCAAGTCTGCCTGGGCTCACTCTATGACATATAATCCTTCTCTTTTAAGTTGTAAGATAGAGATAGATAACAAAACGCCGTATTGATTTCCCTGTCTGCACAGTGGTTGGGTTTTTTAAGACGGCACACGTGCACGTCTGAATCTCCACTGCAGTGACAGCTGCCTTTGCACCTCATGATATCCCCGCCGCTTACATCGGCATCATTAGACGAGTTTAATGTCCCAGATTTTTTAATGCATGTTCCACATTGCGGTGGATAAAATCCCGCTGCCCCGGGAAAAGATGCATTCTGTTACAGACCCGTTTAGCTGCAAATGGCTTCCGTGTGTCGGATGTTAGCACGTTCACCTTACGGTGTCCCCAGTTCGATCATCACAATGCAGGCCATTCGTGCTCAAACGAGGTAGCTTCATAATAAATGTCTCAAACTGAATTTGAGTCAGTGGCATTGGTCCAAAGCATCTTTGGAAGAAGCATATTTCAAAAAAGAAGATACCTGAGAATGTTCACAAAATCATTAATTTGTTTTAGTAAATTAAAGTAAGTCTTACGGAGGTTATAAATACACTTTTGTTTTACGTAACGTCGCCGTGAGTCATCTACAGTCCCCAAAGTGACCTTTATGATGGCGAAAGCTGCAGAGTGATGTGTCTTCACTGCTTTTCTTGCAGAATATACAGTGAGGAGTGTGTAATGCTGCCAAGATATAATCAAAACAACAAGTAACTTTTTTTTGTTACAAGACAATTTGGAATGTTTTAACAAAAAGAGTGTAAGACTCTGTTTTCTTTAATGTTATTTGGCCATATGTTGGGCTTCAATAATTCTTCCTCACTGATATTTTGGTGTAATGTCCCCTTCTATACACTCTCTTGACTCCTTGGTTATAAAAACTGATCGATGGATGAACTCAAACAGATTTAATATTTTGAATGCACTATAGTAATTGTGTTATTTTTTAGTCCTAATCTTTAAACAGAAATATTTTGTGTTACGTATCAATATTAATTTACTTATTGTGGAGCGGAACATTAAAAAAAAAAACTAAATAACTAAGGTGCGCAGGTATGAAACTAACATTTTGTCACAATTTATATTTATTGTTGATATCTACTTTAAAATGCCAGTGCAGTAACATGGTCTGAAAAAAAATACATAAATTTCACTCTGGCTCAGGAGGACAACCTATTCCCTGTCAGACTGGAGGGTCTGTGGTGCGACTCCTGCCTTTCCCCTAGGCCAAGTTTTAAAACAGTTATTGTTTTTTTTATTCTGTCATGACATCTAATATCATGTTGCATGATATGTGTATGAATTCAAATTTTAAGCGTAAGTTTGCATTAACTTAAACATTTCTAATCGATATCCTTAACTTAATACCTGGAGCACTGGACTCTTCATTACATTTTAAACATTGATTTTAACAAGTGGATAAATTAATTTGACAAGTTTTTCCACAAAAGTAGTAAAGATTAGTGATATACATTTTACGAGATCTTATCTTCATTTTTCAGAGTGTATGTTTATGGGACCTAGACATATTCAATTCAGAGATGCATAAGTAACTCTTATGTAATGTAGCTTTTAAATGTGGCTAAATCATGAAAAAAAATAATTTCTAAGTAGCATATTAATAGTGTCATCAGAGGACATTTGCATTGTGCTTGGTCTTGGCTGTAACATCTACTCTAGTCATATAATTTTTTCTGCAATAGTTAAAAGCAATGCTGTTGTTTCTGTTACCTGAGAGCGACAGATAAAAATCATTGATTGTATTTAGATGAAGAGCCACAACCTATTCGAAAGGAATATGTAGGAGCCTGGGCTCTGCTTCAATCAAATCTCATTTTAAAAGGATATCGTCTGTCTGAGCCACCCTGCACTTAAAAAACTGATATTGGCTGCAACTTATTGGTGTAAAAAGTTGTCCTAATTAATTCAACACTGTTTTTCATTGGTAATGCCATATTAGTACTTTAATGCATTACACCAATGCAACTAAGAAACATCAGTTCCAGCTTGAAAGGCAAAATTGAATAAACCTGACGTATGTACTGATCTAGACAATGCAATAATGATCAATCAGAGATAAAGTTAGAAATGGAAGAAAGTTATAGACATCCGTCTGCTGCCATAAAAGTCAGTTTGCCCTTCTCTTTTGTGTGGGTGGAACTGATGTCATACAAGTGTGATCAACCCTATAGGAAGTCCAGTTCTCACACATAGCTGACAACTAGTCCTGAACTTTTCATTTAATTTATGTGATACCCTAAAAACTAGAAAATAACCACCTTTAGTTTATCAAATGAATTAAAACTGTTCAAATAAATGAAAAAAATATATAATGATTAACAGTAATTTTTTTTTGTTTTAGATTAACTCCATAATATAAAAAAAGAGGGTTTGTCTCATTAATGGGAGATGTACTGCAATCGTGCATCGTGTTCCCTGGTTAAAACGCAATTGTTTGAGAATTTGCGGCTGTAAATGTGAGCTACAGCAGGATGTCATGTCATATTAGCCTAACCTTGTTGTCACTCCAGATTAAGTTGGTGTAATATCACAAAGAAGAAAAAAAGAAAAACGGGCCTATGTAGGCATTCTAGCACTCTCATGGGTCATTGGACAACAACCAGGAATCTTTGAACAGGAGGTAGGGGTGTCTTAATTTTTCGCTGTGCTCGAGGCCTGTGAACCTGGCTTTGTTTACAGACCGAGGGAAATAACTTAAATCTGTTGACGTCAATGCTGATTCGCGTCAAACTGAGTGGCAGGTGACCCCCGAAAGCCGGCAGCCAGACAGTGAGGCGGATTACAAGCGATCAAAACACCAACAACCTCTGGCCTGCTGTGGGGCAACAGATGACTGGAGAGGAGGGCAAGAGGTTGAGCCCCACCCCCAACCCTCCGTTCATCCATCAACCCATCCCCCTCTCGGCCACAATCCACTCCCATTGACTGATAGAAGAGGGAAAATGAGAATATCCACTTATTAAAATGACGCAGCTCTGTGAGGCATGTTACATAAACCAGCATTTTACCATAGAAACTGTCACCACTAAAATAAGAGTGTTACACCTGGTTAGGATTAGATTGTAGTCAATATTGTTACAATTTCAAAGCAACAAATGTCAAATTGGTTCATTCTACTGCAGTCAAACACGTGTTTCTGGCATCAGGTACTGATCTTTTAACTGTAAGGTGTGAATTAAATTTGCTTCATGTATGAAAACCAAAAAAAAAGTATTCAAAGAAATTTAAAAACGTAATAAAAGTTCATTTTGTTCACTGTTGCCTACAACAGCGCAAGAAAGGAGAAGAATGGTCTGCAATGACTGAGTCGTTAAGGCCTTGGACTTGGCAGGCAGATGGCCGCCCACCCTGAGCCATGGTTCTGTTCGAGGTTTCTGCCTGTTTAAAGGAAGTTTTTCCTTGCCTGTGTCGCCTAGTGCTTGCTCATGGTGGGAATTGTTGGGTTTCTGTAATTAACTTCAGAGTAGGGTCTGACTTGCTATGTTTGGAAAGCGCTGTGAGACGACTGTTGTTGTGATGTGGCGCTATATAAATAAAATTGAATTGAATTTAACTTTAAATCCAATGGGGTATCCCCATGTAAGTTAAACCCTGCTTCCAGCTAAATAACCAGTGTTTCAAAAAATCCTCAAACACGCAGTATCTCTTGTCCTGATGGCTCTAAAAGCATTCTTTTCCTAATAGCAGACAGCACTCAATGTACAGTACTTGTGTAATCTATGTCATAGTTGAATAAGTCCTTAATGTTAAATCATCCTCCAGCATATTGCACTCAAGGTAAGGTAAGTGTGTAACTGGTGTTGTAATTTAATGCTAAACCCTATTTTTTGTAAGTCGGTTTAGATAAAAGCGTATGTGCTATGCGTAAATGTAAATATAAAGAAGAATCCTCCTGAAAGCATCTGAGTGGCCCCGATTTATTCATTTCCTGTTGCATTCAGTAGTTTACAGTCAGGATGTTCACCTTTTTATTCGGATTATTTAAATCTCACACCTTTTTTTGTGTAACGAGGTTATTAAATACTTTTCTAATGAAAGTAAATTAATTAACACATTTTTTATTGTGAAATGCTCTGAAAGCGTATTTTAAAGAAAAAGGTGATAGTACTGATGTCCCCCATCAGATTCATTTGACAACAAAATTGTCATATTGTTTGAAAAAAGTCATTTCCCATCTGAACAATCAGTGTGAGTCTGATTGCCAGCGAGCATTGATGAGATACCATTCATGTGTTTTCACAGTCAGATCAGTCATGTCTAATGCTTTTTGTTTGATGAGTAAATGAGAAAACTAACTGCTCTTTTTGAAGTCGTGTGTGTGATACTGAAGCTCTAAAACAGGGCTGTGGGTTTTTTGTCACATCCATCCATTTCACTAGACTCTCACTCAAGCTAGAGTGAGATAACTATCCATTATTGATTTTATTCACAGTGCATCCATATGTCGAAGTGTCCCTGCTGGGGACAACAAATCCCTCTTTGCCCCAGAATATGTAAATGAGTCAGTGGTGTAAAATCTGCTGCATTTTGTAAATAAAGTGCTCATCTACTTTGACCTAAAGCACTGTATACTAGTCTGCATGAATGAGATTATGAGAAACCCAAGCACCTTAAAGAAACGTTGTTAAGGTTACAAAGGTGTGGATGGTACCCATACAACGTTTTAAAATCCTGTGATCATCTGACTAAAATGATTAAAAAGAGACATGTCTAACAAACTAATGGAAATGGAAAAAAAGCCTTGACATTGTAAAATAATGGGATGATTTCCATTTACATACTTTGCAACCTTGTCATTAACCTGATTGTTTACTTAACTATGACTGAAAAGTAATAATATAATAATACAATCTAATAGGATGATTATCATACAAAAAAAGCAAGTTACATCCTCCTTGTTTATTGTTAAGTATTTTCCGTTTGTGCTCAGAAGGCTACAACATCTATATCTGATAAGCATGAGCTTCTGAGATAATAGATAATAGACACGTTTATTAATTCAGACTGGGCCAGAGAAGTCAACCCACACGACAGGACTGAGAGTGATCTTCTAGCTGTGTTGTAGGCAAATAAAATCAATAAATCTCGTGTATTATTTGTCTGTGAAGCCTGGCTGTCAGTTTTTAAAGCCTCCGTGTTAGATGTTTTGGTTGGTAAATTGTAAAAAAGAAAAAAAGGAAATGTGCCTACGTATCACCCACTGTAGAAATTAGCACCCATGTGAAGCGCTCTCTTTCGTGCAAAAAAGATCAAGAACTGGTAAATTGCCAAGACCACAGCAGAGTCATGTGGGAGTGTGTCCACATGACTGCACTGAAATGTACTGAAAAACACTTTAAACATCAGTCATCCAAGAGAAGTATTGTAGTCTAAATTCCTGAGTTAAGTTAGTAATGTCCTCAATCATATCCAATTTATATTGTGGATATAATCAAATAATAACAACAACAACTATACTACTACTACTACTGCTACTACTACTACTACTACTACTACTAATAATAATAATAATAATAATTTTCTTTTACTTTTTTTAGTCACATATCACAGCATTGTGATTTTAGGACTGAGTCTCTGTGTGGCCCTGTGTGTATCTGAGATAACAGAAACATTTTACCATGTCCGTGTCATCATTGATCGTTCGTGTTATTTTCTTTATTGATTTCTGGAGCCTAAAACTGACACATTTAAAAAACTTTTCTGAAGGGGTTTGATATTGCAATGCATTGCATTCTGAAAGCTGCGTCAGAGTTTAAAAGACACAAAGAAAGAGATCAACAAATTCTAAGGTTTCAAAAAGTTGCCTTATACCCTCTCTCCGTACCCTAAATAATTCATTACTTAGAGTTACTTCCCCTGTTTATTACTTACCCTATGAATTCTCAATTTAAAGAATTAACATACAATACAATAACTGTTTTTTACAAACACAGTCAAATCAAAGCCATCCAAAATGATAGACTTTACACTATTTTATTTTTTGGAGTCTCTATGCACAGGAAGCTGTTTTTGTAATCATTACATATCATTACACTATCAAGGAAAGAGGATTTGTAGAAAGATGTTGCGATCGAATGAGAGTTCATTTAGAATGTGTGAGGCCTTCAACCTACCATGAAGAATTGTTCAGAATTGAACTTTTACACAAAGTTCATTTGGTGGATTTTTTTCAGCATGTAACCAAATAATTAAAAAGTCTCCAATTGATTTCAATTTGAATATTTTGAAAAAATCTGTATTTTTATACCGCAATTCGCTGTTGAATTAATAACTTTGCTCCTTTAGCCAGAGACACCTGAAGGCAAATTCCAAACTTTTCAGTCAAAAGAAACCTCCAGCAGTGTTAAAAGCATCACATGTGGTGATGCAATAAGCTGCATCACCACATCAATGACTGCTGGAAGCATGAACTTTATCAAAATGTGAATGTACAACTCATTCGAAATGGAGAGTGCGCTAAATAAAATGTTCAGGTAACTAAGGTGACAGGCTGCTGGTTGTTCTGACTTATTCTTACAATGTTGTCAACTAAACAGTGTGACTCAAGTAAGAAAGTAATTGTTAAATTCCATTTAAATCCTTACCTGTCAGATTAAAAAGGGCCTATGTAGTCAAAATATTTAAATGAGCTGCTACTGTACAATGACCAACAAATGTCCTCAAGAGAAACATCTAATTAAACATTATATTTCATTCCAGTAACAATTTGGTTGGACTATTTTTACCAAAACGTTTGATAAGAATTGTCAAAATGTTTGATTAGAATTGTTCATGTGGACATTCAATTTTAAAAAGCCATTCAACCAGCTTTGAGCTGGAAATAACTGGGAATGATAGCAACGTATCCAGTGGGACCTGGTCGATCAACATGTTGTAGTCAGTTGCTATTTTGCTCCTTCTGGCATTGTTATTTTTTTTGCTCACTTTATATTTCAAGAACATCTAAAGCCCCTTGTCAAGAGACAAACTGGCTCTGTGTTGTCAAAGGGTCGCAAAAATTGCTTTCTAGTGGATCCAATCTGACAAAAACAGTTTCTGTTTGCTATAAGTAGTAAGTCTTATTGGCTCCTACTAGAAGGTATCTTGTTTTAAAACTGAGTTTTTGGTGTTTTACTGAAGTTCAAAGTGGATTTGTGAAATTCAGGCACATTGACCCGCCATCTTTCTTTCTTTTTTTAACGTAACAACTCAAGTTAATTATGTTTTAATAACTTGACTTAACCATATCTGTCTCCTGCACCTTTCTGAATACAGTTTGACTGTTGACAGGTAGGACATTTTGGAATGTTACAATTAGCTGCAACAGTTTTAAATCCCGTCTGAAACAAATATGACGACCTGAGCTCCATACTTTTTGAACTCCACACTTACGCCCTGCAGTTCCACCGAAATATGCCTCAATTTAATTGTAAAGGTTTATAAGAATTGCACATGGTCTTCCCGTGTTTCAAAATAGCCATGTAAACACCCATGGTGATTTTTCACAAGTTTGAGAGTTTTCTCGGAGCAGTCATTTGATTTTGACTGAACAAATTTGTTAAATTCCTTTTAAAAGGGGCGAGTATTCAATCACTCATGGTCTTAAAGAGTGAATTACAAATTATATGTGTTAAACAGCGCAGATATATATAAACTATAACTTTATAACTTATATAAACTATATATATATAAGCCAGGTTGACAAATTCATGCACACGTGCAAACAAAAATCTCTGTAATTGTGAAAAGATAAACAAAAAATGGGTGATTTTATTAATTCTGTATCCAACCATTTTATCTAACAGCTAATTAGGGGGCAGGAGCCTATCCCAGTTGTCTTTGGGTGGGTCTATCACAATTTATTTGTTTATTTAATTATTTATTTCTAAGTTTATCTATCCATCCAGTCGCTACATCCTGGAAACATCAATCAGAGACAATCTGTAGAGACTCTATGAGCAGGTACGTCTTTATCAGCATCTATAAGACCTTCGAAAACCGTTGAAAATTTAAAACATAGCAGATGAAGTGTAGTAATACTTGTGAATAAGTTATGTGTTTCATGTAGCTGTGACATTTTGAAAAACATGAATCTGCATAACTAAATTATAGTATAAAAGGAAATGTTCTCAATATAGTTTGAGTCTAATTTCAAATGGGGTTATGGGCTGACTGGTGAGCCAAGCTAACAGGTAATCATGGAGCATATGTTGGGTGGGCACATTTTTTTATCTGAAGCAAGTAAAACCTAAAATTTTCCAACCCTTGCATCTACTTTGTCGTGATATTTCTTAAAAGCTGTAACACAACACATTGTTGCATGAAGCGGTTTAGTGTGTACAGCTATTGATTTATTTGAAACAACACATGGTCTTAAGCCGAAAAACAGTCAATTTTCTGTGTAACAAAAGATGTTTATGATATTTATGCAAACCGCTCTGCTATATGTCAGATTTAAGTTGAGTTTGGGTATTAAGTGTCCTTTTAGGTAGTTGTTAGCTTGGCTGTCTAATAAAAATACTTCAGATTCCACAAAGGGAGAGTACAGTTATTGTGCTATATTACAAATTCTTCACAAAGCCCACAATTAAATGTTTTTTTCAAGATAGATCACTCTTTTTTCCATTCATAAGTCTTAAAAATGGTCCCCGATAGTAATCATCCACTTATTTGGATATGGTCACTCTTTCTCCAGTCAGAAAAATTCAATATGTACAGACATGTTTTCAGATATAACACTTATTAGGAGGTCACCCATTGATTATTACTAAATCTGCAAGCCTGTTAAATGAACTGTGCATGTTCTTAGCATAATTTCTAAGCCCCATAATAAGCGCACGTGCAACCCGTGTCTCGGGTGTCTGGACATTTTGCGTTTTCTCTGTGAGTCCAAAGAATGCTGGGGAAGGCACAAGCAGTCAGTTGGCAAGAATTAGAGCAGCATCCGTGATTGTGCTGACGTCTGCAAAGGGGCCGGGCTGGAGATTAAGCCCAATAAAAACGTGTGATTTGTTGCTTTCATATTTGGAGGATGTCAGCTTCAATTTGAGCTAGCACGCTGCCTTTAGGCAGGCCGGGTGACAAATATGAAGGATGCACTGATGAACTGCTGGCAATCAAGAGTTAGTTCTTTCATCTGCTTTATTACGGCGTAAAATAACATCCACACATTGTTAAACAAAGGTTTGACATCATTTTCAGTTTAATACTACATCATATATCAGGAAGAAATGTAAAAATTTACTTGTTTTTTCCATCTTTTCTTCATTTGTTTGATCATTAATCAGTTAACCATTCGTCTTTTGCTCAAGGGTTCTCCTTAAATGGAAAACATGTGATTCACTCAACCACTCGAATTTGATGTAATTTAGAATTCTTCAATTTCTCATTTATAAGAAGCACACGGACATTTGATGCATCGTCCATAATGTACATTCATCATACACTCATCATGTATGTGACGGTTAAAAGACATTTGAAAGCATTTTTTGTGATACTTAACAGTCTTTAAAAAAGAAATTCCAATGGATTTCATCTGATTTTTATGATGTCAGCTACTTTGTTTGTACAGACAACAAGGAGAGTTGTTAAAAGACTTTAATACATGTAGCAACAGAAACTTAAAACAGTTTTATAAGATATCTCCTCAAGGTTTTCTCTAAATACATATTGAAATAAATTGATTCTCATCTTTGGGAGAGGAATCTCTGTGGGTGCTCTGGCTCCTCCCGCAGTCCAAAAACATGCATGTTAGGTTAATAAAAACTGTAAATCGTCCACAGGAGTGAGAGAGTGTGTGTCTGTGTGTGGTTGTTTCTGCCTACGTTTATATATATTCGAACTTGTGCGACGCCTCAACAATCTTTACATTTGAAGAAGGTGGAAAAAGTAGGATGAAAGAAAATAGGTTGTCTGAAATATTGTGAAAAGTTGTCTGAAAATGACGTGGCGTAAACATGGACGTTCCGTTTGAGATTCTGGAAGTTTCAGAATATCTCATATATTACGACTGAAGCACCACCCTGAGTTTAATCCTTTTTGCAAGTGCTTCATCAACCTTCAGCGTTTTTTTTTGACAAGACAGAAGTTTCAGCATGTATGATTAATAAGATACAAATGTGCAACTGATATTTGATAAATGGCTTTGGTTTCATATTCATGATGTACAATGAATATGCAGCACCAGGGGCTTAGGCCTACTTGATTGATCAAATGTATTCCATTCATCACTTATTTTTGCCTAATTAGCATATTTGAAGCAACACCATTAACAAGGGAGGACTATGGGCTATTTGGATGATATGATGCATGTGAGAGAGCACACATACGTGCATAACTCTTTGTCTTGTGGTGTTCGGATTTTCAGGAAGGGAGAATTAATTTTGAAGCAGATTTTTGCTCGATAGAAACCAGCGTTAAGATTGATTGTTTTACACAACTTTTATATTACTAATATTTGCTCCGACCGACGCAGTAGTAAATAAAATCAAGCCTCTATATCTTTAATAGCAAAGCGGGACAATAAAATGTTCGGATACGCACTATGTGAATGGAAAAAAGAGAGATGTAATGTTCTTTCTGGGATATTTCTCGGAGGGACGTAATAACCTAGGGACTTTGGGGAGAATAAATGGGAGAAAGGGGAGTTAGGATGTGGGTCATTATAGCTATAAGTTCTAAAGCCCTTCATTAAACACATGAGCTAGTCATTACCCCGCTGCTGTGTGATGAACATTTTAAGCCCCCCCTCCCTCCCATCCCCACCTCCGGTTTGCAGGCCAGATGATGCAGTGAATCCATGCTTGTCTGGCACAGGGCAAAGCAAAGTCAGACTCGGAGTAAATGCTTTTGTGTGTATTGAAGCAGGCAAACTCTTGATTCGCGTTTGCCCTATTACGGCGCATCAGCATCAGCCAGATGCACGCCAGTGCAAGCACGGAGCATGCTCTTATCATTATTTGATAGTATTTTTAATGACAGATTGACAAAAGGTTCACATATGTGAGTCAGTGGTGAGGCTGTTTTTCATTGCATCTTGTTCAAGTACACCAATGAGCCTAATTCAAGTTTTTAACTCAGTTTTGGAAAGAAATCTCTCGTGTAGCTCTATTCTATGCAAGACTGTAGAATTAGTACTTATTGAAAATAAATCAATCATATGTGTTGGCTGAATGTTGTGCCATGCAGTTGCTCACCTCTCCACATTAGAAGAAGATGTGAGACTTATTGCAGACTCCGTCTTTATTCAATTAAACATTTTTTTTCAAGGACATCCATAGTTTAGGGGTTTTATCACAGTGTAATCTGCCCTTAGCTAACATAGAGCTGCTCAGGATCTGTTTACTTTTCCATCTAAACCGCATGTGTCTGTGACTGATAAGTATGCCGCATGGTTTTTTCATGCACATTTGTGTGTGTGTGTGTGTACATGGAGAAAGCTGACTGCAGGTTGTAATTATCCATGACATGCTAGCAGAAACGGCACAATTAACGATGTTAATATGCAAACATCCTAAATCAATTAATGTAAAGCATCTAAAGAGTTATTGGCTTATTCAACTTAATTATATGAGATACATAATCTGATGTATCTGTAAAAAATGTAATCAATATTTTTTTTGTTTGAATAACAGACACTTCTTATTGTACTCTGGTTTCTATTTTGTTAACTTTGAACAAAACTGCGTTGACCCAATTGTTACACATCCACACAGCATTTTTGTATAACCCTCATTGACTTTGACTTATTTCAGCAAATTACGGTGAGACACAACTAATTTTCCTTTGTGCATGCACTGATGAAAGCCTTTTTTTTCCTGAAATTGCCTTTACAAGGTTATGCTGATGCTTCAAAATGTAGATATGCCCTACATTTTCTCTGAATAATTATTCGAATCAATATATTGCGATGAATATTGTTACAATGCATAGTTTCAACAAACTGGACATGCTGGCAAATGCGATCTATCTCACGAATTTAGTAAAAAGCAGATTCCTACTTCAGGTTTTTAAGAATAAACACAAACAAGCAACGGCTCTCTCATTATTTTCCCCTGCAAATGTCTCAGCTGCAGCTTAAGAACAATGCTCGCTTCAATTTAAAATAAGTTGCTCCTCTAAAACATAATGGCCCTGCAGACAAATCAGAGACCCATCGGTGAAGAAAGGCTCTAAATAATTTATAGCTTTAATCTGCTCACCGAGGTGTGTGGTCTTTGACAGTAATTATAAATGCAGGGAGAAATTATAGCTGAATACTTTAACTGCATTAGGAGTCATCTGATGAACAACGTGATTGCCTGCTCATTTCCAACAATAGGGGGCAAGTTGGTGTCACGGCATTCAAATCACCACAGTGCCCATGTGCTTTTTTCCCATTTACCATCAAATGTCAGTTGCCTGTTATAAAATAGAGATTTGATGAGTGGAGGTAATTGAGGACTTGATTGCTTGAAAAGAGATGAATTGCATAAAATGTTTATGAATTTAGAAGGCAATTATTTTTAATAGCTTTGAAATAATAGAGCTGGAGGAAATATGTTTAATTGTTATGATAGTAGCTTGCAGCAACAGCGTTCACAGCTAAACCAATAAAATCTGACAGAGGGATATATCTTTGAAGTGCATCTCAGAGTCATAAGGTGAGAAGAGAATGTGTTGTGCTATGCTTAAGGAGATGGTGTCCTTTGTCTCATATACTGGAGGTTACCCATGTATATAAAACATTAACAGATATGACAGATAAGGTTAGTTCAGCAAGGCACTTGGTTTGTACTTTGTCTCATAGTTCTAAATATTCAGCTGATTTGCACTGAAAAACTGTAAAAAGCAATGTTATGTGGGAAATAGGATTTTTCTGGAAATTTTCTTAATTGGTCTAAGCAAAAATGTAGTCATTACCCTGCTTGTCATTGGTAACTTCTTAAACAACTATAAAAGTTGTGCTATCCTGTGCACATTGTTTTAATTATGTTTTGTAATAATTTGAGTAAATTTGATTTTAAAGTCTATACAGGGATTTCTAACTGATAGTGTGTCGTTCTTGGAAAATTCATCAGCTGCTCCCTGTGTGATACTGTTTGTAAAGATTAGAAGGGAAAGAAACCACAAAAAATATTAGCCAGGATCAAATGTTAACTCTTTATTTGAATAAGTAAAAAAAGGTGCAGGTATCACAGGTATCATATCCTTTGTTTTGTTATCCTTGTTGCAGTAAACTCACTTTTTTTCTCCTAAAATATATTTACATGTGTAGTTTCAATTCCAAACAGTCTAATTGTTTTTGAGTCATGTACAGAATCTGAGTCTAAACTTGTGATTAAACATTTATTAAAGTGCTTCTTTTTTCTTCTATCATTGCAACACAAAACATCTTTACATAGCAATACACTGTACAGGTTTGTGTGTGTCTTATCATGTGTCAGGCAACAGCTGCACGTTTGTGCAGATGTACTGCATTACAGAGGTTGCACAAGTAGTTCAATTAGTTCATTATTTTGTCATTGAAATACAATTGAAACTTGACATATACAAATAAATAGTAATCATAGCCGGGGCTATTGCATGCAAACATTAGCATTTATGTTTCTTCAAGCAGTAAAACATTTTATTACTGGTGGTGCATTTGAGCGGGGTGCAAAAGAATCTCTTAGTGTTTCCTTACACAAATTCTAACCAGTGTGTATTTGCTGTACTCCCATGTTTTTTAAAGTCATAATTATGCACACTACACAAGGCTAATTAGAAAATGGTTGAAATATCTGACCCGTGTATCAAAATAAAAAAAGGAGGAAAAGGAAAAAATTGGTGATAATGATATGAAAAACTACTCCTTGTCCATTTCCACATATTGTGAATGGTTGTCGGGGGATTTGCTGTGGGTTTTACTCAAATGGAGTTTGACTGCATGATTACTTGCAAATGTCCGACAACAAAGCTTACATTTGAACTTTGAGTCTATGTCTTCCTCTGCGACCAGAGGCTCGTTGGCTCTGACGCTGAGCGCCTTCGACAGTTCTGGCTCCTCTACCTTTGTCTGGTGCTCTACTGGCATTTTGCACATGTCTTTGATTTGAAACCCGAGATGGGATTCCAGATGGGAAATGAATGTGGCTGGTGACCTAAACTGGGATGCACAGTCATTGCAGTAGAACACTGGATGGCCCGTGTCCATGTTCTTCAGAAATTTGGTCCCTCCCGTTTTCCGTAGTTGGTATTTTACATTTGCTAACCAATGGCTTATGGTGGTCATGGACAACCCAGTGAACTTGGAGATGTGCATACGTTCCTGAGGACCGAGGTCTGAGAGCAAGTATTTTCCCTCAGAGGTCTGGAAAAGGCTGGAGGCAAACTGAGCTTGCAGGATGAGAAGGTGACGAGGATTCCAGTTTGACTGTCTACCCTTGCGCTTATGGACGGAGTAAACCTCAGCTGATACATCCTCGAAGCGCCGAACATCCGATTCCAGTTTCATGGTTGGAATTCTCGATGGTATGGAGGGTTTCGGGGTAGTGGCTTTTGGAAGAACTTTGACCATGTCAGCAATGTCGGATAGGGCATATTTTTGTGGCATTGGGGTAGACGGCTGTAGCAGCAAGGAGCTTGCCTTACTGCGTTTCGATTTCGTCAAGTCTATAGGCTGGTCGTCATTAACAAAGACAAAGGTGTTATTAGGCCTATTTCTTATAGGACTTCCAAGCATTAAAGATGGTTTCTCGCTGCTACGATTTATCTCAGCGAATATAGACTGTGAATGTGCAGATAGTTTATCTACTCTTGAGTTATTGGGCTTATTTGCCTTGCCCAGATGATTGTTCAGAACTGACTGTAGTGCACTTAGAGGGTTTATGCCAAGAATATCCGGAGTGTCACTGAGAGGCTCTGAAGTAGTGCTTCGTCCATTGCTGGCAGTGGGGCTCGGTGTCTTGCCTCTGTCAGAGAAATCTGGGCTCAACTTCTCTTTGATCGCTTCGCTCTCTTCGTTCACACAGTCTGCGTCGAGCTTTGAAGAAGAAGAGGAATCATCCTGACAATCGCTGTCATCATTCTCCTCCAGATCAAACTTAATATTCTGACTTTCTTTGCGATCACTAATGCCAACCTTTTCTTTTTTGATGTCCATGTTTTGATGGTGTCCCTGGGGAGTCTCAACTCCCACGGCACCGTGATATAGCTTCCCCTTTGGGGCAATCGGCCTCAGCTTGTGGTTAAATGCCTGCTTTAGCTGAGAAGGGGGAGACGCGGAGAGAGGGGCGCTTTTGATTATGCCAGAGAGCTGGTAGGCAGCATGAATGCTTGGGTAGGCACTCCAGCTTGGTGTCCCTGTTTGAGCTTTATTGATGGCAGAGGCCACTGTGTTAGCTAAAGATTTAAGAATATCCCCTCCTCCACCTGAGTCTTGCTCAAGATCCTCTTCACGGAGATAAGGGTACTTAAAAGCCCCATTACTTGCTTTTTGATCATCGCTCTCTTGCTTGTCATCTTTAGTTTCAGTTTGTTCCATTTTGTCAGATGTACCTTCCCCCTGGCTATCGTTTTCACTGTTCCCAGAAGAGATCGTTTTTGGAGAGACCTTTTCTCCCTCGGCATCACTGGAAGGATTCTCCGCTAAGCCCTGAATCTTTTCTACAGCTAGAGGGTCAAGTGCTAACTGTTTGCCCTTTTTAGAGGCCGAGTTTGTGACTTTGATGAAGTGACCAGTAACCATCATGTGTGTAGTGAGTTGCTGAAGGGTGTCGTGAGAGCTTCCACATTCCATGCATTTGAGAATCTGAGACTTGCATGTCTCAAACTGCCAAGTGTAACTTGCTCCGTTCTGATATCCATAGCGATTGTTGTTAGCGTTTGAAAGGGTAGCTGCCCGCTGTGCCTCACTGTAGCCGGATATGCCGGTTGTGGAGTCTGGGGAACAAGGTCTTGTAGTTTCAAAGGCTCGTTTCTTTGCTGGTGGCAGTAATTTGGGTGTGATTACCGGGATTGGCTCTTTTAAAGGCACTTTTTGATAATGCTTAGTTTTAATCATATGAACACTCAGATCCTGTAGCGAGTCAAAAGAATGACCACAGAACATGCATTTTAAAACTTTCTGCGCATCCTCTTTCCCTTCCATGTCTTGCAAATTTCGTTTCCTCGATTTAGAGGATGAAGCTGACGAGTTGCTCTGTTTGCTGTGGTTGTTATCTTGATAGTGTCCAGTCTTGTTCATGTGGACGGTCAGCTCCACCAGTGTGTCATAAGCAGCACTGCAATCCTTACAGCGGAAACGGCTGGCTCCTGTGAACACCGAGCCACACGGTTTGGTAGTCTGCCTGTACAGGTGGACGGAGCTAAAGAGGTTGGGTTTTGACGCAGGTTTTGGGGAGAGGGTCTGTTGCAAGGTTTTAGAGAGAGCATCCTGATGCCAGTCAAACTCGCTCTTGGTGCTTCCGTTGGTGCTGTCACAGTTGGCTTTGCTGGTGTTTTTGCCTATTTTCAAGTCCATTCCGATCCCAGTCCAATAGGAATCTGAGAGAAAATTTGCATAGGCCGCCCTCATTTTCTCCAAGCTACTGCCCACCTCCTCTTTATGCTTTGAGGTATGACTTTCTTCATCCTTCTGGCTCTGAGGAGGCGATGAGGTTTTGAAGTCTGAGAGTCTGTCACTGTTGTCACTCAGACGCGATTCCAGCTCGGCCTCTTGATTGGAAAGGACACTAACAGGAGAGTTCTGGTTGCTGTAGGTGTTGGTGCTCTTGTTGTCCAGCTCTCGGTCCTCAGACGTCTTGGGGCTTGTCTTCTCTGAGGGTTCCTCTTCAATTTGAGTGTCATTCTCTCCATCTTCTTCAGAGATGGAATCCTGAAGAGCACCATCTTCATCAGGCACATACTCTACAAAAAGTAGACATGGGAAAAAAATATTTAAAATACAACATAGCATAACCATTCAATGTATTCATATCTTAAATTTCAATTACAAAATCCATAGCATTTGAAGATTAAGCCATTGAATAAATGATAATTACAACTGCTTTTTATTCAGGGAGCTTGGAGGTGGACAGAATGCCTTTAGCAACACACTGCTGCTGTTGGAACAGCATCATTTGATTCACGACAGGCCATTGACTTAATGCTGTGTCCAAGGGTTTCCTGGCCTCAAGTTGAGATGTTTACAACAATCATTGGCCACTGAGTGACAAAAGGAAATTGATTCTTCTGGGGCTGGTTAAGTGTTATTGCAAATGACCTATTCCACAGTGATTATGGATGCCTCAGAACTGCAATGAAAATGGAATCCTTCTGCTGTGGATCACATTTCAGCCTCCCTGAAGCTATATTTGAGAAATGGAAGAACATAAACCCAGATTTTTTTTTATGTCTAACATCACTCTAGAAATAACATAAAGGAGCTGATTGAACAGAATGAGAAAACATAACTTAAGAAGACATTTAACAAAGATTAGAGTGTTTTAATATAGTTTAATTCAGCTTCAGGGAAATGATTCTGTTGACAGAAAAAAACAAAAAATACGTTACAAAGATGGAGTAAAAAGTTATGAGTGTCAAAATCAGACAGTTACAAAAATAAAAAAAAAGATTGCTCGCAATCTGTCACGTCAATATATTTTCTCTGACAGTCTCATAAACAGCAATTACTTCTTTCATTATTCACCTGTTTGTTCTCTCAACTCATAGAGCACAAACATTATTGTTTCAATTAACTGATAATTAAACAACAGAATTTTTAATTGACATGTTTCCCATCATCCAATTAGCAGAGGCTCTGACTCAGCACAGCTTGAATTTATCGTGGCTGCAGTGTCTCAGTCTTCGATGATACATTTTTCAAATTATCTTAAATCTAGAAAAACCACAGAATCACGTCGACAATTATTATTTGAAAGTCTTTTGAATGCATCCTGCGATAGATGCATTTGGCAGAAGTGTCACATATCTGAGATACTTTCCACCTGACAGTCATGCTGCAAAATGTGCATTTTGGGAGAGACGTGCCAGATGTGCTCTCGTGTTAAATATGAATAGGACATAACAGCCCTTCCCAGGCACTTATGCATTTCGTGTGGTTAATATTTCTCTTCTGAATAGAAAGCACTCGAGGAGTGGGATGGCTTTACTCGAGCACTCAGGCGTCCCGCACTAGCCGGCCCATAGAATGTCTTCATCGTCTGCCCTCTGAAAATAAGACTTTTTTTTTGTATCAATATTTCACAAGTGCCTCGAGAGAAGCCCCGGAGATGGACTGCTTGCTAGCTAATGGATGGAGATGAAGATGAGATTCAGACTTAAAACAAACATGGAGAACGGAGAAAAAGGAGCCGGCACACACACACACACACACACACACACACACACACACACAC
>JABUIW010000028.1:770122-812161 GCA_013363375.1 Menidia beryllina | reverse complement strand
ACACACACACACACACACACACACACACACACACACACACACACACACACACACACATGAACACATGCTGTGACCTTTTTCTACCACAAGAGGGAGGTTTGGACTGACCGGCCAAGATCAGTAATGGCCCCCATGCACCCTTGACGCAAAGGGAGGGAGTTGTACAGAGCACAGCAATATGTTTTATTTATAGTTTTATAAGTAGTATTCACAATGAAGAACAGCAGTGCCTCTGACAAGCTTCCATTTGATGTCCACTCGTTTCAAAGGTATTACCTCAACCAAAGAAGGAGGTTGTCCGGTTCAGATGACGTTAAATAGAAACTGATTATTAGACTTAAAGACTGTGCCCTGAATATTTTACACACCATCAAAGTCCATAGTAAACGTCACTCACTTTTGCCTGTGTGTAAAATAATTGTGCACTTTTAGAAGAAAAGCTCTGTCCTCCTAGAAGCAACGACTTGAATAAAGTGACTGTATGTTAATATTAATGCGAATGTCCTTATCATGGTATTTGAGGATGGGATTGACAAAGATTAAAAGCTGCCCTTCCTGCTGTTCTGTACCTTTCTATCAGATGCCCTAAGTAGCAGACATCCAGAGGTACCAATTAACCTTCTGGAAGAGATCACTCAAACCTACCCGCATGCCTGACTCCGCTTTTTACAACATTTGTAACAGCGGTTTACTACCTCTTGATATAGCACAGTGCTGCTGCCTCTCCAAGCGGTATTAGGTGTAAGACAAGACGTGATCTAAAGACACTGAAATAAAAAAAAAATAAAAAAAGCAACCACATACCCACAACCTTTTACAAAGGATACCAAACAACGAAACAAGCATCCACAAACTGCAAGGCTAAAGTGAGTAGCCCAAAACATACGTATTTTTTTGCCATATGAGGGGAACAGGAAATGGTAGCTCTGGAAATGAGGCCAAGTAAGACAACTCTTAGCCTGACCAGCCACACAAAGCAAGACGCTGGCATGCCTTTGCCTGAGATTTAGCATGTCATAAAGTGCTGTAAAGCCTCCAATCTGTGTCAAGACAAATTTATATCGTCAGACAGAGATATGCAAAGGTCAAAAAACCTGAGGTGTCCATCATAAATCAGCTATCTGAAGTGTTTATAACCTTTATTCGTTAGAAAAAGACTCTTGGCGTAGCAAGGCCTGGATTCCCAGCCAAAAGAACTTTCCCCTTCATTCAGGGAAACCTGCTAACAGCAAAGAAAATCACAGATGATATTTAGAGGTTAGCACTGGCAAGTGGACTGGTGTTTACATAACATATTCACACCTCCAGTGTAAGTATTAGAAATTTAATAGATGCAACGACTCCCCCTTCCTTTGTGTGTGAGAGTCTATTCAAAATGTATTGTTCATTTCAAAGATGTGCATGACAGCTGTAAAGGGGTATACTATTTCTACCATTAACATGCCAGCAAAAGCTTCTGTAATGGTGAGAACATCAACATTTATCCGCTAGAAGGTCAACATTTCCTTCATTAATCTGACAAACCGCGGAGAGTTAGCGGTCCGAGCAGCTTAGCTAATGGACAGCTGCAATACCCATCGCAGGACGTTGCGAGTATCCGAGGTAACACTATCTTCAGAGAAGATTGGGTAATTCATAGGTGCCATTGACAGGTCTGCACGTCTGTGCCACTTTCCCCCCACCGCTTTCTGGTTGTCTCAAGCTACAGTTTTTGCCGCTCGCAAATCAATATCTCTTTTTACTTCTCATTGATTGCCTAGCGGTGGGACCAACCTAAGCAGGACTGTTATGACATTTCTAGATTTCCCCCTGTCCTTGGAACAATCAATTACATGCGCATGGCAATCAAAACCTCTTTGCAAAAACGAACCTGCTCCATGACATTTTCATCTACCGGATTTATGCCATGAAAAGAAAAAAGAAAAAAGGAGAGGAAGAAAAGTAGGGGTGAGAGCACAGATAAACAACACAGACCAGGATCTATAAACATTTTCAAGGATGCTAAATTCTGTTTTTTGCATCTTAACTATACACTTAGTTAATTGTGTCTGTATATCCAGTCACAGTGCTCATCTTTTGTTATTAATAGGTTGGAAATGTCAGTCAAAAAGTACTGGGTGAGGGAAATATGATTCCTCCCAAAGTTTAGATATCTTTTTATGACTGCAAGACTGGAAACAGGATGCTTTCAAAAGTCACGCTGATGTGTTTTCTTCTGTGAGCTATCATTAGAATGAGGAACACATGCCAAAAGGTTTAATATTTGACAGTGATATCTGACTAACTCAGTGAGGAGTGCACGTCACGATCAAATAGCTACATTGTCAGACGTCCTGATGATAGCCTTGATGACACATCTGAAGTTAATTCTGAACTGAATCACATGAGAAATGGTGAAGAGTTAATTGTGGAGCCCTAAAGCGTTCTGTAAAGATCTGTAAACACCTCTCTCTTCATTGTTCCCTGTCAGGAAACAGTCTCCCCGAGCCCAAGGACACTGCGGAGTAAAGACAGAACAATCACAGTCAGGCTGCTCCCTTTGACGATATTTGTCTGGAGGTTAATTGATATCACAGAGTAGAACATTTTTTTTTTACTTGCTTTAAAACAAGAGTTAGTCATTAAACTGATATAACCCATTATTTTCAAAATTTGCAGACAAAACTACAGCTGAAACTATATTATGCTGTATTCAGCTTATGAACAGAAATGTGGTGCGTCTTTCTGGTAAAAGGATAAACAAAAAAACAACTTAGGTCATGTGAAGTAGCTTTAAAAGCCACCGTGAAGCGCTGCAAAGTGGTTTTGTTGGATCTTTTGAGGATTTGAACTCAAAACCAGGAGATGGAAACACTGTTGGTTAATTTTTGTATGCATGAAGGAGATGTTACTTAAAGCGCATTACATCCTTCACCAAACACAAGCTATTCATGCAGATAAATGCCTTACTTTCATACACCCTCAACTTCAATATTTAATGCCCTAATATAATCAAATAAAACCTTGCTGCTCAAAAAAGAGACATGGACGACTTGAGGACAGATTGTGAACGCAGCAAATGGCACAATGTGCTCAGATGGACCTAGAGCCAGATTAATATGATAGGATCGCAAATATGACACCATATCCTGCCATCTGGCTGTTCATTTGGGCAAAAATTATCACAATAATTATGGCAATTAATCAAAAATGTTTTCACAACCAACATTCTGTTAACTAAAAACACAGGGAGCTCTGGAATACACACTGAACGCAGACATTAAGCACCCTCACTGTGATTCATTACGGAGCATTTTTATGCAGAAACAAAAGGTGGGATTTCTAAAATTCTGGTTCTGCATGTTGATCACGGTACTTATGATGCCACATCTGATTTCGACGTGTACCTCCAGCGGAGCCTTTTTTCTGTGTGATGTCATTGAGCGATGCTGCTCCTTTTGATGCCTACTAAAAACTTCTGCTCCAAGACGCATCAGTCTGCCTTCTGCCTAATTGGATGTGAGCGGTGGGAGAGCACTGCAATCTGCACTCCAGCACCTAAGTCATCACTTTAAATGTGCCACCATCACCACATCACATGCTGTTGCCTGGTGTTGCATCTCACCAAAGGGTCCCCTATCAGCACTCAAGGAGATAATTATGTGTCCAACATTTCCATTTCTATCTCAAACGCTTAAAATTTAAAAAAAGAAACTGATTAACAGGGCAAACATTGGTATTCATGTATGTTTGCATCATATGGATGAAGACATGAGTGGGACCTGTCACAAAGGGAAATCTAGAAAGGATAGTATGGCCTGTGCAACATCACATTTACCTCAAGTTGGTTTCCAAAATAGTAGTTTTGACGATTTTCATAAGGGTCTTTTATTCTCTAAGATTAAGTACTTTTGTAGTTACATTACATGTTGCTAAATTGTTGAGTTTTAGACCTAATATTACTTCACTGACAAGAGAAATTTTGCACAGAAATATGGCTCTCTCTCCCATTTTATATATAGTTTTTCTTGCCTAAAAAAGTTAAAATCTGGTGGGAAAGAGGATGTAGAAATAATGTTCCTTTCATGTATACGTGGAACATTATCCTATCCTATTATCCTGTATAGAATCACGATTCATAAGAGAGAATTCAGAGCGTACATAAAAAGACACCATCAGAGCAAACAACAATATGTCGTCTGAGCAAACTAATGTAGTCAACTTTACATCTTCCATTAGTCTTTCTCCACTGCCCATCTGTGAGAACCAGAGGCAAAATGTGACTCTGATAGGGTTTTAGTATGCCTAGGGAGAAAAATAGCAAAGCTCAAGAGTATCTTCTTACTATTTAGGCATATTAATACTTTGAATATAACACTATCTACTGTGGCTGCGAGGCCAGCTTCTATCTGTCCTTTCTGCTAACAGGCCGAGTCTATATAAACAGCGTGGTTAGCATATAGGATACTGTTACTTCAGATACTGCTTAAAAGCCTCAGTGTGTATTTACAAAATTATAGATAATCTTACAGATGACTGATAAAGCTCCAGCTGGTGGAGCAGAGGCAGGGTGGCTTCGGCTCAACGTGTTTTCCACAAGCTGAGGAGCCCATGACACGGCTCTCCAGGAGCGACATGATGAGGTCTGATGGTTCCTTTCTGCAGAATAGCAGTTTACCCCTCGTTCACCCTTATCAGAGAGTGAACCCATCGTCTTACAGTACGCCACTCAAATCACGCTCCGCATATTGGAGCTGACCAGTCGAGCAAACAGGGGCGGTGCTAATAAAAGACCATCTTGCTTCGGTTCAAATTTTCCTGATTGAATGTCAGTCAGGAATGTTTGCATGGCAGCGGGGAGGAAAGTGGGCCATCGTTTAAAGGACCACTGCCTTGAACACATAAGGCCTTTGTTCTGGTTTTATATGAGATAGTGAGTGAAAGGTATGATGATGGCAGATAGCTGCCATTTTATTTTTCACAACACCAACTTGACTATATACGTTTGATTCATTACTAGATTCAAATTTAAATTTTACAATCTAATTATCTTAAGATTTTTATGGCTTGTGTGTTCTTAAATCAATAGCATCAAAGCATTAAAAATACAGTCGGTGGTGAGTTTCCTTCTATGCTGTTCTCCTTTTAGTCTTCCCCTGAGAGCTGTACATGTATAAACAGCACATATAAGCCCTGCATCATAAACTTTGCATGAACCCTAAACACTGCCCCCCCCCCCCCCCCCCCCCCCCCCCAAACAACAAGGGCCTTCCATCAAGGTCAGGCCTTGATGAATCTGATAGTGCAGCTCGAGTTGACTGTGTGTATTCTATTAAAACAATCTGTATTTCACCAACTCTTCCCAGCCTTTCAGTCACTCTATGGATCTTTCATTAGATTCTGGAAGGGGTCCAGCCAAAGCTTTCCTCGTACAAGCACTTTTTATGCAGTTTTCAGCAAAGGGAAGCAGTATTCCCCCTTTTTTTTTTCTTTTTTACACTCCAAGTTCATTAATAGTAGATTGCCACTTTTTTTCCTTCATTAAATACAATGAGGCTACAGAGTGAATTGCAGCTGAAGCATGGTACTGTCAGTTTCTACGGGGGGACCAAAGGCTTCTTCATGGCAAGCATAAAGGAGTAGAAGCAAGCCAGCCAAACCTGGAGCTTGGCGGGACGAGACGAGCAACAGTTAGACAGGCAGAAAAAAGCTTCAAAAACAAGCTGGGCTCCCTCCTATGCGCGTTCATTTTAATGGCAAAATATTTGTTGTCAAGTGTCCTCTACGAAATGATTAGGGCCTGCTGTTTTTCTGAAAAGTGCAAACTTCTGAATTTTGCCCGGTGTGCATTGTCTGTTTGACAGCCTATTTTTTGAGAACAATGGCTACCCAAACAGTGAAATGTTGTTGGCACCCAATAGTTGAAAGGTTCCCCTCAAAAACAGGCTCTCTGCCGTTTGCGGGTATTCTGGTGTGTTGATATCTAGATGTTGATTAGAATGGGGGGGGAAAAAATGGATTCCCGAGAGCAGGCACATCAACGACTGTAACGGATTGACAGACGCTCCATCGGGCCAATTACTTGTGTTCATATGACCTGCTGCTTTTAAAAACTAGTTGAAGACTACAGTCATCATTCGGAAGCGTGAATTAAAACTGCAGGTTGAATTTACACAAAACCAACGGCATTTAATGGCAGGGTTACCCACTTAATGGTGCTTTTACCACATAAAATAACACCGACATGATATTGTTTCCATTAAGTGTTGAATTTGAGATAAGTGCTTTTCGGGAACAAATGCATAAAAGGTGTATTATCCTCATGTCCGCACTGAAAGAAACGTAATAAAGCGGTATGTGAGGAATATACAGTATGTTCATTAATGATGGACTGAAAACATATCAAAGCTGTTCAAACGCCGCCACTGGAAAAGTCAGAGCAGCGAAAATATTTTCTCCTCATTTAGCCTACGAGTCAGCGGCGTGACATTTGTAAGGTGCTAGGCTCTAATGGAGGAGGAGTAGGTGCCGAGTGCAGAGCCTTTCTTTTTATTCATTGCATGGGAGAAAGTGGTTAATTTATTGAAAAGAAGGTAGGCGGACGAAGCAGCGGATCGGAACTGATACCCTGCGTGGCTGTAGGTTGTGCACTGAGGGGGAGGAGTGAAAGAGGAAGGGAGGGGGTTTTGTGGAGGTAAGAGGAGGAAGTTGAGGGAGGCGGAGACCAGAGCGACAGAGGAACGGTTAATGGAAATGAGTGACAGGCTTTCAGAATGATTTACAACGGGTGGCGCTGCGGCAGAGCCGGCGCTTGATGGATGATCCTGAAAGACGGAGACAAACCATAAATCATGTCTTTGAATCATTGACAGAGATAAAGGAGGGGGAGAAAAAGCAATGGCATTGACGTTCATTCTTCCAATAATGTACATTGACGAGTTACACTACGGAGCCTTAATTAAAAAGTGAACACGGGTCTTCTCTCCCCCCCCCCTCGACTCCCTTCTCCTCTCCTCCTCCCCCCTGCTGGCTCCCCCATCCCTTTCTTTTCTCAATTGCGATATCAATGGTTAATTAAAGATGCAGCCTTCCCCAGCCCATGTCCCACAGCCACATCCTCCAGCAGCCAGATTAGATAAGTGCTCTGCAAAAAGATAATGTCACCCCTTCGACAATATCAATGTTGGTTTGGCTAATTTCTTTCTACAACTGTACACAAAAACAAGAGACGGAGAAGAAAATGCTGCTTTAAAAAAATATATGCACATAAACACTTGACTTTACCATGCGATCTACGTTCTCGATAGCCAACCCTTAAAAATAGCGTTGCTTTGCCTTGAGTGCAGATGGCACTTTGATAAGCAGGAGGAGCCCTGTAGGAGCACAGAGCCTGAATGAGTGGCATTCCACATCAGCTGAGATCCCTTAAAGTGCACACAATAGAGCAATGAGGTGAAAGTAATCCTAAACATCTGTCTTATGGTGCTCTACACGCACGGGGCTGTTTGTTCAAGTTCTAGGAAAGACATTAGCGAAGGGGGAAAAGAGGAGGATATATCAATTCATGCACTAGTTCTCCAAAGGGATTACACAGGGTTCTGTTGTCTGTTCTCTCTCTCTCTGGGCTCTGGTAAACAAATGCAAATACCCTCTTTCATGGCATTCTGTGGTGAGCATTTATTTGGTACCAGTTCATAGCTATATATGATGTTCAAATATGAGAAGAGAAGAGCTGAAATCAGGCCCGGTGCCCCCGTTCTGTTTACGGGCTACCACCAAGATCAGGGGGCAGCTGGTCAGCCCACAGCATATAGGGGGATATTCACCCACAAAAACTAACTGAATGGCGCACAAAGCCGTTGCCCTCATCTCCTCTCCATCCTTCCCCCTGCTGCGAGAATACATTTTGGCAAGCTGAAAATGGAAATGACCGCACAATGGTCATCGAGCAGTGAAAAGCAGTGGAAATAATATCGGTCCGGCAAAAATCCCGTCCTTGTGTGTGTGTGTGTGTGTGTGTCCGTGTTTACGTTTTTGAATCATTTCATGCTGCAGCCAACACAAAAGCTCATGCTCAGGCTTTGCACGATTCGAGAATGATTTTCATTTGAAGGCTTGAAATTGTTCATATCATGTTTGATCGCATCCTCGCATCAAAACACAGTTTGATGGACAAGGGAAATAATTACTTGTCAGTCATGTGTCTGGGGTTTCTCTTCTCGCCTCTTTTGTTGCTGTTAAACATGTTCCTCTGTTAAACACTTTTCCTGTGGCCAACTCCAAAACAATCTGATTCAACTTTTAAGTCATGCTCGGAAAAAGAAAAAGGAAACTATTTCTTTTAATTTCGAAAAGAAATGACAAAAATCTGTTGACTCTACATTTCTCATAAGTTACCGTTGGGTTAGATGAATCAAATGGAGCGTAATGAACCTCTTGGAGTCTATGTCTTTAATAGACAATGGCTGTAGTTGATCTTAAATGTTCTTAAAAGATGATCCATACAGTAATGAAGCCAGCTCTGCTCCTGGCCTCATGCCCGAAACGGGACATAATCAAAGCCACGGGGGACACGTCCAGAGCTACTGTTACCACATAACATCCCTCTGCTTCCTCATTGTGTGTTCTTTGAAGAGCAACAATCTGTTTGCCATTACCGCTGTGGATTCTGAATATTCAAATTCAGCGCATGTGTGTGTCGGAGGCTGTCAGCAGGACGGCTTCAGGACCTGCTGGGTCTTTTGGAAAAAGCAGTGTGTACTGTCCGAGGCCCACCTCCTCCCGAATCTTCTGCCCGGGACCACCCTGCTCGCTAAGCGAGTGACGGAAAGATGCTGCTCGGTCCTTTGGATCCATCGCATTGTTTTTCTTGGACCGCGGTGAAAGCAAATAGCAGCTAAAGGGCCCCGGCGCTCGCAGTAAAAACCAAAAACCCATGCAGTCATTCATCAAAGCCCAGACAAGTCACTGCAACCCCCACCGACTACCAACCAACCCCCCCCCCCAGGCGCGGTTCCCCCCACCACCCCCCACCCCATTCTGGGTTTTAACTAGGACTCCAAATAATTCCAGAAATGACAAATGATACTTATATCTCTGGCCTGTGCTGAATCAATAAGCATGCAGAACAACTATCCATCTTGAGGAGTATCGACAGACGTGCCCCGACATGAGTGGAGAAGCACTTGGTGGCTTTATTCGGGGGGATGCGATGGGAGGGACAACACAGCACACTCATTTCTGAATTACAATAAACCACCTACCACTGTTATGAATCCTAAATCCCTGACAGAATGCAAGTTGTGTTTTTTAAAAACCACGCAGAAGTCGCAGCGCGAAAGGCCGACCATTCATTTAAGTGGGGGACATGGGGTTATTTTGACAGGAGCACCTGCACGTGTTTACATGGCAGTTGTGTGCCGGTATGAGCTGATGGGAGGTGATACGGCCCCTCTCTGGTCCCCCAGCTGGATCGGAGCAGCTGACAGATAGTACTTCAGAGCAGCTTTAGCTGCAGCTCCCCTTGAGGGGCCGTGATTGATGACTCGCGCTGCCACCTAGATCCATTTTCTCCTCCAATCTGACTCCTCGCAGGTAGAGCGGAGTCCTGCTTCTCTCTTTTTGAATTTTAGTGGGCCCGTATTTCGCTAAAACGGATAGACTTTAAAGCATCCGCTTTTAATCAATTAAAAAACAGAATCGTACTGAAAAAAATTATCCTTGCAAAGCTGTTTTGAACCTAAACATTTCTGATCAGAAAAAGCAAAGGGGGGAAAAAGTAAGAGATGTTTGCAGGCACAATGTCATTAGCCGGGAAAATGTTAAGACCCAAGACCCCTGCAGGTTTGAAGGCATTTAAGAATAGTTAGCTAAGCCATCTGGTAGACAATTACACAGGAACAAACACACCGCCTCAGCAAATAAACCTTGGCTCATCAATCACCAGAATGGCCAGAACTTGGCCTGTTATTCCCCCTGATTTAATAACCCAGTGAACTGCAGTGTTATCCACCACAAGGCTTCGCATCAACTGGAGAGAATTCTTACATTTAACCGCAAAGCTCCAAATAAAGCACGAAAGACACGCGCGTTTTTTAGGCATAAGATAACATTTCACACATAGAGCGTTAAATTTTGCTTCTATTAGAAGCACGACATTTAAGGAGGAAAAAAACAACATTTTGATTGCATCGCACTGTAATGTGTGCCTAAACGAGAACATAAATGGGCAAGAAAAGTGCAGGGTTAAAAGCTAAAACATTTAAAAATGATATTATTTTCAGTTTCAAGTAGTTTACTTAATTAACATTCGCCCTGAGCTTTTAATTGCAAACATACTTCCCCCTGGGACCTAAATGTGGATTGTCTGGTAATTGCACATGTTGATATATGAGACGGAGACCCGATGTCAAGCTTATTTCTGAAAATTACTGAACAAAAAAAGCCTGATCTGGAAAACACTGCCTCCGAGTCAACTCCGAAATTCCCTATCAGGTTGATCTTATGGAGTCGAGACCTTAAAACAACGAATTACTGTCCAAGAAGCAATTCTTGAAAGAGGGACAATTGCTGTGTTGTCCAAGATAATGAAAGAAACATATTCCTAGACATGAAAAGGCTAAGAATAAGCCTGGGTGTTTACCTGGATGCAGGTCAGTCTTTGTCAGTTTTGCCTGAGCCAAGAACATATCCTTTTGTGTTTCTGGGTTGTGGCCTCGGCATCCTGTGTGGAAGAAAAGAAGTAGGCCACTGCTGCGGTCTCCGATTCTCCCCAGTACACGCGTCACCTGCCAGCTTATGTGGCCCAGCTGAGATGTGAACAATTCTGGCAAGAACCAAATGTTTTCATTTACCTCAGGGGCATCTACACTCTTCTTTAGCGGGCGGCGGCAGGCTAACATGTCAAGGTACCAGCCCGGGACTCCGGGGCCTCTGGGAGAGGTCACACACTCAGAAACTTGAGTTCAGAAAACATCAAGTTAGAAAACTGCACGGCCCAGACCTTTGTGGCAAACACCCGCCACAGTCTAAAAGATAAATATTACGGAATAGCTTCAACATCTGAGGTGATATCACCGCGGAATAGACGACACAAAAAGGATCGTTCTGTTTTTGCGGTGGATTCCGACACCTCCAAAACCTGAAAATGTGCTTCATTACACCTGCCCGCTTGTATTTGATACGTGTTCACTTGCTAGACGGATCCGCAGCGTGTGCCGGGCAGCAGGGGGGTGGCAGTTCTTCTCGGGCTAACCTCAACACGTCTATTTCTGGCTGAGGACTTGCTGACAGCACATTTAACTTTGTGATCTGCACATGAGAGACAGGTAACAGTTGCTGACAGCTAATACACACTGGGACTCATTTCCCCGAACAAGACGTTATTGACACATCTAATTTGATGAGGACTTCAGCTAACTTTCAGGTGGAAAAAACTATGGGTCAGTGCAAAAATACCGTAAAGTAAAGGTTGATTCCCAGCCAGCTTATGGAAACCAGTAGCTCCTTTTGGGAGGCTCTGGGCAGGGTGGGGCTGTCTATAGGAGTCTGATTTATGATCCACTCGGCTTTGCACGTGTGTTCGCAGGTTTCTGAAAGTTACACTCAATTAGAGCGGCGGGGGTTAGGAGTATGTTTTTCAGAGGATAAGTTAAAGCTTGACACATTTATTTCTGCCAGTGTGGCTGAGGAGCCAGTGACAGCCTTATCAAAAGTCGTTTTCTTTGATCACCCAGCTCAAATTGTGGGAAATAGTAACCATCCCTGACACGTGAAAAGAAACATCCAAAGGAATACAAACTGTGTATGAAGGCAAATCTTAAATGGAAGTCAGCACAACCAAGAGAGAGAAAATAACTGTATAGGGAAGATACAAATGTCATCATTTAGCAGGACAACAAGAAGCTGACAATTGCTGTACTAATCAGATTTTTTTAATTCAAATTAGCTTAAATATAATTCTTGCAATTCATGCACTGGGGTTTACATCAAAACCAAGACTGAGGAGCGAATTAATGGATTCAGCAGGACACAATCCCCAATTATGAGTTAAATGCCATGTCCCTTCACAACACGAGTTATTTTTATTTTTTTTTACTTTTAATGACTGAACCAGTCAGTGAAACGGTGGAACAAAGTGGCATAGCAAGGAGTTACTCATATCCCTGTTGAAAAAAACTCCTCCGTTTAATGATTCACCGCTAAGGAGAGTCCACACACTTCCAGAAGAATTCAAATCCCTTTTCCCACAGCCTCTTTCAGTCCGTATGATAAATGACACCCGTCATTCCACCGTTGCCAAACAGCACAGAGGGGAATTGTACTGATATATGATTCACAAGAACAGGAAATAAACTCTGCCTTTCTCTGTAGCTCTCCCCCTCTCTTGCCAAGTAGGACGGACCTGGACAGTGTCAAGGATCTCTTGGTGGAGGCGGTGGGAACGCTGACGGCACTGAAACCCCAAAAAGGGAATAGGACAGTGAGTCTCCGGAATGAACTCTCCCCTTTTTTGAAAACGCCGGAGCATCTGATGACTGACGAAATCCACGCCTTTAAAATAACTACAAGCTTAACAGAATGAAAAAGAAAAAGAAATTAAACCTAGGGAGAATTAAAGTCTGCAATTAACCAAACAAGGGAAAAAAATATAAATGGAGCAACCTCCTTATGCCCCCAATTACAATGCAGCAAGTGAGGCTAATTACTGCTCCTTGAATATTTCAGATTTCTGAATGATGGGGATGACAAGGGCTTAGAAAAGACGGTGTGAAAGTTCAAACGGGGCAAGTATATACAGATACAGCATACGGCACGAAGATAAACGCTCGAATTAGAAAATTATTCAAGAAATTAGATACTGTCTGCCATCTTCTTCTCTACTAATAGTGATGGAAGCAGTTACGGCGAGTTGGATGCCCCTTCATTGGAGGCAGAAGGGGGGAAAGGCACGTCCTGCTGCTTGCGTGGCTGCTCGCCTCCAGGCTAGTCCCTTCAGGCCAGCGCTCAGCGGCAAGCCTCCCACTCGGGGCTCGGAGCGAAGGGGATGTGCCCAGGGCCAGGACCAGCAGCACTCAATCACCCAGACAGCGACATCCTTTCGCCATCACCATCAGAGAGGCCCCTTTGGGGTGGTGAGAGGAGGGTGGAGGGAAGGGTTGGGGGTAGATATTTATGGGAAGAGCACACATACACACACATATACACCCATGCAACTGCGATTCCGTTGATATACTGTCGGCTGGACTGTGGGATGGAGCCATATAGTTCATCTCCTCCTCATTTTCAGCCCCTAACCAGACCCCTTGTAAGTGCTCCTCCGAGTTTTACAGGTTGGGCCTGATGCAGTGAGCAGGCGGCATACATCACGGTGTATGCAAACATATCAGTTTTGATATGAAGGCGGGGTCAGGAGATATTAATGGATCTTAGTATCATAGACTGCTTTGTTTGAAAATGTGAAGCAATTGGCTAAATAAATGGCAGCTTTTTGGGGGAAGTTTGCATGAGTTTGCATTATTTTGACATCATTTGGTACAACAGGGAAGACTAACATGATGAGCCACATATGTTTACCTAAAAGGTGTGTGTTAATGCCTATTTACCTTTGATTTCAGAGCCAAATAATTACAAAGGAAGCCATATAAAAACCCTGTGGCAGATTAGGGAAGTGAGTTGGAAATGGGTTCAAATTGTCGTTCTGAAGTAAAAAGGCTACTTTGCACCACAAGGGGTTTCTTTCCTCAGGCAGGCCAGGGGATTAAAAGAAGCTATAAAAGGTCTCTAATGGCATCAGTAATGTCTTGCTGCCATTAAAAATGGTGAGAAAAACATCTGCTTTGCATTTTTCACTCCCCTGCTACTCATTCGTCTTTCAAACTATCTTGAGAGAGCTCCGCGGTTTCAGCGTGCTCATATTTCCTCAGAATAAGGTTATTTTCCTGACTTCGTCTGATTAGTGTTTGTGTTAAATCAGGATTGTGTTCTCAAACGCCAAAACAACGGCAAACTCACAGAGGTCACAAGTTGTGAAACGGCACATTTTGTACATCCTGTATACATCTGACCTCGGTATAAATGTCTAACTTTAATCCCAACAGGCAGCGTTTTTTGGTATGTTTTAGAGGTGTTATGTTTAACGTCTTTCAAAAGACACATTTTAAATTCACACCCAGAGTCCAAAATAAAAGGCAGCTAAGACTAAACACTTTGATTGCTTTATGGTAAGCTCCAGCCTAGAACCATTAGCGGTGCCCTGTATCCTCCTTTTCTGGGATTTTTGGGAGCTGAGGGCCTCCAGTAATCTGTTCTTTTCTAACCCTTTAATAAACCGTAGCCGGCTTCATTAACTTCTCATAGAGTGATTGATCGGTGCCAGTCACAGAAAACCCCGTCCCCGCTCTACTCACCTCTCTCCAACCAACTAAATAAGGCATTTCCTAATTTTTTCCAGCCAGCAACCACCCATCCGACGATTAAAGGAGAGTATTCAACGTGAGCCAAAGGGGGAGTGGCATCAGCTGTGGATGGCAACGCAACAGTGTTCCTTTTGTTCGAAAGACTGGGTCAAAATCAATTTATCGGATTCACTATACTGAGCTCAGTATGTTGGATTCTTACTGGTTCAGATTCTGACTTAAATAAAGTAAGGGGGGAAAAAAAGATTTAAACAATAAGCTGTTCATATTACACTTACAAAATATATTAAGAATGAAGAAAAAACCTTTTTAATTGGATTAGAGGTGCAATTTCTACACAGAATGAGTCATCCTTTTCCTGCTGTTAAACAAGTCTCATTAACTTACATTCAATGTGCTTGTGTTTTACTGATTTCAAGAGGTAACTGAACTGAAAATTAAATACAACTGAGTGAAAATGTTTGACGTCTCTAAATTACTAATTAGATATTACCTGAGGAGCTAGCCAGCAAAGTGAGACCTTAATAGAAACATAAGAAACTGCTCATGAATATAAATAAACAATGGAAAAAAGGCACTGGAAAGAACATGCAACTAGTCACTACAATGAGAATTTCACAAACAATGAAACATACTGTATATTACAGAATTCTGAAAGGGACGAAAATAATAATTTCATTGTGGGTGAATAATTCAGTATGACTGTAATAATCGCATACGATCTCTTTCCTCATTGAGGTCTTGGACTTACAGAGGCTACGTTTTCTTATGCTTCACCTCTCTACAGTAGAGGAATTTAGAGATACAGAGGTGCTAGATGCTGCTCAGCTGCAGTGATAAAGTCAGTAATATCACCATCTCTCCCTCCTCTCCCAAGAATTGCCATAAACCTATTTCGAAAATTGCACCCATATATTCAGCGAAGACAGTTAGCTCATCCCGGTGACAGCGCAAACTTTTAGGCTGAATTACGCCGAAGTCATTCAGAGGGGTTTATCAAGGAGGGTCAATAACTCAGAGGCTCAAATCTGAGGCGGGCCAGCCCGCCGCCTTTTCCTTTTCCACTCCAGGCAGCTGGTGTTCTGCCACGGAACAGCCTGCTGCTATTTCTCAGGACACAAGATGGTGCCCGGTCGCACTACTACATGGCAACACTGGAGGCTGTGAAACCCCCCGTACACATACGCACAAAGAACACAAAATGGAAAACATCAGACGAGAACAACTTAAACCTTTGACAGATTGACACTGATCATTATCTCTGTTAACTGAGAAATATTCAAATGTTCATGTTCGTGACGCATTATAGACTAATAGTGGAAAACAAAATCCAGGATCTCTCTCTCTGTAAAAAAAAACAGGCTTGGTAGTATGTGCCTTCTTTTTCCATGAAATGCAGATGTCTTTCATGAAAAACGAGCAACGACTAACTTTGCTCTTTAGCCCATCTTAGCAATTGCTGACACTCGGTGCTGACAAACAGACGGTGGGCAGAAATATATCTCTCTTTATAAAAGAAATCACCTTCAACCATAAAACCTCGCCTTTATTGTCCCTTTACTGCAACACAAAATTGTGACGCAGTTTTACTCCATCTTAAGCATAAAAAAACATTTAACCCTGACACTTATCTGCAATTAGCCATGCTAGCTTAAATAAAGCTAGCTTAAATAAAGCTAGCATGGAAGCTTATTTGATGAAAATTTGCTTTTCAGAGGTTGTTTTTTTTATGGGGGGTGACCTGTTGCTACGCAAAAGTGCACAAGTATTTAGGGAAAAGTATTTTCTACTTGAGGACATGATATACTGATAATTTAATGTTAAATCCAACACTTTTCCTGAGTGAAGAAGAGCAGTGTTCCTTTAAATATTGAGCTTTTCACTGGGACTTTTTACCCTCTTTGTCTACACAGTCTGAAGGGTGATATCACCTACAGCTGTTTACAATTAGCCGAATTGTGTTCCGTTGCAGGGCTTAAGTTTTACTCACCCTCCTTAAAACCTGTATTTTCCAGATGGCCTGACTTGAAGGTCCCTTGCATAACACTCCAATGCAACTTGACCTCCACAGGATAGCATTTTATCAACCTAAAGAAAGATCTCAGAAAAGGTAGAAAAGTAAAAATATCTTTGGGGCGAAGAGATAGATACCAGGGATAATAACTCCACTCCACTGACTACTATTCATCTCCAGCTACATTAAATGTCTTCATTTTCTGAAACTGCATTATATAAATCTCTGGTACCTCCCAAAATGTAACCTGCACTTGTTAAAGAGGTGCAGGCTACATTACACAAACTACTTTGCTGCACTAGTCAGCAGGAAAAGCGTGTTGAGGTCAGAGTCATACATGCCCACACTCTACATGGAGTTTAAACCACGCAATAAAAGAAACCGAGGTCTATCGGACGCCCACAGCAACGAGCTGTTTTGGATCTTGCAGACGTCAGATCCCAAACAGTTGCATTAGTAGCCACATACTTAGAGCATAAGGGATAATTCTTTTATCACATATGGCCCAGATTTGGAACCGAACAAAAGAGACAAAAGTTCTGTGCGTTTTAAATCCAGTGGTGAAAATCTGGAACCTTAAAAAGTCAGTGATGTCGTGAGACGAGACAGTGAAAAACTGATTTAAGCTGTACGGATCTCAGCCTTTTCAGGGTTTTCAGATTTCACCAGAAAATGGTCCACCAAGCATTAAATGATGAATAACATAATGCTGAAGAATAACTTTGTTTGGATCTCTCTCTGTGATTTGTTCAAGGGATAAGCTTTTCTTCCCTGGTTTCACGCAAACTTAAAATGATTTCAACATGACCGATACAGTGCTAAATAAATAGAAACAAACCTCATCTTCCAGCAGGAACTATAGACTCCATGAGTAGTTGTGATACGCAATCACACACCCATCAGTGTGGGATGTACCCTAAGTGTATACACTTACTATACGCATGTCAAGCAAAAGAGCATTCCAATACGTGGAGCAACACGGCTCTTTATCCCATCAGAGGTGGAGATGATCCTCTCTCACAGTGGGAGCCTTTCCTTTGTGTACATGTGTGTTTAGTGTTGTCTCAGCAACAGAGCGCTTATTCTTTCATTGGGCCAATCGTCCCCTCCCTGAGAGCTGTTGTGCATAGCGTAGGGCAGGATCCTACTCAAGGAGCTAATAGTCTACCTCAGGTTTAGCTAAGTAGGCACATGTGTGTGTAGAGTATATGTGGCATCTTCAAAGCATGCCAATAATTACAGAGTCGGGTTATTACTGTACGCAACTGTTATTTTCATTAACATTCATTTCCCGTCTCCGGTAAGAGTAAATACCCACCCACCAGTGTAATCACAGGTTTATTTCAAACCAATGTAGCTCCCCTAATATCATCAAGGTCTCATAACTTGACAGTGGATGAGATATTTATTTTAAGAAGCAGACGTATGGAAAGGCAGAGGTAGCACTTTGCAGGAAGTACTTTAACAATGAGTCAGAATCACCACTGAAAAGATTACTGTTACACAGCATCATCATGCACTTGAAAGTTCCAGCATTATTCTATAATTTCACTGATAACCATGGGACCTTTCTTTTTTTTTTGACATGGTATTATACTAACAACATGGAGCTTTGGTCATGTCTAAATGAGAGCATGCTCGAAGGTCTTTGCAGATTTACGTTGCATTGAAATGCAGGCAGCCTTGGCAGGAAATAAGAGATGGGAAAAGAGCCAGCCTTTCATCATTTTCCCCAAATCAGAGGAGGAAATGAATATGGATGCCCTCAGGCGTAAGGGGAAGGAAATTCAGGGGCTGATGAGGTCCCTAAAGGATGCGTCTGGACAGTACCGGAACTTTTCAGTTGGGCCGCTGCCAGGGCGTGCGGGCTGCCTTATAGTATGTAGGAAACACATGTGAACACGACACTAAGAGGCAATACATGCATAGATTTGTAAAACGATCTTACTAAAACAACATATCCCCGCAAAGGAATGTCCACATGGCCGCATGCTACTAGGATTAATAATTTCTGTTTTAACTACGCAATCCAAAAAGCCGTCGTATAAAAGCATACTGACATTCCTACATACTCTCTCATGTCACATTCAGTTAAAATCTTAGAAGAAAGGGACCAGGTCTGATATGGCACACTGTAAATACTCATATTCCAAACCAGAAAGAAGTCCTCGCCAAACTGTGGCATGTCAAAATACGGCAGAAAAAGGCTAAATAAAACGGTTAGACACACTGAGCCAGCAGCCAAAGATGAAAAGGGCAGGCTGAAGAGTCAGGATGCCCCCCCTGGAAGTCAGACACAACTGATCCCCAAATCAAGAACTAATTCACTGAGGGAGAGGGGAAAAGCCTGGTTAGGGATTATAGCGGGTTTCACAACTGGAACCTATAAGCAGCAGCTATAAAGAAAAAACACATTCCAAAAGACAGAAGTGCATACCATAAAGAGTTCTATTTCAGATTTAAATGAAGACATAAACAAAAAAGATTGGGTTCAAGCAGGTAGAGAGAACTTAAACTTAGCATCTACTGAAGTGAGCTAGAATGGGAAAACATAGATTGCTAAATTTTATGACATGTTTTTGCTAGCCAAACAGAATTTGGTTCAGTTTTACACCAACTGGAGCTCAACTATCAGTAAACTCAAACACTGGACCTTTCCATTGCCACGGATGATGACTTTATGATATCACTATAAGAGACACAACTTTTTCTGAGTGGAAGCAGTGATATCAAATATTCAAAACTTGGATTATTTGTCTAAGATTTCAATAGTTTGGTGCGATCAAACGTACTTTGTACACCCACTTTTACTTGTATTGTCAACTATTTTGTGAAGTTTAATAAAATATCTCGAAATGAAAAAACAGATTTGACTAAAGTTAGAAAAATGGATGCCCCTGTGGACACACCATCTGATTTTGTGTTGATTTCTGAAGGATTTAATCAAAGACATCTGGTGATACATTAGCAGCTTTCTAAAAGTCTCAATCATCTGAACAGACCCTCAATTACAATGATGAAAAATAAATATATGAAAATGAAAAGTTTCAGTTTATCTCGTACATAAAGGTAATTTTTTGTAAGTTTAAGATATAAAATGTTAATATCTTAACCAGACAAGAACAAAGTGGTCACCTTTAAGTACATTTGTATGGAAACAAAGTAAAGTTATTAGTCATTTTAAAGGTGAGCTACAGTGAGTAGGTTTAGTTTTCTTGAGGCAGATGGCCGCCCACCCTGAGCCATGGTTCTGCTCGAGGTTTCCGCCTGTTAAAAGGAAGTTTTTCCTTGCCTGTGTCGCCTAGTGCTTGCTCATGGTGGGAATCGTTGGGTTTCTGTAATTAACTTCAGAGTAGGGTCTGACCTGCTCTGTTTGGAAAGCGCTGTGAGACAATTGTTGTTGTGATGTGGCACTATTTACATAAAATTAAATTGAAATTTAATTGAATTGAAACACAGTAACCATAATCTCGCTTTTATTTTATACAAAGTTCTTTCTTTATGGATGTGAAAACCAACAACCAGCCTCTCGCCCATTGAATACCGGGATAGGCTCCAGTCTCCCCGGAAACCCGTTTGGGAATAAGCGGCAAAGAAAATGGATGGATGGATGGATGAAAACCACCATTGTAAAAATGATAATGGAGGATATTCTATTCATGTTATTTCCAGAAACATTACTGACCCGCCGCACTGCTGGATCTTGTGCGGGTCATTCCGGGTTAAAGTCAGGGCCTTTGGCTAAAGCAATGATCTGTGCCTGACCTTTGTTACAATTTTAGGATGAGTGGCCCCAGGGCGATAGTTACCAGGGATACACAATACAGCAAAGTGATGACTTGTCAGTCTCTGATACAGTGAGCGAAACAGAGAACTGGAAGGACAGGTAGATATTCATACTGAGTGAGAGCTAAATATAACAACAGGTACTTTAAGAGAAGGACGAATGGCCGCAAAGAGGAACAGAGAGAGGAACGGTATGCAAATGAACGTATCAAACCATGTCCATACATGGCTGTTTGATAAGTGAGTTTAAAAAATGACAGCGCAACAGTCTTAGGCATGTCAGGTCTGAAAAAAGTTTACAGATCTGGAAGCAATCACACAAATGTTTCAGGCTCCTCAGACTTCAGCAAAGAGAGGGAGAGACATGAAGATGGAGAGTGAGAGCCGACCACTCCAGACAAAATGTCTTTAAAGCTCCCAACAGACTCTGTCTCTCACTGAATAGCTTTGCTGACTGCAACAACACTGACCTCCTACTGACACGGAGAAAATGACCACTTTCTACAACTTTAAAATGGCCTGAGGGGGGGACTAGCATGAGATACCACCGCTGAAAATACAGCAGACAATTGCTGACTCAATGCTTGTCAGGATATGAGAGGGGGGTTGAAAATGTGTCCTTGACACCATAAGCGGGCTTGGATTGAGCGCAACATATTTTGACAGTTAGTTCTATATCAATGACACACACACGCACTTCAAAACAATCACACATTCTTCAAAGAAGAGTGTGAGATATTTAAAACAAACAATAGGAATAAATACCTTTCTGGAAAAAAAAGGATGTAAGTTTAAAAGAGGAACATACTGTATTCACATGTGAAGAGCCCAGGGGACCATGATCAGGACATGTGTACACCTGTATTATCGTTGCTGGCAAATGAAAACCATCAGGAACACAATACTACACTCCCTGAGATGCAGGTCTCTTAGATCTTTAAGCCTTTTTGTCCACACAGACACACATACGTTCGGCCTTCACACACTAGGAGCCATAAAATACGACTGTAACATATCATACTATTATAGTTTGCTTTCAGAGGCCTCCCTGTCACTCAGTTAATCTAAAGAATGCTGTTCTGGTTTACAAGTAACAGCTGAAAATCAAGCAGAGGAGCTTGATGGACAGCATGACTTACGACCGGCCTGGCTCGCAACCTCTCCAACGTCTGGGGCCGAGATATATGACGAACAGGCAAAACGTGGGAGGACACGGAGTCCCTGAAATTCTTTTAAAGGGGGGTGATGAATCTGCATCTGCTCCTAACGGCACAGCAAATGCGGACACACTGTAGTTATCACCGGTGAGGTCACGGGCATCGTTACACGTTTGGTAGAAAATGTGCAACCTTGAAAAAGATGAAAAAGCATGTCTGTGTTGAGTTTTATTTAAGCGAAAAGAAGAAAAAAATGTGCCTGAAGTGTATCTGGAAGGCTGCTGCCAGCTGTACTAGCTTGTGCTTTCAGAAAAGGCCAGACTTTTTTTAATGTTTCTCAATCGGTTGTATCACGAAATCTGGGTGACGATGACATCACCCCACGCCCACGTGAATCATGTGTGTGACATGTCAGTGCAGTTACTATTGGAAGTCCTTGGCATCATGTTTGCTCTTAGTCAAGACACAGTTGGACCATAATTAGACATGCTGCTTCCTGTACAAAGACCTCCCTGTGTAATATTAATCATGTGAGGATAAAGTTGTAAATCCATCCCCTGTGTGGAAATTCCCCCCCTTTTTTTGTGTATTCTCAAAATGGAGAAAAAAGGCTCTTTTTGTTACTGGTGCCAGTTTGATCAGATGTCAGCAGATTCAAGAAGCTTTCCCCGACCGTTAAAGCAGTGAATGATAAGGAATTTACTGTAAGGTTTTCTAAAAGCTGTCAAAAAAAGAAGGAAAACAAAAGGACAAAATCAGATTATCAATATAAGAAAGCAGAGTGTCTAACATATGAACTGCTGACCTGATCTTCACTATATGAACTACGTAGATATGACTTAGAAAAAATATTACGAGTAGATTTTATGGGGTATTTAGTGAAATTAGTTCATCTTCACGGAATATCATGGCATATAAAATGCTGCAGAATAATATTTTGGGTTTCCCAGCATTCATTTTCTTCTCTAAATTAGACAATTCGTCATGCTCTCATTACAAAGACAGTCAATTCTGAACCAATTCCAAATGCCTCTAATTTCTAACTGAAATAATGTAAGATGCACATTTTTCATCTGCCTGACGTGCACTGACTTTATTATTGTCTGAAAATGCCAGACTTTGGCTGAATAAACACAAAAAAAGTCCTCATAATTCACCCTCTTAGATGAAGTTTGCTGGAAAGCACTGCATTCTCTACACAATATATTATTATCAAAGCCAAACTAACTAAAAGCTAGTTTTTATTATCACGTGAATCATTGCTTTTTAATGCATAAAGTCTGATGATTTCTTTATTTCGTTTTATCCCATGCACATGCAATTACTACACATTAACTTGAGGGTGGCTTGCAGGTAGCACAAGCAATATAAAATTATTTTAAGTAGCAGCTAAGAGCACACACATTCAGAGCCATAGGCTACAACACTGACACGTTGCGTGCTTCTCCTTAATCAAGTTGTAAGTACAACAGAATTATTCTACATTCATCACGGACACCTAAGCTGTCACTGCTGTTTAATGAGTATCAATTAAGCTGTTTCAACAGACTAGCTCAGCACATACTGGAGACACAAACAGGCAAACCACAGCCCTAAGGAGGAGGTTTTTAACACCGAGCTATACAGAGGCTCAGATGTAATTTAGGCGAGGCATTAAAAGCGAAAGATATTTTTATCGAGCATTTTCAGTTTGTAGCAAATAAATAAACAATATATAAATCTAGCGGGATATCACGGTTTATCATTTTTATCTGTAAACTTTGCATTCCAGGTTCTATTAGTTGTAACTCCAACATCATTCCTCCTTCAATTCTGTATTTTGGTTTCATCAAAATTACACCAGAGAGTGTCAAAGTGTTGATAAGAGAGTGTATAATTCACTGAACATCCTGTTATGGGGAAAAACCAACTCTTTATTCATGTCACTTAACCTTTTTTCCTGTCATTTTTTTATGTAAAGCATCTTGTGTTACTTTCTGTATGAAATATTCTTTATTAATAAATATATTGAATTAAATTTAAAAAATCCAATGAGGCACCCACCACTTAAAAGCTTTATAAAATAATTAGTTGAGTTTTACAGCTGTGAAACCAGCCAGGATGTTGATAGATAACAGCACAGGAAGCAGGAATGCTCAACAAACAGTTAGCAGTTAACAGTGGTGGAATTCCAAATCAGTGTCTCAAATGCACCTTAGAATGTGTCAAACAACATGTCTTTAAAGCTGTGAGGAAGACGTATCAAATAACTTTCAATTAAAAAAACAATATCTATTCAACTGTTTTTGTTGCACTTTGGTTACACAGTTGTGGATACAATTTTTCTTTCCTCTTTTGGTACACAAATACATGCAAATGCTATTGTAAAAGATGACATTCAAAATCATTGGTATAAAAGTGAACCACTGAACCCTGAAGATAGTACTCAAACATTGGCTTTTTTTACAGACGTCTTTATGTTTTTTTCTTAGGTATCTTATTTAAAAATCGCTTAGAGTGTGGCTTACAATATCCTCCATACTAAATGTTATAATTGATAAACTTATGATTTTATTCTCTCTAATAAGCTGTTATTCTAAATGCATTATTTTGCTTTAACTGGTTGATTAACTCGTTTATTTGGAAAGTGTTTGCTGAAAACATACAGGTGCTCATCACAAATCACCACAGTTTTGATCGGCAGTATTAGGACGCTTATGTCTGAGATGTTTTTCTTTTTTTTTCTTACTTGAGAGTGACTGAATTGTACAAAGTGTGAAAGCCTTTGTTCGACTCCTGAAGAGAGACGGACGATCACAGGCCGCCAAGGTGAGCGGAGCCAGTGGAACGTTGACTTGATTCATCTAATTAGGTTCTATGTAATTGTGCGGCGTGATGACTCATAAAACATGGAGGCTATAAAGCTGTCAGGACGCCATCAGCCTGGTGCTAAATGAAGTTCCGAAAGGTGCAAGGTTCACAACTTCATACAGTGCTGAAAGTAAAGTGTCCAGCAGCACTTCCTATGGCCATAACCTCATCATCTCTGGTAACCATAGTGATCAGAAACTGAAACTGGTTGGCAGCAAATAATCTGAAATTTGATTGTACCGTAGTCATCAGATAGGTGGGTCCTACTGTTACTATATCCACTATCTGTCTTTGCATAAACAGGCCGAATATTACTTTAAATAACTGCATATATATCCTGACTTATCTTGTCTAGTATATAAAGCCATTAGCTATAAGGGCTTATAAATATGACTTGTATGATGTTGTCGAAAACGCACTTTAAAGGAGATGGAATAAATTAGTTTACGAATCTCAACAACAAGGGCGGCACGGTGGTGTGGTGGTTAGCACTGTCGCCTCCCAGCAAGAGGGTTCTGGGTTCGAACCCCGGGGGAACCAGGACCCTTCTGGGTGGAGTTTGCATGTTCTCCCTGTGTCTGCGTGGGTTCTCTCCGGGTTCTCCGGCTTCCTCCCACAGTCCAAAAACCTGCATGTTAGGTTGATTGGAGATTGGGGAAATTGCCCTTAGGAGTGACTGTGAGTGTGAGTGGTTGTTTGTCCTTGTATGTCCTGTGTGTGGCCCTGCGATGGACTGGCGGACTGTCCAGGGTGTACCCTGCCTCTCGCCCGTTGACCACTGGGATAGGCTCCAGTTCCCCCCGCGACCCCAACAAGGGAATAAGCGGTATTGATAATGGATGGATGGATCTCAACAACACCGGATTGCATATTCTGTGGGCTGACCTCTGAGAGACTCAAAGCATTCTGTGTCAAGGCAGTTTACTTTTGTAATTGTTACAGATCACACCATTAGCACAATATTGTCATAGCTCCTGCTCCTGCAGTCAGTAGCAGCTGAGGGTTAATTTGCATAATAAATCGTAATTGAAGCTCATTAAGGGTTTGATAAGAAGCAAATCAGGTACACTGTGGATAACATTAGATTAATGTTTTCTCTATCTTTGGACAGTCATATATCCAAAGGGAAATGCCACGTTCTTCTAGTACTCCACATTCCACATATATGTATTTAAACTTCAAATCTGGAGCTTCCTATTTACAGTATGCCACAAATGCTTTAATTTTCCGCCACATTGCTTTCTAATGAAATCAGAACAGGAGCCTCATCTGCTCCACACCTTTGAAATCAGATAGGGCCTATTTTTTTAAAGACGCAAAGGACCGCTTAAAAAAGAAAAGAAAGAAAGAGAGAAAAAACATGATATGGCAACCTCTTTCAAAAGCATCTCTGGTTAGGTTAACCTGATCTGGCTCCGATTGTTTCAGAAAAACCTCAGACCATATGGCCAACACGTATGCCCCCTGACAAACTGCAGATGTAGGTCAACTACTACAAGATGGATGTCTTCTCTTAAGTCATTTTGACTTTGAATGGAGGCGTATGATGTGTTGACAAAACTCCTCAGCGTATAAATTATAAAGATATAAACAATAGTTAGAATGTTTATCATTGCAATAATAAAAAGCACATGGGTCGGATTAATTTCCATAAACCAGAGCGTACCATACCTGCTCTGTGAAATCAATAGCAGGCCCACAGTGCTACTGTATACACTGCAAGCTTGCCTCGCATTCTTATCCCTCTAAATCCACAATCTAAGCTATAAAGGCTCCTCCCTGTTTTTCTCTGTAAATTGCTATATTGGCATGGACCTGGACAGAACACCATAATATCATTTCTTTTGTACTTTGAATGTCTTGCAGAAATAATACAATAAACTCTCTCAAAATTCTAGTTATTGTCAAGCTTAATGAGTAAAAAGAAAAGAAAGCATAACGTGAAATAGTCGCTTTTCTGCAGCGATGATCACATGGAAACATTATCCACATGAATCACCCCAACGGCATATCAAATTGTGTCATTTGCCTGGAAACTAGTGCAGGTCTCAGAGGGAAGGCAAGGTGAACGAGCAGTCGCTGTAGAGAGGTGCAACGCTGCACAGGCACTTGCCTTGAGACCCATCATAACAGGCTGTTTTGTTTTTTTTCTACGCCGTTGAGAGAGAGAGCAGGGGCTCAGGAACGAGATCGCTGCAGCTGGAGGGCACCGGAGTCTTGGTTCTTATCACCTAGACAGCGCACCACCCTGTCTGCCTCGCATGCAAACAAAAGCTTTCCCAAACTACCACCTATCTAAAACCTGTCACTACTCTACCGCAAATACCACGTATGACAAAATGCATAGGGATCACGCTCAAAAAAACAACTTTTTTAAGTAGTCAGACCACACAGAAAAAGAAAACTAGCAGAGAAGAAAATGATAAAATGGGTCTCCATGGGGAACACATGCATGTTGAAAAACTGCAACCTGTGCAATAGAAATAAACGTATGGTCTGATCATTAGCTAATAAAATTAGTATGGTTGTATTTGATCAAAACAAAATATCCGTTTGCTGATGCAAATTCAGAGAGATTCAGTACAGATAATATTCACACTTGATCATTCATGATAATGTTCCTTAATTTTTCTCTCAGGATGAGCTTCACAAAACCCAGAAAGTGATGCTCAAACATACTTGCACACAAATTGTGTATTGCTATTAAGCCAGAAAAATGACAGTAGTACTAAAAGTTACAAAAATGATTCACTCAAACTACTCAAATCACTAGAATCATACAGTTTTCTAGGACAATAAGAGGGTATGGCCAATGTACGTGGCTCTGTCTTACAAGAGAGGCCTGAAAAATGTCGTCATAGTTGTAAATTTGTTGTAGGAGGTGAGCAGTCAAAAAGTTTGGAGGGGTCAAAATTAAAACTGCGAGCGTGAAAATGTTCAAAATCACGATGCTCATCCTTTTTTATATGTTCATTTAAATCTAGCAATGTCATATTATATCTCAACTCATAATAGTTAATACTCAAACATAGATACTAAATGGTCTTACAGAGGCTTTAGGCAAAGGTAGAAGTGAAAATAAAGGCAGAGCTGATCTGGTTTTTAATATATATTTTTGTCATTCACAACTGAGTTCCGTTTCCTACCTAGACTTGATAAACAACATCTGCCTTGATGGTAGGATGTTTTCTGAACAAACCACTTAGGAGGAATTTCTGCTAGCCAATTCCCACAAGCTGCTGTCAGTCACTAGCTGGCACTGCAACACTTAATGCCTTTGTCTGTTCTCCAATTTATCTTGTTAACAGCAAATTGGGCTAACGGTTTGAAGCACAGAGCTATTGTAAAAAAAAAGAAAAAAAGAAAAAAGAAAAGAAAAGAAAACAGAGAGAGGAATACTCCCACGGCCACAGCAATAACATATGGCTCCCTTCAGTCAAAAATGCCTCCTCCTGCACTTATAGGGCTTCATGTTTACACCATATATAAACCTGATACACAAATCTGTAAGCCTGATAGCCTCTGGCTTTGTGATGCTTTCTCAGTAATAAAGAAAAGGTTTAGTGTACCTATTCTGGACCGGTGAGCGCTTGGCATTTTAAATGACCATACAGAGTACGTTCGAGGAGGAAGTAAATCAGGGATACCTGGCCTGATGTATGGCCAGGTGTGCCCGTTAATAATACAACCCCTATAGGAAAACGCAAGCAAATTGAATGTAGAATCCTGTGTGAATGCCTGAGCTGGAATTGTATTCTTTTCTTTTTTCAAAAAAACAACCCCACCTTGCAAAAGACAATTTCCACAAAGAGGGGATACTGCATCTTTAAGAGCGCCACCAAAATGAAATCTATTCCTTTGCATCTTCCATGCTCTTATTTCAATACTCCTCTCTCCTTGTTCCCCCTCCACACATCATTAAACATATTATTATAACATGACTGTCAGCCCGCGCCTCTCTTTCGCTCCATTCTTGCTCTGCCAGGTAATCAATTTGTCGTCACTCTCTGTAACCCCAGTAAAGTCATCAAGTGAAATGAGTTACAGCTGCAAAGAGCCTTCAAGAATACAGGGTGGAGGGGGGGGAGAAAAAAGAAAAAAAAAAGAATGCGAGAAAAATGACAACACAGCCCAGGAATATTCCACCGCTTGATAGCACATCCCAGGTCTCGAAGATGAAATATTAATGCACAATTTGTTTATCTGCAGGCCCACATCTCTCCAGTGCCGAGCTGTTAATTTTCTATCGGCACAGACAACGGATCAGTCAGTCATGAACTCTTCACAGCCATTACCGGGAGACATTTTGATTAAGTATTCCTAATGTAGTGGATAGGAAAGAATGAAAACACTCTGCCTGCCAACTTTTGATTGACCATTAAGCCACTGATGAATGTGCCTGTCAAAGAGGAGACAATTACCTCAACAATGAAGAAACTCTTCTGGAAGGGGCTTATTTCTCTATAGGGCTGACACATTTACCAGAGTACAGGCGAAAGCAGCTGAGAGCGTGTAAAGGGATCACTTAGGCATCTTCTCAAAAGTCCTCTGAATAAAAAAACGGGGGCATTGTTTCTAAGAAAAAAGGGGGCTTTTGTGGACTGAGATGTGGGAAAAAAATATTTATCGAGAGTACGTATGGCAATGAGCGCCTGCTAAGTGTGTGTGTGTGTGTGTGTGTAAACTGAGAGTGTGCTGGGCAGATAAAGGTCTGGGTATCTTAAGCGGGTATAAAGAGACGCTGTTGCTGGCAAAGAACAATCGCCATCTGGTTGCTACATCCGCAGCCATAATAAAGACTGATAACTTCTCAACGCACCACAACCAAGAAATTGCATCCTCAAATCCTGAGAAAAAAAAAAAAAACCTTGATCGAGATTGTTTTAATCCAGCAAGCTCCATTATTATTATGAAGCGGTCGTTCGGGAAGGTTGTAATTTAAGATGGCAGAAAATAGGGTCACGTTACCTTGCGTGGCTGTGATTTTTACTGTGGGGGGGGGGGGGGGGCTGAACAGTAAACAAACAAGCAGGCTAGACGGTTTTGTTCAGAAATGCAAACTTTTTTCCAAACACAAGCACTAAAAAGTGACAAAACAGTTCTAAAACTAACACACTACGACCAATACGGGCCTCTGTTAAGATGGGATAAATATTTCTCCCTAAACAGATGCACACAACACACAAACAAGAGGTTTGCAGATAAAGCAGGAAGCAGATTACACTGAAGTGAACAAAAAAGTAAAAAAAAAAATGTGTGTGTTGTGGAGGTGAGCTGTGCCTCCCTTTTCTCTGCTAACAGAGTGCTTTAGTGTGTGTGCGTGCGTGTGTGTGTGTCCAAGTGTGTGTGTGAGTGAGGGTGAGTGAGTGGAACCCATTCTCCATTTGTCCATAAGATTATGAAGAGTTCATACAGAGTTCATTTGCCACGATACGGCGGAACCACATCTCTCAACCCCTTCTGCACTCGAATAAAAAACGCAACGAGGGCGGTTTTTTTTTTTGTTTTCAAAAAGAAAAGTTTCTAACCAGCGAGTGAATAAACACCATGTGAGGGGTCAGATGATTATTGAGGGACAAGTACATAGAGCTATATTACCTCTATTCTGCTTTGCATTATTAGTAATCCACTCATTAATTTCAACCAATGGAACATTGGGATATGGACTTTGGAAGGACCCGCTAAAAAAATCTGAATTATCTCTAATTCAATATATCTGAATCCACATCTTCACATATCATTTTCACAGTTGGATAACTCTTTTGTAAATCTACTAAGACAATTCTACTCCGATGGAGGTCCTCGGGACACTGGAGGAGGCAGGGGTCTAATTCCAATCTCCTCGGTGGTCCCACATGATGAAAGTTTGAGAAGACAAACACTGCGTTACAACCGAGTTTTCTTTTTTTTTCTTTTTTTTTTACAGAATTCCAACAAAACATAAGACATAAATGTCACACTGAAGTGACACAGGTTCTTTGTCGCTTACCCGCAGCCCGTTTGGGTGCCTGCTGTTTCCTCCGTGGCATTTTTTTTTTGTTTGTTTTCTTTCTTTCTCTTTTTTGGAGTCGCAGTTCAAAACTGTGCCCAGGTGAAATCTGAATGCGGTCTACGATAGTCCATGCATACAGACAGAGAGAGAGAGAGAGAGAGAGATTATATGTGTGTGCCAGTCTTTATTTTGGCTCTCCGAGTTGTTTGGTCTCTCGCGTTGTATTTAAAAAAAAAAAAAAAGAATCCAGTGAGGAATCGTTCCGAAAAGCGACGATCGGATGCGAAATCGGGGCTTTTTTCTTCTTTCACCTTCTTCTTCTTCCTCCTCCGGGCAGTCGAGTCGACTCTTTTCACCATCCGCCTTCGTCCATCAGGGCTACATATGTTGATCGACGCGTGTCAGTCAGTCCCGGGGGCAGTTTCGGATGGGTAAACTGCGCGTAAAAAAAAGGCGTTCGGTAATGGTACGGGTAGATTACGCACGGTGCGGTTTCGACGGGGGGGAAAGAGGCGATGCCAGCAGACATCGATTCATAGAACAAACTGAACATTAAAAACTCCTCCCTCCTCGCCTGGACTTGATGATGGCAGCGAGACATTTGTTACACTAGATAACCATGAGTTTATTAAAGGAACAGAGGCCAGGGAAAAAAGACACCATAGCTACCGCTGCTTTCTATCACTTTCTGCCTTTTCAGGCATCTTTAGCCCCCCCCCCCACAGCACCTCTCGCTTTATTTGTTGGATTAAAGGGATGTCCAAGATGTATACGTTAAATACAGCTGTCCCAAGTTTATTGTTCGTCTTAAAATGAATGCTAATGCTAAAGGCAGGGATAATCAAACTTTTTCCCAACACGTTAACGGATTAAATATGTTCATAGCGTTTCCTAGAACCTGGGAAAAAGGGATGACTGATCCTGGAACCTTCTTCAGATCCCATGTGCCTGATTACAGATGTGGGTCTCACTTTTGTGGAAAGGAAAATAGCTGGTGCTGTCCTTAATACATTTTTTAATTACAAAAATTTGACTCTGAACATTTGCAGTGCATAAAAACATTTAAACATTTACTTAAACCCTCCCAGAAACTATAAGTGTAATTTGCAGATCACTTCTTTTTGGGGTTGGCAGTCGTAGTTTACTTGATTACTTTTAGTCATGGTCCACAATGGCAAACAAAGTAGAAAAAATCTGAATCCCAAAGTCGAATTTAAAAGTATGCGTGTAGAAAAGCTGCATTTATAAGTCAAATAAAAAGGGAACGTGCAAGTACTTGGTGGCCAAAATAAAACTCAAAAACAAGTATGTTGAAGTTGTTTAAAAAATGTATAATGACAAATAAAATACATAATAAAGATCCTCTAATCGACAGACTTGATAGAAATCATCTGAGCTGTGTAATTTCGCAGCAATAGACAGCTGATGACATCATTCCCAGTGCCAGCAGGTTAATGCAAATTAACTCTGTCAATAGACAGTGTCCACTAAAACTCTAAATGAACACTTCAGTATCCAGAACAAAGAGTCTCACCTAGTCACATGCTCAGGATTTTGCCATTTGTTAATCACAAATGGCAAAATCCTGAGTATGGACAAGCATTCAACTCTAATTTCTTTTTAAAGGCATCTTTTGTTCTAACAAATTATATATTCATCTTCTTTATCTGTGCTGCTATATCTGGAAGTGATCTCACTTTTCTCATGTTGATCAAGCAAAGAAATGGCATTAACTTCCTCTCCCATCTTCTCCGTGTTGCCTCTTTCCTACATCTTAGATACGTCTTCATTTGTCCATATCTTCAGTCTTTTTTTTTCGTGGATATTACTTGGGCTTTAGAAAGCTTAGTCTGCAACTCACACATCTAGCCAACTCCACAGTTGGCATGGTAACGCATCAAAACAGAACACAACAAAAAGTGATACATTTGCTCGAAGACATCCATCAAGTAGCGAAAAATTTCAAACCAACCTAAAAAGGGATGTTTTACCCCTGTCACGGGGCGGTGAGGAGAAGACTCCAAGGCGGAGACAGACACGATGGAGGCTTGCTTGTTCTCACAGAAAGAAGGTCTTTATTCAAACGAAAACAAATTCCTCTGACCAGAGGTACGGCAGGCAAATCAATACTCCGGCACCAAGTCCTGAAACATTTCAGTATATAACACCAAGAGGAAATTAACAACATAGGGAACAGGTGCGCAAAAAGGAAACTACAGGCAGGAGAAAAAACCAGGACCGAACAAAAATTTAAGCTGGACCAGGAGCCACAGCCGGGGCTGTGACAACCCCCCTAAAAAAGCTGTCTGAATAAACTCATCTTAAGAAAACAAACACACTATGCTGTTAGTCATGTTATTCAAGAGCAAATTACCTCTTCATAAGTCTGTGAAATGTATGAAAATAAGAACAAAATGCCGCTATCTTTAGTTTGCTTTTTCCTTTGACCTTTTAGTATAATAATAGAAAGCATGGGAATCGTCATGATTTACACAGCAAATTGTTTATTCAACACTGCAGTGTTTATTTAAATTCTAATAGAATCTAATTTCCTTATGTTGGCAAAGACTGAGACAATAGAAAAAACAATTAAAGCATTCTAGTTCTGGTCTTGACTGAAGTATTAGTTCTGCGCTTGAAGACTCATAACATTTCAGAGAGAATTTCTTTCTTTTAAAAACATGTTTTACATGTTTTCCCTTTAAATGCGCTTTTGTGAAACACAATTCAACAAAACAATCTGAATCTTTTTCCAAACTCTCTGTGCTAGATGAAAGCTTCTGTTTCTCCTTTAAAAGCTTCTCATGAGCTAATCAAATATGAAGCCGAGGTGATGGATGACTTCATTTCGGGGAGACAACACCCCCTTAGAGATCCGTGCTCGCCGGCGTTACAAATGGCTTCCTGATAATATTCCATCACCCTATTTTGTGTCTGTCACTCATTTTCGCAAATGATACCAGAGACCTCCCGTGAACTCCACCTGAACCTGGGCGATCAATCACTGCTTGGATCAAGCTTGAGTCCTACCTGTCTGACAGCTCCGTGTGTAAACAAAGCATCTGTGGACTGTGACAGCCGTTAGCCCGCTGCCCACGCTACATCCTGGTGACATCGGCCTTTATGCACCAAAGTGTTACAGCAACTTCTCATTAGAACTCCTATCTGAAACTTTCTAGCGATTGTCCATGCGTGAGATCCGTGTGCAGATGGTGTAATCCGTCATCCCGTAAGTCTTGATGAGTTTTCCTCACTCAACACGGTTGCCACTCTCATACTTGGCTGCTTGAGGATTTTCTAGTATGTAAACTTAAGATTTCACTTAAACGTGTTCTGCCACTGTAACATACAGTATGTGACAAACGTGTTTCTTGTAAGTGGTTTTTTTTTCAGAGCTGCCACCTGTGGGGCAACTTACCTTTCATGTAAGAAGAAACATGCATTTGAACATTGCCTGAGTACTTTGGATGGATATTAGATAAAGATTTTACATCCTGATCATGTCCAGTCTGCAGTGTGACCACATTTATTTGAAAAGTCATCCATACCACTTCTGAGTTCTCAACAGAAGTAGACTTTTATTTATTGTCAGCAAAGCAGAACCCCATAGATTTTAGACCTCGTATTTTTCCTTTGAGAGACTCATCCTAGTCTTTAAATGTTCTTATCTACTACCAGTATTGTAATCTGATATAAAACAGTTTTCAGGGCATCAACATATTTGATGTCAGTTTATGGCAGTCAAGTCCAGTTTTGACTAAATGTACCTGAACAACGTAAGATGCTATGGGCCTCCAAGTTGAATTACACTTTAGGCGACCATAATACACTAATTTACATATTAATCCTTTCATTTTTGGGATTACTTTCCTACAGCATCTCACCACTTTCAGCCAGAGATAGATCTTTTCAGTTTCTGTCTCCTTGAGGCCCTTCTCCTCAAAGGCTCCGACTGGTCAGCTAATTGCTCGAAAATGTAAGTGAACACATGTTCCTCGGTTCCGGTATGTCAAACTAACTGTTAGACTTTGTTTACTGGCTCCCCACAGCCGTTTAGATAAGTAACGGAAGGACATGTATAGCTGAGCAGAGATGTGATGGACATGACTAAAAGACCTATCTACCGCTCAACTCTTCTTCTTACTGAAGAAGTTTTTTTTTTACATTGCACTAATAAATGGGATATTCACATATGGGAAGGAGATACAACATAAAAACAATAACATTCACTTATGTTACAGATTTTTATATTTTTCTTTTGATTGGAAGGAATTCAAATACTATTAAGCAAAATTCACTGTTTGTACAGTTTAATTCAGCACCTGAAAAGATTGGAAATCTTTTGTCATTAAAAAGGTGTCACTGTATTAAAATGTCTCTAAATATGACTCCATACCTTTTTCTCTATGTTGTGTGACTGGGGGTATGAAAATATTGTTTTGGCTTCCACACCTTTGCCATACATCAACAAGTAACTCTGGAAATCCCTGTCCCTTTACAATATGCTATGGCTACTTCTAATTCAGCAATATCTTTGAAAACTAAAGAATAATTCTCCAATAACAGGAACCTAAATTGCACAAACATTTGGAAGTATCAGAGGCCCTTTAAGTAAGGTTTGCAAGTCATTGTTGTTTGCTGTTTTTGAGAACATTTTAAACAAAATTTCAACTTTTCGGAAATGAAATGAATTCAAAGAAAAAAATCTTCAGCAGTGATGGTCTGTGTTGCTCATGATGTGCCTTGTAACATATAGCAAAATCATTTAATGGATATCTTTACTGGATAAAAAATGCTGTTTGCATTAAATGGGTATCAAATATCTCTAAGTTGTACATAATTCAGACATAAAACTGAAGATACAATACCCAATATGAGATTTCATCTGTGAATCATTATGTTGAAGACCAAAAAGCAGACAGAGTTAACAACTAGCCAGACAACATAGTAAAGCCTTTAGCAGCTGAGTCACATATTTCCCTCAGGAGTCGGTGGAGTTCAGACCAAATCTTAAATGAGATGGATATTGACATTATTTTGTAAAAAAACACGACTGCAAGTTCATGACGATGTTTAACCAGTTCTCCTCAATGTGTCCTCAACCTTTTAAGTTAGCAATAGCATTTCCAGGTGTTTAAAGTTAATAAGAAGATTAGAATAGTACTAATAGACTATGCTATTTAATGATGCTGTATGGTGTAGGACTAGATATATTTCTTATTCTTTAACTACATTATTTCCTCAAGAAAATGTCTATGTTTCTTTCAGTTTTTACTGTCTTTGATTCAAATCACAGTAAATCTTGTTTCCCTTACTGAAAATGAACTTTGACTCTTTGGTTTCAGCCCATGCAAAAAAGAAGATGGACAATGCAGCAATTAAGCCATTTCATTTCTTTTCATTTTCTTTTTTCTCATCTTTGACATTTATGCCAATCTTCTCCCACTCAAGCTTTTCAAACATATCTAATTGGTTGGGTATGGCCCCTCACAGTTCATAAGCGTTTCAAATTGTGCTCAAGAAAATAGGAATGAGAGATGTGTCAACATTTCTCAGTTACTGTAAGAGGAATTATGAAACGGCTGCGTCTCCTTGTACCAAAGACTTTTTGGTTAGGCAAACATTTACTCGAACATTTATTCATAGAGACTTTATCTCGGGTCAGAAATGTAATTTTGGTATGTCCACAGAGTTATACACAGGACCATTATCCTGGGGAATCTTTCAAATTGCTTAATATTTCACACACCATGCATAAGACTCCTGCAAATATCTGACAGACAGTAAGTTTAAAATCATTCCAAACAAACAGCGTCTAAAAGATTTCACAGTTCCATTCACGCCGTTTGGCTATTTGTGTGTCCAAAACACTGAAAAACCATTAAGCCTATCCATTATCCATTTGAGTGAAATCTGGACACTGTCAAATGTCCTAACTATGGTGTCATTCATATCATGTGGTTGAACAATTTAGTTACATTTTCGGTAAAATAGGGATTCTAATTATAATGGTCTGCCTGCGATAAAAAGGAGTATGGTCGTGGAAAGTGAAGCCTGTCTTTACTTCAAAGATGAGATTTCATGCAAAGTAGAGGCCTGATGATTGAAGTTTTGGTTTTATAATATTCTGAGAAGTGCGATCAGATGTACACAGCAAAAGCAGCTGTATTTAAATTTAGTCTGCGAAAACTTCCAACGGCTAAAAAACAAAGAGCTGTTATAAATGCAGTGGATGACTTAAAAAAAAAAAGGAATAAAAAAATGTGTTTCCCAGTTGTGTGACTGACAAGTGGTTAAAAATACAAATTTCCCTGAGTAGAATTAGAGCAATTTAAAGATGCAAGCTTGATAAGAACTTGTCTAATGGCTTGGGAATAAAACAAGCAAACAAAAACAACAAAAAAAGACAAATTGTGGTAATGAGGGATCAAATGAATAAATATAAGCATTTAACATTTTTTCTGATTGCCTGATGATGACTGATGGTGGAACTTTGTTTCTGAAAGAGACGGACTGATTAGTTTTTTATAGAATATATATGTAATGTAACATTTTGTTTTGTATGAATTAAAGGGTACTACTTGTCATCTACAGAGTAGCATATCAAGTTTTACTGTGAAGAAGCTTTGTGGGACACTGGCCTGTTTGTCCTCAGGGCTGAATGTAACAAATGGCAGAGCATTTCACGGAGCATTTTTCCCATCAGTCAAAATGTTGTCCTTTTTACAACACTAAAGTGTATCATAGAGATGCTGACGCCAGTGTGATCTTCCACTTTAAATAATACTAGGTGCAGATGTGAATATGTAACATGACATTATTTGGGTGACTACTTTTGATTCTTTACTGCTTCAGTCCTCATGAAATGTAAAAAGTATAGAAATAAGTTGGTCTGTATGTGTATACCAACTATGAACACGGAGTAATTCCTGTTCAGTCTGTGTGATAGCAACAATCTTGCAGCTTCTTTGTGTGTCACATTGGGAAAAAAATGGCGGCAATATCATTTCTTTGCTGTCAGTATCAATCTGATACGTATACATTTTGAAACATATTGTATCCTACAAAGAATGACAATAAATTAGTAGGCTCCTAAAGTAAATTAAATAGTAAAAGCAAGCATCAAGTCTTGTCAAAACACAGCAAACTAAACAGTTTGCGACATATTCTCCCAGGCAAGATTGAGAAGAATATCTCATATTTGTTAAGGGTTTTTGAGGGGAAATATCCAACAAGAAATTCATTTTTCACTTTCAAGTATTTGTGATCTGGTCATTTAAAATAGAAATAAATTTAACATACTCAGAAGGTTAAATAATTTCAGCAGATAGGTCCTCACCACATTCACATATTATTCTTCAAATATACATCCACAATAGTTTTAGAGTATCCCAATCCATCTTGTCGCACCAATATGTTTAAATGATCTTAGTCAGCAGTTTCCTACTGACTGGAGGGTCAATGGTTCAACTCCTTGTTCCTCCAGGCCACATGTCAAAGAGTCCTTGAGCAAATCTCTGAAACCCAAGTTGCCTCCTGGTGTGCACGAGAGGGTTTGGTGTAAAGTGCTTTTAGTGGTCAGTTTGACTGGAAAAGTGCTACATAAGTAGTATGTCCATTTACCATACATCCTTTTAAATGTCGTTTTACGTTACAAAATAAACTGTCGAAAATTATTTAGTTTGCAAGAATTTTCCCATGGCTGTGTCTTTCTGTTTTCATTCATAGATAGGTTTATGAAAAAAATGAAATAAATAAATATATTTGATTTGTAACACAAACTTATTTAAGAATACAAGAAAAGCTATTTATATAATTTTGCTGCTACATTTTCTATATTAATGCCATTAGTAATTTCCAACCAACAATTCGAAATTAAAACTTGTACTTTAATTTATTTTCAACATTGTAATGTAATGTAACAAAACACATAATAAAGGCATGACAAAAGACATATTCAGATACTCTCATGCACACTTACCTTGCATTTAAACCTCATGTATATTCAAAGAAACAAAGCCCTCAACTGATGATCTACTGTGGAGTCAACCTATAACCTACCGTTTTATCAGAAAAGCCTTTTTAGAGGGAAAATGAGTTAGAGGCTCAAACTGTCAATCATTCTGAACCATATGAACAGCATGGGGCATGTATGGAGCGGAGAATTGTTCACCTTTTGTTTTTTTTTTAGCTCAGTAACACCCATGCAAACAATCTTTCTTACACTGCTGCTTGACCTATTTCCTCGCGTGTAATATATTGTTAAAGCAGCCTTGTGAAATGGCTTAATTATTCATGCTTGATTTCAAAATGAAGAGCTTTGAGAACATGGCTCCACAGGAGGATTGACACACGCAACAGTGCTCTTACGGGCACACACACTGAGAAACACTGGGGTCCAAAAGAAAAAGAAAGAGAAAAAAAAAAAAAACACACACACACACACACCCATGACTGACTTCATCCACTGCGTTGTGCACAGAGCATTAAAGCAAAAGTGAAGATAAATGCGCTGTCAGCACCTCTAATGATTTATTTCAAACATTTCACTTGATCCAATAAGGTTACAATCTATGGCAGGTAATTGTTTGCAGAGAAATAGAGGGCATTTGTTTGTTTTATTGAGCATTGAGCAGAGTGAACGCACAAACCCGAGAAATGGACACCCTGTCAGAAATATCAATTTGCTGTTTCAGAATACACTCTAATTCTCATCACAGATATTAACACACATAGCGGTCGTGTTCGGTGTTTTAAAAATGTATTTCGATTTAGGAAAAAAGTGCTGCCTTTGAAAATATTTTAGACCGTATTTGACGCCCCTGTTTGTCCATATGTCCAAAGATACACACAATATTTCTTCTCCCCCTTTGGGGTGTGTGCTGGAGTTAGGTAAGGCATTAGAGCAGCCTGTCACTTGTCCGTTGGTATTGCTTTAGTCCGCGTCGACAGTGTGTCCACCCCGGGTTTGTCAGTGTCTATTCAGACCTGACCTGTCTCGTTCAGCGCGTGGCAGAGGATGCTGATAGACATTTCCAGTCCTCCTTCTCGGTGTCCATCACTTGCTGCGGGATGCATTCCTCAAGCATCTTAGTTTGAGCTCCTGAAATTTGTTGACAGTTGCAGAGGGTGGTCTGCAGTTCTGCCACCCTCAATTACGGGAGATGTGATCTGATTCTGACTCCGGGGATGGAAGTTGCCTGCTGTGCATAAATGCTCAATTGTGGTCAATCGATATCTTGCTAATAGGTTTTGAAAATTGAAAACAATGCAAATAGAAAAGATGCGTAAACCCTGCTGAGGGATCCTGAAATACAAACCCAAAGGGCTAAGTGAAGGTGGGGTAAGTGACATTGTAGATTTATCTATTCCCAGTCCTGGTGGAATAGATTCCTTCATCTTCTTTTATGTTTGTTTCTTTGCTGCCAGTCAATCTTGTGTTTGTTCTCTTAATTTCCTGTAACTCATTGATGAAAAAGACGGACTGTTTAATTAGCATTCCCTCTGTTCCTTGAAACTAATAGTGGATTTTTTTAAGAATGTGACTCAAGTCTATTTCTAATGGAGATGGAGGTAGTCGGATAACCAACACAGCCACCCATGCTCTCTTTCCCTTTGCTTGAAAAGGACAACTTCAGTTTTTAATAAACATGTAATAAGAAGAAAAACAGCTGGTAGCTGCATCACAGATGGTGCCGATCTTGGCATCTCCAAGGAAGGGACCACACATACAGATGGCTCATTATTCCAGCATTTGCTTATGCATATTGCACTTCTTTTTTTTTTCTCCAATGCTTAACAATCAGTATAAGCAATACAGGTGTTAGTATTTTCCTCAAGAATCCCCCCCCACCCACCCACCACCCATGCCTCCCACCCTCCTCCCGCAAAGTAAGCAGTTGTGATCTTGTTTTGCTCATATCTTTTGATGCAGATCACTCGCGCGGGCCTCAGAAAACTACTTCTCCCCCCATCAATATTTCATCGCTGTCTGTGTTTGCGAGGAAGCCCCCACATTAATCTGCACTCAGGTGCGATTTCGCAGCCAAAACCAGCTGTCAGTCTTTCCCTGGATTTTTTTTAAACTTTGTTTTTAACGCGGACCTTTGTGTCGTTAAGGGTAACAGCCCGGTGGAATCTCAGCAGGTCGCTGATTAAGACGGAGGAAAAGATATCGATCATAAAAAGCAACGGCCAAACATGTCAACAGTCCCAGCTGAGAGCGAGGCCAAACACCTCAGCGGGCATCATTGACCCCCACGAAACCCCTCAGACCCCACGCTTTCATCTCATCCCGCTAATTCCACACTTTCGGATGCCTATCTGCATATTTTTGAACTTCAGAGTCCTCCGAGCATTATTTAAATTCGCTCAAATAGAAAAAATGTCACTGGTGAAAAATAATAATTTGAATGAAAACAAGGCAAAGGATTCAGTCCCACGAGAGAGATGTGTTCTTCGTTGAGTCTTTTTTTAGGTTGACTGTTTTAAATTACAGATGCTCTCTAATTGGCCACGGTCAAATAAAACCCGCCTAATGAGGCATCGCATTCATTTGCTTATTTCCTTTCAAGTACTTTTCCTTTGTATATCAGAGCAAAAGTCTGTTCTTGTGCTTGCTGTTGTTCCAAGGAGGGTATTCTTAGTCAAAAGACAACTCTAAACAATAAATAAATCCTCACAACAGCAAAAACTGTGTATTAACTCACTCATGCTATGGACACTAATACCTTTATGCATTGTTTTGATGACCACAAAGGGGTTTTCAGCCAATACTGAAGAACCTAGGCTTTTATTTTACACCCTGCCTCTCCATTACGTGATGAACTTAGCCCGGACTTCTCCACTAACATGATGATTAAGTGTGCTAATCACAAGTGAGAGCGGGACGCAGACACTTTTATCCTTTCCGCCCTGCCTGTGTGTGTGTGTCCCGAAACATCCAAGGGATTTTCTTTCCGACCTCCTCACACTTGACACTCCATGTATGCTGGAGCTGTCCTGTCCAATTTATAACAGGAGTCAATGTGACCTTTATCCCGGCAATGACTATAATGTACTTTAGCACATGTCAGTCTCAGGTCAGCATCATCCCCTGTGTCATATGTTTTGTCTTACATGTTTTACAGTTACCAGGGACATTTTTGCTTTGCCTTTGTGCTGCAGCCCTATTTAACTTTAAAGAGAACTTTGACAAGTGATGGCTGTGAAAAAAAAAAGACAATGAAAAATTATGGTTGCTTGTTCAATAAGCTATTCTGAACTTCTCCCTTCAGAAAAATCATATGTTTAAAAAAAAAAAAGAAAAAAAAAAAGAAAAATCATACGTTTATCCAGCAGATTGATAATGATAGTAATAACAACTATGAAAAGAAGAAGAATCGTGCTCGTATCTCCTCTGTTGTAGTTTGGTGTTGATTTTGGAACAAAAAAACCCCCCAAACAATTGATTTAGTGTGCTTAAAAAGCATAGGTAGGCTGCACAAAATAACTGTCACATGGTTTTGGCTCTAATTTCCCCCCCTCATACTCTTATTGCTCATCAGCTAAGTTGTCAGGTCTACTATATCCCTTTGATGGCATCACTGACAATTAGCAAGATGATGCCACACAAAACCATCTGGACAGGCACGTCTCTCGTTGCTGAGGGAGACAGTTTCTGGAGTGACAAAAATAAATCTCAAGGTCAGCCGCTGTCACTTTTTAAAAGTATCAGATTCCTTTGGAGGTAGATTTATGATATTGGATTTATTTTGAGATGGTTTACTGGCTAATGATGATGTGTCTGGCACTGCTAAGGAGAGAGAAGGAATTAAATCAGAAAAGAATACAACCTTTCTCATC
>JABUIW010000028.1:732211-765122 GCA_013363375.1 Menidia beryllina | reverse complement strand
ATTCAATTCAATTCAATTTTATTTATATAGCGCCACATCACAACAACAGTTGTCTCACAGCGCTTTCCAAACAGAGCAGGTCAGACCCTACTCTGAAGTTAACTACAGAAACCCATCAATTCCCACCATGAGCAAGCACTAGGCGACACAGGCAAGGAAAAACTTCCTTTTAACAGGCAGAAACCTCGAGCAGAACCATGGCTCAGGGTGGGCGGCCATCTGCCTCGGCCGAAATGAAATTATGAAAACTATTTAATAAAACAATTTTGACTCTGTGAAGCAATCTGAGTGCTCACTTTGTTTTCTTTTTAATTATTTTAATTTAAAAAAGAAGCAAAACACCAATTGGTTCTTTCTTTCTGTTGAATTATCGGAAATATTCTGATACTTGCAGATTACCTTTCTGTCTGTATTATTATCTACTGTATGTCTGCAAAACAGATTTTTTAACTATTTGAAAATTCAACCGTGATGGGCGAATCCCATTCCAGATTCGGAATTGTTTCCTATGTACTTTTATAGGTTACATCCAGGTTCAGGCCTGCTGCTACTCAAAAAAAGTGCTGCCAACTCAGCAGACCACCCAACATCTCACTCTGTTGTTAGACTTCCCCCCCCCGGAGAAGCGCTTCTGAGCTCAGCTAAGTCCACGGAGGGTTCCATCAGACGCATCCTGCAGTCTCTTGTGCTCGGGCTTTGGTAGAAGTTCAGCACACATGAGACACCGTCATTTGAAAAACATCTGTCACTCTGACAAATAATAAGTGCGCGGCGCCTCCAGGGAAAAGGGAAGTGCTAGCTCCATATTTTATTTCTCTCAGTACAAGCATTGCCACTGACTGCTTTTTTTTTGGGTTGTATGGTGAACTGTACTTTATTTCTAATGCTATGCATGCACCCAGTGACAGTTGACATTTTAAGGATATTACCGTTCACCAGGCAACCCGGACACAGGGCAAAATGATTTATCTTTTTGAGTCGGTAAAATGATTTATCTTTGCGAGTGATGAAATATTTTTGATTTTCTCAATGCTGAAGATGTACATCACATCCCTGCTTCGGGCTGTTTGAACTATCCCCCCAAATCGCCTGATGACCTGTGATCAGGTGGGTCTATATCTCCCCAGGGTGCTTGCAAAGAGCCAAGACGACACTGTTCCGCTCCCCTTTTCTAACTCTGCCATTTCCTCCTGGCTTAATTGAGAATTTGAACAAACAAATTAATCATTGCAGCCCATAAAAATGACAGGATTCATGCAGTAGCATTCTTCATTCTCTCTAATTTGTTGTGTGTTGTCGCCCCCCCCCCCCTCGCTCCTCTCCCCGTGCTTTTCTCCTCACCCCCCACAGCATTTTTTTTGTGCTGAATCCGCTGGTTTATCCCCTTATGAAAATTACAAATACTTGTCAAGGTTAACGAGTTAATATTCTCATTCAATATTTATTTTATGGGCGAAAGAAAGTGTCTCCCTTCAGCGCGTCCTCTTGCAGAGCCAGGATGGGTTTCTTAATCAAAATGACAAGGACAGTGTCCTTTTGATAATCCCCTGAATCATCGGGAATAAAAAATTAACTTTATTAATCAGCAGCCCCCTGATTAATTGTTATGAAGCGTTGCTCATCCATTTCCCCCTGCATTTCCGTAATTTTTCGCAGAAGCCTAACAATCTCCCCGATGATTTGAAGCCTTTTGAGCTGGCGTTGCATTCAGCAGCAACAGCAATAAATAGCGAGGCAGCACACACCCTTCCTCCTGGATGAGCTACTTTTACAAAAAAACACAATGCTCCCTCTCCCTCCCTCGCTCTCTGTCTCTTTGCTTACATCATTATTTTTTATATGACTTCTTTTTAGCCTCTGAGTTTGCTTTTTTTTTATATTTAATTGCTTCGTCCTAAAACATCAATACCGACACAAGCATCAGTTTAGTAGCAGCCATCAGTCGGCCCCTTATGTTTGCATTCCGCATCAATACTAAAGCTTTTGCCAGATTTAGTCTTTTAGTGTTACTTTTAAATGTGATCCTCTCAAAATGGTAAAACTTAAGATAGAATGAAAAAGAAGTTGGTGAACACGGACAGAGAACACCTTTTCAAAACAGAACAGGATAACCAAACCTGCTTTTTTCATAAGAAGTGGGACAATTAATAATGCATATACCTATACCTGATGTTTATTATTAATCTATAACACTTTCACAGTGTTAGTTTCACAGTGAATTGTGTAAGGTTTGGATTCTGGTGTAATTTGCATGAGCATGGTGCTCATTTTCTATTAAAAATTGGGAGTTTTTCATCAGAAAGGTGTCTCTCTCTTTCTTTCTCTCGCTTCAAGTCACATTATTACACAAGGAAGTGATGAATTGAAAATATTCCATCCTATAATCATCATTCATCGCCCATCTCTTACCTCATTCACTTATGGGGTTATTCATTTTGAATTTAGCTAAATATCTTCAAGTCCATATGAGCAAAGATACATTCAACAACTGTAAACCATGAATTTCAGCCTCTTCAACGGTTTAAGGAGGTTGGGTGGCTCACATGCAATTAATTGTGGAGGTTGTTTTATCCATCAGAATGAATAATTTAAAGGGAGCGTTAATAGGTATCTTGGACTTGGCCAAAGGAGCAGAGACAAATTGTTGCTAAAAGACGTTTCATTACTTTCCCTCTGATGCTGCTCCTCATTTGTTCTCCTGCACAGTTTTTGGGTCAGTCTAGTTCAAATTAAGGATGGCAATATAGCGGTAATGATTATATATAATTTGCATTGAATGAAAGATTTAAAGAAAAAAATATGTAAAACTAGGATGACTTTAGATTCATTTTAAAACTTGATAGTTGGTCAAATTTGAATAATTTATCTCTCCATTTTAACTTCAACTATTAATAACAATAATGCTATCTCTTGGTATAAGTAAACTCAGATGAACCAAAGCATAACCACCAATAGTGTGTTACACTTTGAATAATTAATAGTCAGACAAAATGTACCTGGAACAATATTCCAGTTTTTTTTCTATCAGTATAAGCAAATAGCAAAACAAAAAATCATTAAGTGTTGGTGTTATTCATATACCATCAAAAAAAGTGTCAAATTTTGGGTGCCAGTACACCAATTTACCAATTTGTGTTATGTTCCTTTCTTCGGATGTGCCAATCGTGCAGCATGAAATGATTTACAAAAGATTGTGTACTACAAATAAAAATTACAGCAAATAGCCGGGCACTCTGGGGATTGTGACATCATTTTTTGGCATGCACTGCCGGTTGTGGTTAAAAATGGGGACAAGGATCTTGGCTCCACAACTCTCCAAAGGTCAGGGAGCTTGGTAAATTTATCAAAAGACAACATATTTTTCGATATGTTTTACTCTTTTAGATGTATACCAAAAGTTTTGTCCCACAATGGTTGCTCCTGTTCGTTTTACTTCTATGAAAGAACATAATGGACATACATATTATGCACATCTTTTGATGTTTAGGGACACATGACATCTATTATGTTAGATAAACCTATTTTTTGAGCCATAATAAAAGCCTATACAGGCAGCTTTATTGAATGCAATTTGTTACAGTTCCTACAAAGCTAACGTAAATAAGAGATTTATAGTCTTCCAATAGTCATAAGAAATATACAAAGGTTTGTGGAATTTATCAAATCTTAATTGGTCCAGACCTGTTGCTCCATTGTAGATTTGACAGTGAATCATCTTGAATTGACTTTAAAGCAGCACAGCCATTTTAATCAACTGTGATATATTAATATCAATAAGAAGTTATTGGTACGTATGTTATCCATACATTAATAATAGAAGACAGAGTAAACATGCTTTTAAAGTAAGTTCTTTTAATTTATTCTTAAAGAGTGCAAAATTCAGTAAACTGAGAAATTACCAAATGTTTGACCGAATCAAAAAGTAAAGAGAATTTAAAATGTAATGTTATATAAAGGTAACAGATTCAAGAAACCATGTCATAGTAATCACATTCAGTGAATAACTTTGTCTTATCTTGAATTATCTCTTTTCACTTATCTCTTTTCACCCGTATCAACCAGCTTCTCTCACAAGAAGTTTGTGGTTGATTATGTTGGATTTTGATCTCAGTTCGGTTTTGAAGCACTTCTTCTATGCGTGTCTGTTCTGGTGGGACACAACGTGAACTTCACATTCTCTCACATTCACGGAGGGATGACATTAAAGAGAAATCGTCAGATGCAATAAAAGGGACGTCCACATGTGCATAGATCCCCATCCTTCTCACTTTGTGTACAACCAACTCAAAACGTGAATTAGCCACGGTGACTACTTTCCTTTCAACATCCAGGGAGGGCCAGACAGGGAAAAAGAAGAGATGTTTTACTAGATTTGAACAGTGAATTCAGTGGGGTTTTTTTGCAAAGTAAATTTTCTCAACTCTCTCCATCCTTTTCCCATCTGTAAAAATGTGTGCATTCATTTTTTACACAAACGAATTCACAAACACACGAATCCTTTTGTACAACTTCCTGTGATGGAGATCTGTGGCACTGTGAACAAAAAGATTACTCCTTCAATGACAAGCGCCAAGTGCATCAGCCCGGGCCTTCTTTTCAAGTAATTCCAACCCCAGCTATTCAGGGTTTGCCCTGTGGCGAGACCGAGCACTTCGTTCTCCAGAAATAGCCATAGCTCATCTTTCACAAGGACTCAGGTCGTCTTATCACAGGCAGAGAGGTTCATTTGAATTTTCTGTCGCCTCAATAAGCCTGGCGATCATGACGTCCCCCTTAATATTGAAGTTTGGGGAGTACTAGTGTTGTTCTGCCCGCGGGCTATGTGGCAGGCACAAAGAACTTGTAACTTGCCATCAAAAATCTTATCACATGATTTTTATCCGCCAGCCATGGCAGACAGTCCCACCTCGGCAGATCTTCACCATGTGTAAAATCATCATCCTCCAAATGTGTGTACTCTTCTCTGTCCTGATACTATTCAGCCTGATTTTGAATCTGTTATATTGCATGATATATTGTACAAAATATGAAAGCATCATAGTCGAATGCTATGCACTAACACTTGTTTTTTTCTGGTTTTATATCTATTTATTTGTTGTGCTCTGCATCAAATCAAAAATTTGAATTTCTTTTTGTTCTCTGATAACAGCGGAAAATAAAAATTGACTCACTATATCTAATTACCACCAAAACACACCTTGACAACTCTGCATGACACTTACTAAGTTAAAGTCTTTTTAGTATAAAAAAAAAACCCACTTCAAATAAAAAAGAGAGGCACTTTTCTTGATAAATTTAAGATAAAAGACATCGCAGTCATTTTCTCCCCGTGACATATTTGTTCTTTAACAACAAATCAATGGGTGTGAAAGCTTGGCACCTGAACACAGAACAATGGAGAGATGAAGTGAAGATTGTCTTCATTAGGCGCATTAATATTCATAGAAAGTAGAAAATCTGACACCACGGAGGACTTGGTAACCTTTTCTCATATTAGATTTTTTTTCAACTTCTTAACACAATTAAAGTCCAGCAATGACTTAATTAATGCGGCTCTCTGTCAGGCGCTTTAAAGAACTGTCAATTTAGCCCGGGTCTGCCTGTCAGCAGGGAAGAAAGACAGTCATCCCACTCTTACGGGAGACAGTAGGAATCACAGTGCCGGATAAAGTCACATTCTTAGACACCTTGCCAAATTGATTCTTTTAAGGGTTTTTCGTGCACATTACCATTTCTTCCTCCTGTCTCATCTTCTTGCAGTGCAAGTGTCAAATCTGAGAGAAAATCTAAATTCAGTTTTTGGTTCCAGTTATCATCTCATCCTATTGCGCTTGTTGTGTTTCTGAAATGTGAATTGAATGAAACATCTCTTGTGCGTGACAGTGTCCTTGGAGCTCTGAATAAATTAAAGAACTCCAGACCAACGTGTAATGTTGCTGGAACATGCAGACATTGCGTTTGTGACAGTTATTGAATAAACAAAAATAGATTACTTTTTTTGTTTGCGCGATGTTATAGCACTTTTCTTTCTCGAGAAGCTTTTTCAAAAGTGAATAAGATGTCATTTTGACTTTGCGTTAAGCTTTTATGAGTCGGCTTTTGATTGAAACATTAAAACAGTGAGGGACAATGGGAGTACGTTTCCTTTGGAACAAAACAACCTTAAGTAGGAAACCACAGACTCTCCAAAACAAATGATAATTCAAATGGTGGCTGCTTGTACAAAGCAAACGTTTGAAAAAGAATTGGAAAAAAATGTGGAAATTAGACAATTTTCATTAATAGTTTGAACAAAGGGCGGCAGGGTGGAATGGTTCTTTTCGGGTACTGTCTAAAAAAATGGATGTTAGGCTAACTGAAAACTGTAAATTGTCCCTTGGAGTGAATGTTAGTGAATGTAGTTGTTTGTCTTTGTGTGGCCTGCACTGAACTGTGGACCTGTCCAGGGTATATTCCTCCCTCTCGCCCTTTGTCAGCCGGGAGAGACCCCCTCCACCCCCCAATTTGTATTTGATCAATTCAGGCTGAATGGCTACTATGGTAGGAAAGGTAAGGGATATAGGTATGTCTGCTCAGTGGGGTTGGATTTTTTTTATGTAATGGCATTTATTGGAGTTTTCCACTTGATATACCCAGCTCGAGTCTATTCGTTTATTTGGAAAGTTGAACAAATCATTTATTTTACATTCATTGGGGTAGGCCTTTAAGTAGAGGCCAAGATTTCCAAATACTGTCGGACAAAGAGAGTTGTTGTTGTTTTCTCAGTACATCCAAAATAAGAAATTTGCTCCATAAATGCAACATCGGTTGTGAATATGGCTTAGAAACTCACACTATCTTTTATTAAATTTAATTTTAAATGGTGTGAATTCATTGCTGTTGGGGAATGCAGTCAAAATCAGATTAGAATTTTTTTTTTTTTTTTTTCATCTATCCACTAGGTGTGAGCAGGAGAATACATACACTGCCGTTCTCTGTATTAATGAACCAGTACCTGTGATCATTCTGCAGGAGGTGTAACTGGCTTGGCAGGTGTGCTGCCACCAGGAAACAGATTAAAATAGTCATGGTTCCTTTCAAGGCTTGTTCAGAAAACAATGTAGGCTTCACAAGGTAATCATGCCATTATATGAGACGGAGGGACTAATTGGAATTATACTAGAACAGGCAGGGAGCTCATTAAAACCTTGAGCACTACCTCATGATAAACAGTCACTTTAAGGGCTGGCACTAATATGATGAGGCAAAGTCTTTATTTCTCACTTTCCAATGAACACATCTGATGTTTAAGCTCCTTATACTCACTCAGCAGGTATTGTGTGGAATGTAAGACTCCCTAATTGCCACTGGAAATTAGTAGCATGGTTATAAAGCAAGCTCTGTCGGCATGCAGAAACAAGTGAGGTGATTTTTATTTTTTTTTATCATCTCCCTAGGTCTACGTCATTCTGCGTTCTTATTGCTTTTGACATTTTTTGTCAATGTATCCTAGCTTTTTAACATGCAGCATTACGAATTGAAGAGCAGCTTAATGTGTTAATTGTTCAACTTTGCTCATTATACCCTCAGCATTAGAATGCCACGTTAACACTGCAATTTTCTTATGGAGTCTGACGGTCTTTGATTAAAATCACACTTATTTTGCTTGATGAGAAATTGGCTTTACCCAAAATAACTTTATATCCCTCTGCTTTCCATACACAGTTCATTAATTCCATCTCGCTCAGGCAGGATTCTTTGTGCCATTTTGACTTTATTCAAATCTCTTTCATGCCATCTCATGTTTAAAGACTGGCCATAAATCCCATATCAGTTCTTAATGACCACTGCTGGCCGGCCAGTAATATGTCATTGTTCGCAGGCGATCACCCAGCAGGGAATAGACCATGCCAGTCTTTGTAATTGCACACCGAGAAAGATTTATATTGCCATTATGCACACCCATAAGAAATAATTCAAACATATCATTGAAAAAAGAAAAACAGCCTGCACAGTGCTGATCCCCAAATCTCCACTCAGCATCTAGCCCGAATAATCTACTGCCTCTGTTAAACAGGACTTTACTGTCTTATAGTAAAGATGTCTTGACCACTCACATTCCACATGTCTATGTATTTGTAGATGGGAGAAAATGGGAGGTGTCACATGAGATGTCAAACAACCGCAAAAGCGTTTCAGTGGCTAAGTGGCTGGAATATTCCTTACGAATCATTCAGCGGGACACACTTTTTGTGTATTTTTCTCCAAAGGCCAACAATCCTTGGATGAGTCTGAGAGGTGGTGATTGAAGACGCAGTTAGCTGAACTCCCCGAGCTTTTGTTGTGCTGCCTGTCCCGGTTTCTCCCGAGAGAGGGGGGGGGGGGGGGGCAGGTGGAGGCTGACGCAGGTCTGATCACCTTGGTGAATGTGGACCTGAGTGCATTCCACGGGGGAAAACAGCAGCAGCTAACTGCAGAAGGGACGAGTGTTTGACTCGGGGCTAATGAATTGCCTGGTTGAACAGAATTACATCATGCTTGTTTTCTTTAAAACGATTTGACAAGTGCTCAAATACACTGGGTGATGTTATCATTTATACTACAATGTGACGTGAGAGAATGGATGGAAATTTTTTACCACTGATTGATAAGAACATCACATTTTCCAGGATTAGTCATGAATCACTAATATAAAGTTAAATATTACAGGACTGACTCAGAAAATTACAATATTGTGATAAAGTTCTTTATTTTCTGTAATGCAATTAAAAAACATGAAATGTCATACATTCTGGATTCATTACAAATCAACTGAAATATCGCAAGCCTTTTATTGTTTTAATATCGCTGATTATGTCTTACAGCTTAAGAAACCCAAATATCCTATCTCAAAATATTAGAATATCGGATTTTTGAGTTTTCTTCAGCTGTACGCCAAAATCAGCTATATTAAAACAATAAAAGGCTTGCTATATTTCAGTTGATTTGTAATGAATCCAGAATGAATGACATTTCATGTTTTTTAATTGCATTACAGAAAATAAAGAACTTTATCACAATATTCTAATTTTCTGAGACAGTCCTGTATACTTGATAGTTTTTTTGGGGGGAAAAAAAATCACAACTATTAATGACAATGGACCTTGTTTGTAATCTTTGTCCTTGGTTGTCGTCCAGAGAAGTAGAGAGGAAGTTGAAATGCCATGCAGAAGTCCTCCATCAAACACAGACCAGTCATCCAGACTCTTGTTTCAGAGTCTTCTGAGACTGCTCCCGGGGACTCTTTGTTCCCTTTTCAAACCAGACTGCCGCTGTCTCCGCGCTCAGGGGGCTCACTCACCAGTGACAGCCCCAGTCAGATCATACCCCTCACAATCAAATACGGTTTTATTAGATCTGTCTCGCAGCGAGGCACTCCACTGCAAAAACATGTTTTGTTCTCTTTAACCTATTCCACCGGGGACGCAAACCAACAGTGACACTGTCATTTGTGAGCAATGCAGTATGACTCCCTTGTGGTACAAATGTCAGATTATACCGCGCAGTACTAGTTATCCTTCCTAAATATAGCCTCTCTGGTATCATAGCCTGTCGCAAGAAATTCGTGGCTTCACACACATGGCCTTTAGAGAAACCCCAGACACTGTCACAAACCTTAAGAAGTTGCGAGGATGAGACTAATTGTAAATTCATATCTGTCTGCAAAGTCATCTTGTAATTCTGGAAGGAGAGGCACCTGCCCCCAGCTTGATCCGGGCTCATAATGTGTGATGTGCACTTTTCAGCTCCCATAGATATCATATTTAGTTTTTGCACATGGAGTTGCTGTCTTTTATCATTCTGGCACTTAGGTAGCATATAAATAGGTGCATGTATGTGGAGCTATGACCACCACTGATACTGGTCATCCTCTCGGACTTAAATCTTTTTTTCTATTAATTGTCATTTGCGGTGAATATCTGGGTTTTTGTTGTGTTTTTTAAAAATCCTATCAGAGCTGATTTACACCAAAAAATTTTTGTCATTTTCTTCTAATGTGATTAAAAGTGTGATGTCCTTTCGAGTTGCAGTCTGACCGTTTTTTGTAAAGTCTGGCATCAATGTTCATCTTGAATTATCACCAAAGGTGTGCTGTCAATTACAAAGCATGTAAAGATCCATTTCTTGAGTGTCAGTGTCAAACTTTGTGACATTTCACAAAAAATGTAGCATTATACACCCAAGATGTCATGTACTAGTATTCAGAGATCAGTGAGTTCAATCTTTTACTGACTGTAAAAGATGGTACAAATTTATTTTCAGCAAAAGTTGTTATTTCCTTGAAGATCAGGTATGTTTTCTCTTTTCTTTCAAGGTTTCATGTGGTTCATGTTGCTTTCAAGAGAGATGTTAAGACAGTAACAGCCAAATAGTGATTTAGGCTCCAACAACAGGGTGAACAAACAAACCACAAGACTCACAAGACTGTTAAATCCATAAAGTTCATATTCTGACTTATCTCATTGAGTCTCACTTATTATTTCACATACATCCTGGAAAAAGAAAATAATTTTTCATGCAAAAAAAAAAAAAAGTCAAACCATTTGTTTATGCTTTTCCCCCCATATTTGGCATGTGAATTGGTATTTTAAAACAAAATTATTATATTATTGCTGAAAATATTTAACATACAAAAGCATTCGGTAGATTTTTATTCTCTTCAGACATCCAGCCCCATAAATAATCAAGGCCTTCTCAATCCCTACAAGTAATTATCTGTGTTCTCTGACAGCCACAGGCAGCAGCAAACTGACAGGCCTTCATGAGGGAGATGTTGTGTAAATTTTATGAGTGACAAAGGAGATTAGTGAAGTGACTTTGTACATGTAACTTTGACCTCTTTGGAACTGCGGGAAGGTAAAAAGGGGGAAGGGCAGAAACTGCCAAAAGACTCACTTCTATTGGTTGCTTTTTGTATCCAACCGTAAACTTAACTTAAAATATACATTTTAAGAACTTAGAACGCATTGTTGATTATTAGATTTGCAAAAGAATGCTGGATAGAAATCAAATCTACGATTAAAACCGCATCCCTTGTATTCTCTGTGTGTAACGGATTACAAAGATGTGTATCATTTCTCAAGTTTCTCCACGTGTTTACATTGTGTCTGTTGTCATATTTTGGCAGATCCTCGAGATACTCTGTTGAAATCTAGGGGAAAGCAATACTTTTCCCACAGATATAGTGATTTTGAAGAGACACTCATCAGTTAAATAGCAACCTGCCTCAACAGTTCCTGTCTCTCAAACTCCCCCTTTTATCTTCCTCCTATTGTGTGTCGCCACAGACGGACCAACCCTCGGCATTCTTTCTCTGATTTTTTCCATTGACGGTCTTTCATATATAAGCGAGTCTGCTCAGAGAGGGGGGCTTTGTTCCCCGTAATTACAGGGACTGTGATTTCGGCACGTACGTTTATGTCTTGCCTCCAGCTCTGTGATTGTCGAGGAGATTTGATGAAGGAATCAAGCACGTTGGAGTGCAGGGGAACATGGCCGTGTCATCACACCCTTATGTTTATCTTGAGAGTCTGAGGGGCTGATGTCACCTTGAGAGAGAACGGGAAAAAGGTGGGCCTCGGCGAATCTCTTTCGCTCAACGTCTGTCTGTCTCCCCGGACATGTTGCGGGAAGTGATGATAACAGGGTTTGTGTGTGGTGGAGTTTGGTGGCCACGCCACACTGCAAATCTCCCCGGCCATCTTGCACGGCTCACGCTGTTCAAACAGGTTGTGTCTCGTCTCGTCAAGTGGCTGACATTCCGATTTAATCAACATCCGCGGACTGCCAGATGAATTAGATCGCTATCAAAAATGCACAGGGAGCACCATGTCCCTCACTTGTCAGAGGCAAACTCGTCTGCTCATTTATTTATTTATCGCGCTCTCCGTGAGAGGAGCAAGCGGAAACACCGTACGGCCTCTTGTTTGGGGCGTCCTGTGAGCTTTGTTTGTGTTCAATGAGCCCCGGGGAAATTCATCTCATACTTGCATCTATTGAAAACATAATAGTGGTCTGGATAAGAGAAAACAAATATGGCATTCCTTCCTCTTTTCTTGAAAGCGTTCAACTGATATATGCTCTCACAGCAAAATGCTTTCATGTTTTTGATTTTCACACTAAAAACAACCCTAAAACAAGGTGGGACAGTGTGGTCCTTTGTCTGGTCCTTTGTCTATATTTACAATTAGGCGTAAAGCTTTCCTTTCTGATAGTTAAACTTTTATTTAAAGTTATAGTTAAGGATGGCTCAGGTGACCCTGAAGCATCCCATAGTTATGCTCATATAGTGTCTAGACTGTTCAGGGAGCTCCAATAATGCACATCTACTCACTCTTATTGTCATTTCCTCTTTTTCTTTGTGTACATGAGATGTTGCTGTAATTAACTTTTTCTTTCTCCTTTTCTTCAGGTATCCCTGAGTTACTGTTGTGGTGTTTGTTATCCATCTTTCCGGTCCTCTCAAACCCCAGTTGGTTGAAGCAGGGGGCTGCTCTTCCTGAGTCTGGTTCTAACAGAGGTTTTTTCTTGTTAAAAGGCCTTTTCTTTTCCTCTTTTCTTTCCTCATGCACACTAAGGAGATGGGATTGAAGCGAAGACAAGATTCTGTGAAATCTGTTGTTTTCCATATCTGGGAACTTTGATAAGTGACTCTATATGAATTAGATGTACTTGGAGTTTAACTAACTTGAACTGACTGGATTTTGATTTACTCACATTGAATTGTATTCTAATTGGCTTGAATTGGAATGTGTTTCTTGCCATCTCTAGGCATTTGTTCTATTTGGCACAATATAGATACAATTTTCAATTGAAAAAAAACACTTGATCTACTTACACCAAAAAAAAACATTAAACTTTCCATAGAATGCTTAAAATGAGGCATTTCACAATTTTATGGAAAATATTTGCTTATTGCAGCAACATGTCTCTAAAGTGTGGCATCACCAGGGCAACAAAAGGCTGGAAAAGTAAATTGCAATAAAGAGAAATAACTCTAGGAACATATTATAACGCATTAAGATAGCAGCTTAATAACATAAAATCTATTGCAAGTATGTTGTAGTAGTTATAAGAATTGCAGTGATTTGTTAATCTGGAATAAGAGTCTTCCAGGTGCCTCTCTTAGGTGAAAAATGTAAATATTCAATTATTTACGGGGCCTTTATGAGAGACGATATGAAGACATTTCAGTGTGAGAGGGGCAGATATTTAATGTCTGTGATCTTTTGGCCCCATTTTTTCCACGAAAGTGACTGCACAAGCTCAAAAAGACTTCCAGTCAATGCAGTCTAAGTTATAGAAAAAGCATGATGTTGACACATTACAATTTTCTCAGCGACAAACTTAATATAAAATGTACTTAAGTAGGATTTAAAACTGCTCTATATTACCCTGATTAAAATTCAGAAATTCTATTTAGTAATCACTGGTAACATGTCACCTAGACTAACAGTTTTCTGCTCAAACGTGTGCATCTCTAATAGTTTTTCTAAGTTCTTCTATCCAAATTACATGTTGTATCTGTTTAAGGGTTTTATTCTAGAAGAGTTCTGGTACTAAACTGCCCAGATCTTCTTTGAATTACCAACATTTGGCTCAACATGAATTGAATATCAGGGAATTTTAGAAGCTAAAATCTTAAATCAAACAAGAAATGGAAGACATTAATTCGGCAAAGGTTAAGTTACAGGTCTTCTCAGTTCCCAAATGTTTTTTGATGGCTTTTAAAAGAAGGACGGAAAATTACTTTTTCAAAAAGCTTAATAAACATGTTACTTGTGTTTCTTACAAAGCCCAACACGACCCCCCCACTATTTTCTCTTTGGATTTAACTGAATAACTGAATAACTGAGGCAAATGGGAAGGGCAAGGGCACTGCAACAAAACAATTGATTGCAGCTTAATAGAAATAGAGTCCTGATAGTGTATTCACTTGGTTGTATCAAGGCCAAACTGCTCATTCTCTGAGTGTAGATAATCACTGGATCTTTGTAAAAAAAAAAAATGCTTCTTACATATATCGATGAACTCAGGTCTTTTTTGATTAAATTTTGCTCAATATTTGCAAAGAGACTGTGCTGGGGCCTGAATGGATTGAATTGATGTTTAACTGGATATATAAGCGATGGCCAAATCTAAGAAATGAGAAAAATCCATTTCATTTCAAGTTTAACTGAATTACTGAATGTGGTGTTGCCTGTGTGTTTCCTACATGAGGGAGTGGACTGTGCGGCAATGGTTCACTGTGTTCCTAATGCGAGTGTATGTTGCATGAATCAGTGTGAGCACGGGCTGTGGTTTAGCTGAAGTGAAGAGATTCAGATTGAGATGTCCACTCATGGCTCACTGGTTTGATATTTTCATCATCGACAGCAAAGGAGACTCTGACAGTTGGGCTGCACAAAGCCAGCTGTTTTCATGGTTAGAAGCGTCCTGAACATGCACCCAAGTTGAAGGATCGGTAGAGAGATTATTAGCCAAAGTGACACCCAGAATGCAGGTATTCACAGTTGGAAAATCACTGGGTGTCTTTCTCTCCCTTTCTGTCTTCCACTTTCTGGCTCGCTAATTTTAGAACCGCAGCAAAGTGCTTCAGCATGTTTGTGTCAAATGTTCCAAATTGAAAATTGTGATAAGGTAGGAGCAACATTAAAAATAGATAAACATACATCTGCGGACTAATCTTGAAAAAACAAACAACAAAAATATAATGCACAAGGTGGAATGGTGATTATAACCCGCTTAACCAAATGGTTAAGGAATGAAACAATAAACAAGATCTTTTTTTGGGGTCTAATGCACTGATGTGCTGAAATTAGCTTATTTTCACCAAAAACACAAACTCAAGCTTTCTCTTCTTGCTTCTGTTTAAGAGGCATTGTTGGGAATGAGAATAATTGCATGAAAATTAGCTCTGCTAGCTACTTATTGCAGGAAAAGAAATTCACAAATGCAAAATAAAAGTGTCTCAGCCCCAGTCCATGTTGTCCAAGATATGACAGCATCTTGTTTAGAGAATTGTAAAAGGATGTCCGTCCCATCCTTACATATATTACATATATTTTTCACCAGTTTAGCCTCTTTGACCACTACCCTCACCAACTCAGAGGGGCGTAGTCTGCAGATCAGTTAACCTCACCAAATTCTGCATCTGTAATTTTACATATGTGCACAACAGTGTTTAGAGATTATGTCCACATGAAACGTCTTTGTGTTGTTTTGCCTTTGCAACTGTACATGTTTGATTAAAAATATCCTTACAGCAGGCTAACAATATAATTTCATCTCACATCTTACAGCCACAGACAATGATGCATTTTGAACAATGTGGACAAATTATGACACTTTTTCTAGACTTTTAGACACTTATATTTAGTCCGAACATAGAGAGAACATCCAAAGTTCTTGTTAAATATTGTGAAAGTCATGAAGTCAGAATAGATAGCAGATATCTGATCCAGGGTTGAACAATATCATATTAAGTCTGACTTTTTTCTGATCTTCAAATTATTTTCAACTAACTTCTGCTCTAAAGCTTACTTTAAGAAAGTAATGAACAATATGTTTTTCAATATCATTGTAATATATAACTGTAGACAGAAATATATGGCCTTATTACATTCTTCTGGAAGCAGCTGACATATGTGTAAACATTAGTTTTTTTTAGATTTTTACACACATATTATAACATTTATAAAGCACAGAGTTAAACTGACTCTGTGTCACCTCTAAGTTTCAGGAACCAAATCCTCCAAATTGCTTCTGAGAAATTGAAATAGCTCTTAAACTTTAAATTTAAAGATTTAAAGATCGTGGAGTGTTGTGGCCAACTGTATTAATCACCGTAGTTATCTGTAGTTCCACAATACTTACATTGATTTATTAACACAGCGGGTATATTATAGTTGGTTACTCCTGCAATCAGCCTCCATCCAGGTCAAGTCGGGGTCATTCCTGAATGTGATATGAAAAATGTTACAATCTTAAGAGATGCCACATACAGGAAAAAAGCAATTTCGTACTTTTTTTTTTTTTTTTGGATTAACATTCTTCTCCGGCCGGTATATAGCAGTGAAAAAATAGTAATATTTTGGAAGATGCTTGCATTCATCTTTCAATAAGTCTCCACCCAATTCTCAGTTTTACCCACCTCACACAAGAGGAAGGGGAAAAAATCATGTTTAAGAAGAAATGAAACCCCCAGTGCTGCTCACTCATCTAAGAAACATTAAATGTACGGTTTGTTTACCCGCATGTGCACTTATGAATCCCAGGGGTGCGGCAACCTGTATATAACTCACCCTTAGGGCCTCGGAGTATTTTTCACTATGAAATGAAATTTTATAGCACGCAAGATTAGCCGACACTAATGCAAGGTCAAGAATAATAGAATCAATAGGCAGGCTTGGCAATGTTAACATTTACAGAAAATAATGGGCTGAAAAGCGCTGTTGAAAACAGAATGAAATGAGTCTCTGCAGAATTCTTATTGATGGCTTTTCATTATTTCTAATAATTTGACTTTCTTTTGTGTGCTGTTGCCAGGGGTATGGCCCCATGCTTTTGGCGCTATGGCTCATGTCTGTTTTGTGTAGGTGTTTGCGTGTTCGGACATGTAGTGAGTGCGTGGGTGTGCTTTTGTGCTTTCATGTGTACGCGCGCGTAGTTTTATGGTCAATAAACAGCTATTCTTCGCCAAAGTATTCCAGCTGCCGATCAGATTTCTGCCTGTAATGTTGCACTCGCCGTTTGGAAGATGCATTTCTGCGAACCGAGCCAACTTTGTAGATTCGGGCCTTTATCTCGCATTCAGAATGACTCCAAAATGGAGGGATGTTTATTTCTCATGACAACACTCACTTCCTCAGAGAGTTGGCCAACATCTAATGAAGTGTCCGAGATAAACCCAAGCAAGTGTGCTCTGTGACCCCGTGTTTTATAGTCTATTGGAGTGGTTGATGTATCTGCAGCTAATTCAAGTGTGATTACAAGGGGGTCTGAGCTCCCTCTCCAATATAACCCCACTCACCACCATTGTCTTCCTCTCAGACTAATGAAAATAATGGTTATGAATGTTTTTGGTGCACTTTGATTGTCACATCAACTGTTTTTATTGCTGTCATTATGGTTTAACATTGCACTGTTAATTCTGTTAATTAAAAAGCTGATTGCTTTTGCCAGTCTGTGATCTCCATTTGGCGAGTCCATATGGTAGAGATTGCTAGTTGTAAATTTCAATGAAGCCTTATCACAGCATGGCTATGTATAATCAAGTGGTACAAGATGCGGAATTGCCCAGAAAACCACCATTATTCTTTCTTGCAAGCATAGTCCACATTTTGGTTCAAACTACCATTTACTTACTAAAGAGCTTTTTGTTTCAAATCACTGTAGAGATTCGCTGGGCCATCTAGTTTATTAGCAGAGCCAGCACAATCTAATGCACTCGCAATGTGCGTAAGTTCAGCTTCTTTTATTTAAAAGTTTTTCATAGAAAACTACAATCTTACGTGAACATGAACAAAAAATATGAAACAATCTCAACACTTATTTTTTGCAAAAACTAAGTTACATGCAGAATCTGAGCATTAAAAACTCAGTTTAATTCATGATTCAACACTGAAGAACCACCTATTTCAATATTTCAAGTCTTTAAAGCGCCTTCATTTAGCGCAATACATATATAAAGCTTATTGTCATAGCCCATTATTTTCTGTATAGCTTATTGTCATAGTGATGATAAATGTAATATTGTGTCGACTCTGTAAGTTGCTTTGGATAATAGTCTGCCAAATGCATAAACATATAAAAATTATAATTATAGATAGAATGTAAATGAAGATTGTTAGAAATATGACCCTCTGTTCTTATGAATGCCAAATCTCACTGAGATCTATCTTTTAAACTGCTCTCTAATCAACCCACCACAGCATTTTAATCTGGTAGCACTCTGGACTTTGACTGGGTCATCTTAACTCCTTCAACTTCTTCTTTTATAGAGGTTCCTAATCCCCATTGTCAGGGTAAGAGTGAAAATGTTTGTTCACAAACGGCATTTTGGTTCAGTCCAGTATTTACCTTTGAAGGACAAGATAATCTGAAATCTCTTTTCAAGGTATGTATCAACATAAATAGCATACAATGTATTTGTCCACTTTTATTTAATTCCATTTTCTCTAGATTTCTATCTATTTGACATATTTTGGAGTATTCAGAGCCACAGGCATTAGAAAAGTGAGAAGCCAACAGAAGCATTGTTTTCACATTTGAAATGACCAATTTGACATTTTAAATTTTTGTCTAATGTATTCACTACAAGAAGAAAGAAAGAAAATGATCAAAATACGGTATGAGGGTAAGGAGGAGTGAGGGGGAAAGGGTAAACAAAATAGACGAAAAAAACTAATAAAGGTAAAGGTTGCCAGATAAAATCTAACCTTGATCTCTGGAAATTTTTAGAGGAACAAAGAAAACGGAAGAAGAATGCAAAAGAATGAGTGGGTGTGTAGATATGTGTGTGCAAGATATGTACAAAGCTTTACCTGGATTGTGCTCACTAATGGATGTCCGGTTTTTAAAAGACAACAGTAAAATAACAACGTCCTGTATTCAGATTTTGTATGTAAGTATGCATGCTGACAAAGCCTACATTTAAAAGCACATCAAGAGGCCATTTTAGAGTTACGTTTCTTTTAGCGTTCGCAAAGTGTTACTTTGAAAGATACAAGTTTCAGTGCGTGCATACACCACTCATAACAGTTGTCTGGAGCTCAGAGGCGATGACCTACTTCGGTTGGATACGGTTGTTTTTTTAGTGTTTTTGCAGCTAGTAAAGTCCCCCGGTCGACTCATCTTTCTGAAAACACAGTGGTTGAAAATCCCTGATGGACGGATCGTATCTGCTCTTAGGTATCAGGATTTAAATGTTGTGTCTGACACAACGGCGCGTACAACGCAACAATTCAGTCATGCTAGAGGGGCGATGTTATGTTCTTTATGAATTTGCTGGAAATTACACAAAAACCAGGGTTGACATTAACACAAACACAACACAAGTGTGTTTTTTTGTTTTTTTTTAACTAACCCATTATAGTACTCAGACATGCTGTCAGTGGGATCAAAGCCTTGTTTACTGGAGTTGTCCTCAGAGCACGCCAGTACACACAGACCGGAGAGCTAAGTTGCACTGGGCTGTGGAATAAAACCCAGACTGGGATCAAAATTGTAAGTTTAACAGGCTGTGAGGTTGCAAACTCGAAAAGTCGTCACTGACGTTTTCCCCTCCGTGAACATACAACCTAAACCGTAAGCCAATTAACAGCTGTCTGCGTTCCTACATCCTCATATTTGAGTACGCGTATTCTAAACAGAGTCCTCGCAGTTCATAACAACATAAAATACACCATCCAGGCATAACAACTGTCTCTGAATTCATGACAAATCTTTTGGTAGATCGTGTCCACATGTGTGTGAACGGGGAGAGGGTACACTCTCGGACACGTCCGCTCTCATCAAGCCTGTTTGGGAGTGGACGTCCATCACTTCAGAAGTGGGCGACTTGCACTATTTATTCATTTCTCATTTTCATTCCCTTTGACAGGCCCCAGCTCTGTCTCTTCTCGACAGTATTTACAGCGGTGGAATCTGTTTATGTCACGCTGATGTAAATGTTTAGACTCGATGAACACCGGTTGGTTGAGATCTTTTACGGTCCAAAAAGACTTGTGTGATTTTGAACATAGGAGAAGAGTTTAGCTTGATTTACTATCATCAATAGGAACGTGAGATCTGTCGCAGACATTAGTTATTTACTTTAACCCTTTAAGGCCTGATCCAAGAAAAATAGGAAGAATATTGGATTTTCTTTTTCTGAAGTCTTTCTTTGGCCCCTCAACAACATATAAAGAAAAAAAAACTGAAATTATTTTGATCAAATTAGCGTGCAATAAGTCAAAAATACATTTTGGTGTAGTCTTTTACTGGCTGTTATCAGGTATATCTGAATGTGTACAACAGGGGTTTGAGCAAAGCTTTTACCACTGAATGATGCTAAAGTCTCAGATCCAAAAGACTTCAGAAACCGTATTTATCAAATATGATACATTTGGCATTATAGGGTTAAAGCACAGAGCAATGCGGTGCATCTCCTATCCTAACCCTTACCCGTACTTCTACCCCCCCCACAGCTCCTTCGGTAGTCCCTCTACCTCTATCTCTATCTCACCACTGACTCTGATCAGTGTTTCTCCTCTATATAGCTTATTGTCATAGTGATGAGAAATGTAATATTGTGTCTACTCTGTAAGTCGCTTTGGATAAAAGCGTCTGCCAAATGCATAAACATAAACATAAAACTAGGAAACTAAGATTGCCAGCTGATAAGAAACAAATAACATCCCTTCTGATAATTCTGTTAGTTTTTTTCTTGCATTTTTCCAAAATTATAATCCCAGTAAACACCTTGAAAGTGGTCTAAATACAAAAATATGCAGATTATGAAAGTATACTGGATACATTGTTAATATCAGTTGATTTCCTGCTGGAAGAAAGAGGACCAATAACACCTTAAGGCTGAGCCCTGCAGTTTTAATTTGTTAAAGCCATTGTCCTGAGCTCCTTTCAGAACACGGGGCTATTTATCATTTAGGCGGCCGTTATTTTTAATGAGTCTGTTATCATTCATTTTAGGGCATCCCACCTTTCCTTGACACAGATAGTATTTCTTTTTATATAGGACATAGGATTTATGTCTCCATCTCCTGTTTCCCCTGGCTGGGAGCTGTCAGCTGGATGCCCATTCAGGGGGTGTCGTGGTAGACTGCCCCCCACTACACAGTACACCACATCCAGAGCTAATAGAGCAAAAAATTGCGACCACTTTTTCAAAAATTATTTGTACGTCGAAAAAAAGTAGTTGCATCGCAGGACAAGTGTGCACTCTCAATTAAAGAGAAATACTTTTATCAAGTCAAAATACTTTTTATTTAGATGGTTAATTCTTGAGTTTGAACGTGGTGTTGCATGACACCAAAACTGATAGTACTCAAATGTGTAAAAACCCTCAAGACTTTAACCAAAAAAGCATAAATCCTTAACACTCCATTGGCTTCACATGAAAAGGTCATTTAAAATCTGTGAAATCAAAGAAATACAATTTAGTTTATTGTTTTTTTCTTGAGACTCACTCAAAATGGAGCCATCCCAATATGTATATATATATATATATACAGTGGGGGAAATAAGTATTTGACCCCTTGCTGATTTCGCAGTTTTGCCCACTTACAAAGAATGCTTATTTTTCCTCATCAGATGGTTATCATTTTTTATAAATTCATATGATGTGATTTTCTGGAATTTTTTGTTAGAATGTACATATGATTAAAGTTATAGATTGTTGCATCAAATACTTATTTCCCCCACTGTATATATATATATATATGTACTGTATATACATTTATATATATACAGTATATATTCAGTGTTTCCATATGCCCCTGTAACATGTAACATATATTTTGATATACATAATTTAGACACAAATTCTATCAGCTTAATAGTCAGTATGCACAAAGGTTGCAATTCTATCTCACGGGACATGGATGTTGCCCTAGAAAACAAATAATAACAACAATAAAAATGGAAACAAGACTTAAAGGAATAGCAAAAACCACAAAAAAGTCATTGATGTTTTTACATAGAAACTAATTACAGCTCTGTATTTTTAGTAAGTTGCAAAGCCATTATTAGTTTTATGGTAATGTCCCGACTAACAAGCGCTTGTTCTGGGATTGATGGAATAGTGGTTGGCTCCAAAACAACCAGTCTTACCTGAATTTGACTTCTCTTTATATCTTTTTCACTGCTTCCTTTCACCAGCATTCTCCTCTTTTGTTAAAGCATGTCTTTGTTTACACAGGTTCACCAAACCCACTAAATTACTGAATAAAATATCTTCCTACGGGTAAAAAAAAAGTATCTTCAGTTAGAGAATCAAAATACTTTTTTGCAGTCTCTAGCATTTTAATAATCGTTTCTTTCCCCACAAATCACCACTATCCAATAGTTTGGTGAGAAATGTATAGAATACGTTTCTGGTTTCCAAAAGCATAAAATGACAACACATTTTTCTCGAGAACGGGACGTTTTTCTGACAAATTCCTCTCAATTTGTCATAATATAAGGTTTATTGCGAGTATCTGTTTTGCAGAAATGCTAAAATGAAGTGTCTGTTCCTGCATTGTTTGTCATTATTATTGGTTCATTACATTAATATACTACTGAAATAGCTTTGCTGTGACTGTAACAGTACTTTCTGTGTGTTTGCCCCACTGGTTGTGCTTCCATAAATTTGCCACAGCAGTACGCCCATGGTAGAAGATTTGCAGTTGTACATGTAACGTACTAAATGTTGGGTTATGATGCCTGTTCCCTGAAGATCTAGGCCATATGTAGAGTTGGCAACAAACTGTAATGGCAGGTGAAGGAATGTGCACTTGGCATCTTTCTCTCAGTCACACGTACACACACACACACACGTACACACATTTCCACACAGAGTTGCTACAACAGAAATGACCTGACAGGTTTTGCACAGCAAGATGTTTTCTGCTCTGCTACTCTTTTGGGTGGTGGTATCAGGATGTCCAACCCTGAGCCAACACCCGCTCCCTCATATGCCATTCCAATATGTTTATCGTTTCGAGTTTCGCGTTTTCCATCAGAAAAGCGTGTGTACAGTAAGAACCGAGGATACGAAGCGGGATAAAGAACCAGACTGTTCCACAACATAGGCAAAGCGCCCTTCATTGAAAGTTATTGCCAGGCAGTCTGGGGTAATACATCACAGTTTTTTTTGTGAGGACAATGCTACGAAGCCAAATCCAAGCACAGATGCATCATAGTTGCACAGTGAGCATTTTGTTACAAATAATGTTGTCATCAATTTTCATCTTTTGTTTAAATATATTAGTCTTTTGGACAAGATAGGTCATATTTCAGCAGGTTGATGAATTATCTCCCCTCTCGTCTTCACAGAATGTGCACTTAATTAATTACACAACCTTTAATTGGACAGATTATTCCTAATGGCGGTACAGTGTTAAATGTACAAACTCTGAGAGGGCTCACAAGTAATTATTTTAATGCCACTTTCTCAGCCCGCTGCAATCAGTATATTTCAAATAATTGTTATTTTTCACAGGGTAAGATACAGGTACTCTAAATTAGACAAATTGCATTTACACTTGTGTGTTGCACATTTTGCAGGTGATGCCTTATCTACTGCATCAATCCTATGTGCTGAGGCTGTACAATGTTAAGGGGCGTATGATCACCCCCTGATATTTTACGATATCTGGCGGTATAACCTCCTGTTTAATTACCTCGGTAATGTGCATTGATGTACATGATGGATTTTTACGGAAGCTCACTTCTTAACTATCGGATGCAGCGACATGAATGATCATCGCTGCCGAAGTAGTCTTATAAGATAAATTAATATTTGTGGCGGAGGAAGCAGGATACAATTAGTAAATGAGTCTCTGGTTGACTAAAGAAGCAAACGTAAAAACAAACATACTAATTTGCTCTTATATTATTTATATTGTGCATATAAGCAAATTGCTTGATTGACATATTTAAAAATAAAAACATCTTATTGTCTGGAGCTATTCAGCTGATACAGTCTCCCCATAATCTTTTATCTAAAGACCACATGAGAGTAGTTGGCAAACAATGTTAAATTACCCTTGTGAACATCCTTATTCCGCACCGCTGTGGAGGTGGAACAATTTAGAGAAGAAAAAGGAGAATGATAGCACTGTTAAAGCTTCACATCTTGACTCTGCGATGAGGTGAGAGCAGTGGAGCTAATGGCTGAGGCCTTATTTTCGGGCGCCTAGGCCTCAAAAAAGTTGTATAATTCAAAACATGTATGTCAGCCCTGTGCTCATTACCATGACTGATCATACTGTCTGCTGGTATCCTGTTAGCCAGGCACACTGGACCTGCAGGAGGTGCTTTATCTAATGTCCGTGTCAAATTTTCTCTGAAATTTTATGCTGTTGAGAAGTATAAAATCACAACTTGGCAAGGTACTTAGCGAAAACAAAGTACTCAATTGAAAATGTGAACAAATGAATGTAGTTTCAGGCAAAGGTTTAACAACCAATGCTGTTCATCTGTAGAGTGGTATATCAATTTGTTCTTTCATTATTACTATTTTTTTGTTATTATATTTCCTATATTTTGATGCACCTTTTGCAGTAAACAGCCCCAAAAAGTACTATATTACCTCTACTTTGAGGTACTTTGAGAATCATTGACTTCAGACATCAAAGTGCTAAAATGCCCAAAAAATTGTGAAGCATCATTGACTATCCTTCTTTCCCCCTCCAGCATCGACAGATCTTTTCCCGTTGTTTGTTTTTCTCTCATTCTCCCCTCTCTGTCTCTTGTCCTTCTCTTTTATTGCTTTGTACAGCAAAGCACCATTACTGATCCCTTCCAAAGCACAAACTAAAAATCTATCCCGTTGTCATTTGCCGCGCCGTGCCATCTATCATCGGGGGGGGGGTGCTTGGCAAGCGTCTCCGTACGAGAGAGGAGGTGCTGGAAACAGGAGGCAGAGTCAAGGACTTTCGCGCGCAACACAAAAAAACTTGTCACAATTATTTATGGCTCTTGCTGGGACACATAATAGGACGCATCAAACTGCTGTTTTTTTGCGTGTGACGAGCGCCCCTCACATCGCTCGGCTCCCTTGTCGAAGTGGGTCACAGGCATCTCTCGCCTTACACATACAATTTCCGAGACAATGGCGGAGCACTTGGGGAAGTGACAGTGACAAATACTGGAGCCCCCCCGACGGAAAGCCGGGCAGGCTGTTACATGAGTGATTGCGCCAATAATCATGCGGAGTCGTCACGTGTCCGTGGAGCGGGAGGGAGATGGGCAACAGGGGTGGGAAGAGACAGAGAGGGGAGTGTGTGTGTGTGAATAGGATAGGGAGGAGCTGCAGGTCTGTGTAGAGAAGTAGCGAGCAGGTCCCGGCAAATCATTTTTTATTTCCTTATCATCCATCTCCCGCTTCCTTCCCCTCAGATGAGTTGCCGCTAAATGACTGTCACTTCGGACGGTGCTGTGATACGTTCTGCTGTAGCACCCGTAATTGGGAAAGGGTCACCGGTGCCTGTTTCTCGGCGTGACCTTTCTTAAACTCGGCCGCCCAGGGAATTGGACAGAGCCTCAGATTAAATTACTTCTCCAGCGCCTCGGCCCCCTTCACCTAAAGTGCCGGCACTTGGCTCTCCAGTTCATGGGAAAAAGAAGCTCCTCGTTCTCGCTTCAGCACTCCGGGCGCCAAGCTCAGACTTGCCCGGTTTGCCAGTCTGAGCTAGCAGGAAAAGACATTGTTTGGCTGTGTTTGAACTTAAACATGGGAAAAATCAAGAGCACAATCTCCTGTAAGATTTTACATGTCATCCTATGATTAAAAAAAACAACCTGAATAACTTGAGCCCTACATGACCTTATTGATTGGTAAAACCTCATATGAATTAAATAATATGTCAAAATGCAATAGCCATGTGTGGAAAAAACTACTGGTTAAAGTTTTAAATTTTTAACCACCACCAAACCAACCTATAAAATCTATAAAAGCAAAAAAAGAAAACCAAAACCTTTAGCAGGTTGCTAGTCTTGAGCATTCAGGGGTGTGTTAACGCGATGCCAATGAGGAATAACTTTTCTTTCATTTAAACTATTTTGGAGTCCATCATTCTCCAGTCAGATTAATTACTCACAGGTTACATTCTGAACCAATATCAGACCATTCAATGCCCAAGGAACTCGTATAACAATCAAATTTTACGACTCAGACTACACAGACCTCAGTTACAGTGAAAAAGGTTCAAATTAATCAGACTGAATTACTAAAACGACTAAAAAGTATGGCAAGAGTGACTACTGGGAACAATATCCCATGGGAAAACAAGAGAAAAGTAGAGCTATTTGTTTGTTTTGCATAACACCATGTTTGGTTCAAACCAAACCCAGCATATGAACATAAAAGGCCTCATATTAATAGTTAAGTACAGTGGTGGAATTCTTTTGCTGCCATGGTAGCCGAGTAATTTGCAATCATTGAATAAACCATTAACATCATTAAGTAAAATGTGTCAGATATTTGACTGCAAACGCTTGGCAAGTGTCAGGTGTCAAAATGACCCATCAAAGCTCAGATCTCAACTTGATTGAAACGCTGATGTGGGACCTCAAGGAGTATTTCATCAATAAATGCCTACAAATTTAAATTACCGTAATTGATGCAAAGCTGTGAAGGCGAGCGGATCGCATTCTCCAATAACCATGTAAAAGACCAATAATTTCATGGAAAAAGTAGTGTCTTCAAAGTTTTATTTGAGCCCTTAAAAACACAAAGTTTTTTTTCCAATTTCCTGATACCTGAATTTCTAGATCTCAACGATGGGGATACATTTTAAGAGTAGCAGCTGATTCTTTTAAATTGAATTATGATACAGATTTTAAAAGTTCTTAGGATCATTATGAATGCAGCACAATGTGCACTCTATAGTAATTACTTGGTTCCCACATCAGCATTAGTTTGCTCATCTAAATAGTTGCATACAAAATCATAATTTTGCTGTCAACAATATACCCCACCCTCATTCTGCTGTCACCACTTAAAAAATGGCACATTGACCTGACACAGCAATGTGAGGAGAGAGGTAGCTATTCACAGCTCTGTTAGATATGATATAATGAGACACACCGCTCTGAAAGACTGACAGAAGAAAAAAACACCATCCAATTGTTCTCCAAATAAAAATGCCACATTTTGGGCTTTCTATCATGCAAATAAATGGCATATTTGGATGTAAAAATATACATTTTGTGGAATCAAATCATCTCAGTGGACACAAAAAAACGCTCGGATTAAGTGTTCGACCTTTCAGAACTTACAATAGCCCGAGTTTCTCTTAATTTACTTTGAATGTCATCAGACAGCAATCTATGATGAAGGCATGTTTTCTCACATGATGGCGGATAGCTGGTGTCAGACAGGTTATGCGTTTCGATTTGTGTCAGGCAATGATAGCAATTATAGCTCATAGCACGTCCTCATTATTTATTCTTTGAAGAATTAATAGTTTTTTCTGTACATGTTTTCTAAAAGCAGGGATGTCCATGTCCTCCACCTAATTCAGAGCAGAAAACTGGACAAAAAATAGTAGACAGCAAAAGTTTGTAGCTTACCATCAACTAGAATCAACACCAAAAAAAATTATTTTCAAAGGTGAAAGTGTTCAGATTGAGGTTTATGGGGTTAGGGTTTTCTGTTTTTGCCATCAATCAGAAAAAAAAAATCACAGGCCAATTCAGCTGTTTCTTGACTGTTTTCAGCTTTAGCTGTTTCAATTATTTAATAGAAAACAGCAGTCATTCGAGGAGGTCTTTGTTTTTTTGGTTTGGGGTATTTTGCACAAAAAAATATGTGAATGCCTTTAAGTTAAGTAAAAGAGTCATGCATATGATTAGAAAAACATGGCCTTTCCTAAAATAGGTTAAATTAACATAAATAAGACACAAATTTCTTTAAAAATTCCTGGATGTGCGTCAAATGTCAAAGCTATTGCTGACCCATTTTGAATATTTGATTAAAATTGGTGTCTGAGACTTTTGAACAATTTCCTCATGCTTAACATCAACATAAAGCTAAAATTGGTGTGGTTTTTAGCTCACAGCCAGAGGGCTCTTGGTTCAGGTGGAGGCCTTGTGTGGCGTTTGCATGTTGCATGTTGAATGCTCGGGTTCTGTCTGGGTTAACCAGCTTCCTCCCACTGTCCAAAAACACATGTGTCCAGTTAACTGGTGTCTTTAAATTGACAATAATCTGAACATTTAAATCTAAATTAACAATGTGAACAAGTTAATCATAACATATATTTCTAAATGCTGAATCTGAATCTATAAGTTAAATCCATCCATCTATTTTCCATACACTTATTCCAACTCAGGCTAGGAATCAAAATTTGAATATTTTGAAATAATGCAAACTGAATGGTTCTGAACTATTACATTTAAATCTAAATACTATATGTAAACTTCAATTTGAAATATTGATTTAGATACATATTCTTTTTTAATTAGCCTTTTCACAAAATAATACTTTATTTAAATCTATCCATCAATGTACATAAAAAAGTGCAAGTGAACATATCAATAACTTATGTTAAGTGTTTAAAAATGAAAGTTATTGGGTAGAAGAGTAGTTGTGTAGTAGAATAATTGAAAATATAATTCTATCTCAAATGAGAGTACAATAAATCCAAACCCTCAACTTAATAAACAGTTGAAACAAATTAAGTAGTAGTTAGTAATAGATACATAAATGTGAAGGCAGTATGATAAATCTACTTCATATGAACCAAAACCAAATATAAAACACAGAAAGACTTGACATTTGTCCGATTAATACTCCAAATCAAACTTTAAAAAACAGCCTTAGGGCAATAGCTAAAGAAACATTTATCTAAGAACCTGTTGTAAGAATGCTTAGCTCCGACTTTCCCAGATGTGATGCAACAGGAATGAAGCACGAATGCAACAACTCTTTTAATCACCATAGAAGTGGAAAGGAAACTATGCTCTCTTCCCTTTTAGAATTTCTAAGACTCATAAGTTTCTTTAGACTGTAGAACTGACACAATATTTCTGCCTTTTTGCACAACAGTCTAAATATGTTTAGTTTGGCAACTTTTCATTTGGAATACTTTCTATATGGATTTTACTATTAATGTTACTATAAAACACAGTCTAAACAGCAGTTTAGAGGTCTTCTTTGTCAAAACAGATATGATGTCACAAATTTTTCTATGTTGCCTCTCCTCTTACTCACTACTTCTTCCCATTTCCTGGATATATAAAAACATTCTGATGTTGTAATAGGTAAACAAACATTAATGCACTGACACACACACCTCATAAATCAATATTTAATTCACAAAAAAACACCCAGAGAACATATCAAAGAGTGAAAATGAGACGTCACCATTTAATGAAAGGCTTTAGCTGAGCTTTTTTGATAGCAGTAAGAATTTAAAAGTTGGGGCTGAGGAGGCATGAGGCTAGAATGGTAAAATGGTATTAAAAGAAACAACTTGAGAAACATGTTACAGTTAATTAGGCCATCTGAAAGCAGGCCGTGACATTAATAGACGTACAAAGACCAGTTTCCAAAGAAAGCGTCAAAGTACATGCGTTATACAAAAGACTGCATGAACTAATTGTTTTCAGAGTAATGCTTCTTAACATAAAAATAAGAATCTTTGGATATTTGATCTAAAGTACATAACAATAAAATATTCTGTGTGATCAGTTGAATCAAATGTTTGGATAGCCCATGATTTTGTATCTATAGTATTAATACAGGATGGCATAAAATACAACAATACAACAAATCATTACAGTTTCATTTACAAGAATGTCAGCAGGAAAATGTAATTCAGACGAACAGAAACAATGTGATATCAGATCCATTTAATTTAGCGTTTGTCCTAAAATGTTTGTTAAAACCTCAATCTGGAAATGGCCCATAAAGATGATAACTTGGTGATGGAAGAATGTAAAGTCATGGCCATATTTTTCCATCAACATGAGAGAGCCATGAAAATACAGTTATGTAAACAGACAGAACAGTGGATTATTATAACTGTAGACAGTAAAAGACAACCAAGTTGAGGGTCATTGCTTCTGTCACTGAGCTGTAGCCTCTCATATTCTCGGCCTGGCATCCAGCCCTCGGTCTGAAACCTGCCTTTGCATACACGATAAAGATAGACATGTTTGGGCACCGTTCAGCAATTCAAGATATATGACATGATAATAGTCTCAGGTACTCTCCATCACTTAAATTAAAACCTCCAAATGGAACACCAAAACCTGACCAATAACATATTACATTTGTAGAGCTTATTTTAAAAAGTAATCTTAAAGAATTTTCTTGATCTAGTCAAAAAATTTAAAACAAATCAAGTGATAATTCAAATAATTTGTAATTCAATTTCAGTAAAAAGTACCAAAAGGTTACAAAAAATCAAGTTTAACATTGGATCAAGTTGGCAGTATTCAGCTTTGGTTATTGTAAATGTATCTGACAAGTTCAAAGCTACCTACCAGGATGATATTTGGTTTGAGTCTTTTATCTTCTCAGCATAAATGTGTTCCATTGCCAAACCAGAAACACAAAGACGTTCGGTATGTCTGAAATTAATCTTGCCCTTGCACTTGCCAGCCCATGTCAGCAGCCCATACATTTGGCACATTGTCTACATTTGTTCGGTGTCTTGATCCATGATTAAAAATAATGAGATGGCGAAATATCAACATCTTACTCCATATAGAGCCCAAGATCTAAGATGCAATCAAAAGGTACAGTATGTTTTCTTGGACACTGTAGATTTCTTTAGTTGTCTTCAATGATAGCTTTCTATTCTTCTTTACAAAGCCCTTCTTTAGAAGTGGGGTGCATGTTGTTCCATTCCTTGTATACTATATTACCTTAGGAATGTGAAAGTACAACTTAAGGATAGGATTCATAATACCATAAGGGTGGTGTGGCCTCACAGCAAGAAGATTCAGGTATCAAGTCCCCGGGAAAACTGGAACCTTTCTGTGTGGGAACTTTGCATTTTCCCCGGTGTCTGCATCCAGCTTCCTCCCACCATCCAAAAATCTTAGGTTGATTGGACATTCCAAATTGCCCTTATGGGTGAATGTGAGTTTGCATTATTGTTTGTGATTGTGTGTCTCGATGTGGTCCTTCGACAGGGTGTACCCTGCCTCTCACCCATTGTGTACTGGCTGCAGTCCCCCAGCGACCCCTTGGGAATAAGCGGGGAAAAAAATGGATGGAAGAACACGACAAGACCTGTTACTTTCAGTCTTTTTTTACCTCACCCATTTTTCGACCTGTTACTTTTTCTACAAGTCTCATATGTATTTCTCATATATTTTTGGGGTACACTGCACATGTAAACTTTTTGGAGGAAAAACTTTATTTCGTTTCATGATGTTTTAAATCTGTATATATACAGTTGTGGTCAAAAGTGTACATACAGTTGTAAAAAATCATAATGTTATGGCTGTCTTGAGTCTTCAATAAGTTCTACAACTCTTATTTTTCTGTGATAGAGTGATCGGAACACATACATGTTTGTCACAAAAAACAGTCATAAAGTTTGGATCTTTCATAAATTTATTATGGGTCTGCTGAAAATGTCACCAAATCTGCTGGGTCAAAAATATACATACAGCAACATTAGTATTTGGTTACATGTCCCTTGGCCATTTTCACGGCAACTAGGCGCTTTTGGTAGCCATCCACAAGGTCCTGGCAAGCTTCAGGTCGAATGTTTGACCACTCTTCTTGACAGAATTGGTGCAGTTCAGCTAAATGTGATGGTTTTCTTGCATGAACCTGTTTCTTTAGCACTGTCCACATGTTCTCAATGGGGTTTAAGTCAGGACTTTGGGAAGGCCATTCTAAAACCTTAATTCTAGCCTGGTTTAGCCATTCCTTTACCACTTTTGATGTGTGTTTTGGGTCATTGTCTTGTTGGAACACCCAACTGCGCCCAAGACCCAACCTTCGGGCTGATGGTTTTAGGTTTTCCTGCAGAATTTGGAGGTAATCCTTCTTCTTCATTATCCCATTTACTTTCTGCAAAGAACCAGTTCCACTGGCAGCAAACCATCCCCAGAGCATAATACTACCACCACCATGCTTGACAGTAGGCATGGTGTTCCTGGGATTAAAGGCCTCACCTTTTCTCCTCCAAACATATTGCTGGGGGTTGTGGCCAAACAGCTCAATTTTTGTTTCGTCTGACCAGAGAACTTTCCTCCAGAAGGTTTTATCTTTGTCCATGTGATCAGCAGCAAACTTCAGCCGAGTCTTAAGGTGCCTTTTCTGGAGCAAGGGCTTCTTTCTTGCACGGCAGCCTCTCAGTCCATGGCGATGTAAAACACGCTTGACTGTGGAGACTGACACCTGTGTTCCATCAGCTTCCAAATCCTTGCAGACCTGCTTCTTGGTGATTCTTGGTTGACTCTTGACCATCCTGACCAATCTCCTCTCGGCAGCATGTGATAGCTTGCGTTTTCTTCCTGATCGTGGCAGTGACACAACTGTTCCATGCACTTTATACTTGCGTATAATTGTCTGCACAGTTGCTCTTGGGACCTGTAGCTGCTTTGAAATGGCTCCAAGTGACTTCCCTGACTTGTTCAAGTCAATAATTCGCTTTTTCAGATCCACACTGAGTTCCTTTGACTTTCCCATTGTAGCTTTTGTAGCTGAGTCTAATCACTGGGTCAAATGAGCCCTATTTAAATGGGCTCATGAGAAGTCAACAGCTGTAGTCAATCAGAATCACTTAGAAGAAGTGAAAAGGCCATGACATGAAGCTAATTTGATTGACACAACTCGCTACATCACCAAAATTGACATATTTTGTTGCTGTATGTATATTTTTGACCCAGCAGATTTGGTGACATTTTCAGCAGACACATAATAAATTTATGAAAGAACCAAACTTTATGACTGTTTTTTGTGACAAACATGTATGTGTTCCGATCACTCTATCACAGAAAAATAAGAGTTGTAGAACTTATTGGAAACTCAAGACAGCCATAACATTATGATTTTTTACAAGTGTATGTACACTTTTGACCACAACTGTACATGTAAATGTATGTATGCACATACGTAAATATGAATACATACATATGCTGATTTTATAAACATACATTTTGTATATGTCGATAGATAGATAGATAGATAGATAGATAGATAGATAGATAGATAGAT
>JABUIW010000028.1:703729-720838 GCA_013363375.1 Menidia beryllina | reverse complement strand
AGATAGATAGATAGATAGATAGATAGATAGATAGATAGATAGATAGAAAATCTAATAAATTAGTAAGTTACATAGATAGGTGGAAGAAGTCTTCAACCAAAGTGGATTTTAGTTATGAGTGACACATAACTATTTTATACGCCACTTCCTCGCTTTTATTTACTGGAAATGGAATATCTTTTTTTGTTCACTGAGCAAGGTCGCATAAAGTAGTAGACCTCACCCAAGGAATTGGCCGGGAAGGAACAGGGTTGCAAAAAAGAGTAGACAAACTATCCCGAGATGCTAAAAGATAGATGCTGTCGATTGAGTGTAATGAATATTTTACTTAGGCTTTCTCCATTAGAGCTTTTCAACCGTATTTTTCTATATAAAAAAGGGCAGAAGGTAAGAAATAAAAACACAAACAACTAAAAAATACATTTTTTTTTTTTTTGGCCGAGGTGGTCCATATGGTCAGGAGTTCAGAAAATGGCTTTGGCAAGCCGTCTGCCATTTTAGCAGTGACTGGGTGATTGCCTGCTCCCTGCCCCCTCCCCTGTGTTATCTCGCTCAAAGCAGTGCCATCCCTCTATTGTAATAACGCCGCTTCCCAGCAGCCCTTGGAATGACCTTTCTTTAATTAACTGCATCTTGATGAGCAGATCTACATAGAATGTGAAGGTTAATTAATGAAGTATCACTGCTTAGTCTTAAAACCATCACCTAGCGGATGACAGCCAGCCCACCACTCTCAATTTTACCCCAGATCTCATTAGCAATGGAAGGCCAATGGACAGTTTAGCTCTGGCCAGTGCATTTCAAATAAATTGTACCAAAGACAGGCCTTTTGATATCCTTCATATGGCTACATAAGACCATATTCTGACTCTACACTTTGAATAATATATGAGAAAAGCTCACAAAAACACACACACGCACACATTCTTGCATCACATAATGTGCCCGTGTTTTTTATGAGATATGAATCTAGTAAGAGGCTCCATAAATAATTCAAATGAAGGTAAAATAATATTCCAATTAGATCCATGTAATCTGTTTCCTGCAAACAAATACATGACGGATCGTGATGGATAATTCTTGTATTATTGCACAGTTTCATCTTGATAAGCTTTTGGTTTCCGTGTGATTTTATTTCAGGGTGCATTCCGGTATTGCTTATCGTCGCAATTTGGAAAGAGGATCCACATTAGCAAATTTGGACTAACTGCTGTAAGTGTGTCTTTGTGCAACAGCTCAAGCTGGTAAAAGACAAAAAAGGATGGTGATCCAGGGTCTACTGTTACTATGCGTTCCCCACAACCGCCTGCGCTCACAGTTTCCTGTTTACCTATAGTGGATGAAGAGAGCTATCACCTGAGCATGATCAGCACTTAGAGTACAGATGATAGCATGACATGTGACACTATCTGTCACCTTGGAAGCTTTAACCTTTCCCTCCCGGGCAAAACAGAGCCAGAAAAGCCACCTGGGCTAATTTGCCCCACCCACCTGGCCACAACATTGTACCATTAAAGACTTAAGTCCTTAAGATTACGGCCCTGGACTGAGTTTCTGTTTAAGAGTCAAAGAGCTCCGTCTTAAATCTCAGGTGACACAGAGAAGTCCAGATAAATTACTGTGAGGTCTGTATGCACTTCATTGTACTAAAAGAGGAAAACTATCAAATCTGGTGCCAGTGACATTGTTTTAAAAAGAGTTTCGGGGAGGCAAAGCAAGACTTTTCAAACTTTTTTATAGAATATTATTGACTCAATGTCATCAGTAAATCTGAATATAAAAGGTATATGTAACAAAAGCTTAAATTTCCAACCAGTAAAATGATAAGCAGTAATATAATTAAATAAATGTGCAATGTCAACCAGCTGAGAACAAGATCATCTAAGATGAAAAGATAAACATTGGATTTGGATATGTGTTTTGTGGTCAGATGAGTCAACAATTCCATTGATTTTGATTAAACAAATGTACTTATATTCAACCATCAAGACCATTTGTGATGGTATTGGGGTGGCATTGTCTATGCGAAGGAACTGCTGTTGTGGAGGTGTGTGTTGGAATTTTCTTCACCATTAAAAATAAGAATGGAAAGAAAGGGTTTCTGTTAAAGAAACAGATTAAAAAATGTTTTTTTAAAACAGGCTCATCCATCCATTTTCTGAACTGCTTATTCCTAAACGGGGTTGTGGGGGGACTGGAGTCTATCCCTGGATGGTCCACCAGTCCATCACAGGGCCACACAGAGACACACAAGGATGAACCACCATGCACACTCACTCCTAAGGGCAATGTGGAATGTCCAATTAACCTAACATGCAGGTTTTTGGACGGGGTGAGGAAGCCGGAGAACCACGCAGACACAGGGAGAACATGCAAACTCCACACAGAAAGGTCCCGGTTCCCCTGGGGACTCAAACCCAGAACCTTCTTGCTGTGAGGCAATAGCGCTAACCACCACACCACCGTGCAGGCTCAAATTTTTAAAAGAAAACGCCCAAGTTTTTGAAATGTTTGTAAAATCTTGAGAACTGCGATGTAAGCTTCTTTAAGACAGCATCTACAATGAAAAGCTAAAATATGACAGATACGCCCTGGCCATTTAGACACAGATAACCCACAAGCAAAGCTCCCAGTCTCTGTTTGTATCTGTTAGTACTTCAAAGTTATTGATTCCTACCATTTACCACTACAGCTCTCTGACAGAAGACACAAGCACATATGTTAAACTGACATGGCTCGCTTCATGACAAGCTAACAAAGAGTGATACCCCCCGCTGTTTCACCGCCGTCTTTGCTGATCCAGAGCAACACGCATGAAGATAAAACCGAATTTTCTCTCCTTGCGTTATATCTAAACCTAATGTCTCTCCGGATCGACAATTATTTCTGAGCCTCATTTATGAATCGAGACGTGTAGGATGACAAAGTAAAAATTCCATTTTGTTTCTCATAAATTGTTAAGATTTTTGCCTGGGTAAACTCAGACCCTAATTGGTGTAGCTTTTTCCCCTACCAGTGATACAGTGTCACACCTTGGGTGATGACTGTCAGGTAAACTTTCCATACAGGAGTGTTTCTCCGTTGAAGCGTCTATCTGGTTTCCCTTTCAGCACCTGGAATGACACCCCACTAAAAGATGGCACAATACGCTCCCCGCACACAACGCTGTCACCAAAGACGACTCGGGAGAAGCGAGTGTTTTGAGAGTTTGAAACAAAATAGCTGGTGCAGCATTTCTCCGTTTCCGTCTGAAATTCTTGACACCAGAGGATTTAAAGTGAAATGAAGTGAAGTGGGTGCTGTATGGAACGGCTGTGCGGGTTGATTTAGATGGGGTGGCGTGAAGAGGGGGGGGGGGGGTGTGCACTACATACTGACAGGGATCCTCCCTGTAGCGAATGGTTTTTTTCCATTAGTTCCTTACTCACTCTCTTGCCCTCCAGACCCACAGAGTGAGGAAGATTTAAGTGGCCAGTCAAGTGAAATCCCCAAGGTTTGGCAGGTGTGAGGTCTGGCTTCATTATCTACAGACACCTCTGTCCAATTATGAGACTTACTCCCTCTGTGACGATGATGATGCTGTGTGTCTAAAGGTGTGTGTGTGTGTGGAACATGAATAAGCCATCTCCATAGTTATGTACCTACCTATCATCATTTCCTCTTCCATAATGACATCAATGACATTTCACACACAAAGCAAAATGTGGGTGCACATACATTCACGTTACGGACATGTTATCAGATGGGATTTGTTTCATTTGATTTTTTCTAAACTCCAAATATTCAGTATTTGGCCTAATTTCTGGTTGTGGTCTACTGAGTGGGGAAATCAACACCTGAACCTCCTTGTGTAGTCATCAAAATAGTCTGTTTCAATAATTAGGCCTGCCAAAGAAAAAGAAAAAAAAAAGAGCTGCAATAAATCACACACAACAATCCTGTGATAAAAAGTCTCAGTGCTTTTGATACATCTCTGTGACTTCTCCATTTTGCTGACCCACTGGTTCCAAAATGTCAGCTGCTACAAACTAGAGCACTGGCTTGTGAGTTTTCTCAAATTAGCGCAGGGTTTCTTTTTCTTGTCCTATATTGGGCGCCTCCTACTGACAACAGAGCAAAATACAAGACACCAAGGACCTTCTTTCAAAATACACCTTCACTAATAGGTCATTTATTGCTATTAAAGTACTTTTTAGCGAAAGAAAAGTGCATTACATGGCAATATTATCCATAAAAAAAACTTTACCATCAGGACAATTGCCATTTCTAAATCAACTGGTTATGATAGAAAGTATAAGGTTAAAATGTTGTCTTCATTTTCAGTATGTCCCTTCACGTGTCTTATCATTTGCATCAGTTAGCAAATACAAAGGGCAATGTGCTGATTTGCGTGCGAGCATGTGCGCCTTTTGTGTGTGGAGTGGTTTCACTGGCTTGTTTGTCTATGTGTGTGTGTGTGCGTGTGCGTGTGTGTGTGTATGTGTGTGCAGTGTGTGCAGTGTGTACAGAGTATCTTTTTTATGACAAAGCGGGCATGTCAGAGGCTTCTGACGGTTGCCAGACTTTGGCTCTGCTTTATTTGATGCTGAGATGGCAGCTGTTGACCAAAGGAATTCATGAGTGTGTCCTTTTTCTTCTTAGGACTCAAACCAACAAGACGAATCTTTTACTCCTTCATTAAGAAAAACAAAACAGTTACAATGTAATCTTTGCCTAAGTGTAAAATCGTATGTGTCTCTACAAATAGGATTAATACAACTCTAGACCAACACAGGTTAAAGCAGATCGGAACATTGTTTTAAAGACTTATTTGCCTCTTGTTTAATGATAGTAATCCGTGGACTGGCAACAGTTAAATTATCCTGCATTGAAATGCAAAAAGAAAAAAAAACTTAAATTAATAATGAGCTAAATTACTTAAATTCTACACACAATGACCTGCCACAGCACGGTGAGCAGTAGGCCCCATGTTAGCAAAGCTTGATAAATATTTGATATGTATATATATATATATATTAATTTTTGGGTCCTTAGATTGCTGTCTGACCCCTCCTCCCCAGATCTTTGCAGCACATTAAGATGAAAGGAGACCAGGAATCCATTTGTGGCTCTTGTCTGGGACAGAGGCGAGACTGGGAGATCAGGTTTATATCCAGCAGCCAGCTTCTGAGAGCCGCGTTAGTCGGAGTGAGTAGAACGTGTTCTTTGGGTGCCCTCAGGTGGAAGCCTGGTATGATTGCTGTTGACAACCTACAAGTCATTGTGCAATTAAAGCATCTGCCGCTCCTGTGTGGCAGCGGGCTTTGATGCCTTGTGACAGCTCGTAGCCATTAAGCAACTGTAAGCAGCTGGCCTGCCTCAGTGGGGGGAAAATAATGTGACACAGGCACTCCCCCGTATTGTTGCCCCTGTCTCATTGGGAAAAGGAGAGACGTTACATCACTCACTGAATACACTGAAAGTCTTGAATGAAAGAAAAAGATATATGCTTTAAAATTAGGACTGGGAGACATTAGTAGACTTGTTTATTTTGATAAATGTTCAACTCTGAATACTTTGCAAACATTTTTTGCATCCTTCCCTTCATCCATTCATGAATGTCCATTCTTCATGTGAATATATATTACTAAGTCAGAGCTGTAAAACATTATCATCTCATTTCTGAAATCATTATTGGATAACCTATGTTTTTCTTGGTCCAACAATCTCAATATGGATATGAAACTTGCATGTAGCAGTCAGTCTTGGGGTGGATTCACTCATTATCTGTTTGAGCTCACCCTGGGGATTACAGTCAAAAACCCCTGTGGATTAGTGTCAGGGTGTCATTTACCCGAACATTAATCCAAATGTTGACAAATGTCACTTAGACATGGACTCCAGTGACTCTTTCCCACATGTTTTGGCTTTGCCTTGTCCTGCCTCACATATCGAATGCTTTCCTAATGTTGTGCAACCCTAACAATCAGTCCTCATTGTTAGGTTGTCTTCATCTTTGACAGTTCACAAACAACTCCAAGTGAAAATTAGTCAAAGTTAACGGCCGTACATAGTTCAGGTCAGCTACCTTCAGCTGGATTCTGACGAAGACCCAACCCTAATTCACACCCATAGGCTCCATCTTCTGACCCTGTTTTTACTTAATTATTTTTGTTAAAGGCAAAGGAATGCAGTGAGAAATAGATGTTGCTCAAACACAAATCAGGATAAGTTCCTATTACTTACAAACCATTCAATATTAAAATATCTCACTTTAAGAATTTGTCTATCTCTAGTATATCAAATTGAATATAAACGTATAGGTTTTCCAATAATTTACTGTCTGTTTCTGTCAACTGTTGATAATTGCATCATCTTTTGTGAAATTGGGGTTTTGAATATGCACATATTTGAATATTTCACAAACACGGATCTTAGTAGTATGGTTATTTGGATCTTTGCATAGCATCTGTAAAGTTAATTAAATATTGAAAGGGATTTTAATGGTCGGTCAAAGAAATGTGAAAAATGTCATTTGCAAAGCGATGATGCCCCAAGTGCTGATGAGTGTGGATCAAGAGTCTGGAATTCCAAAAGTTTAATTTGATTAATCTGTCCACTGAAAGAAATAATCTGCGTAAATAATCAGTTAATGGAATTATTTATTGAAGTCTTGAGGGGAAAATTTCCAGCAATCTACATAATTTAAGGTGAAAATTGCTCTCATAGATATAGCTAAATAATTAAGTCTGAACTAAAGGAAAAATCATACTAGCCAGCCTTCAATTTATTGTGGTCGGGTTAACATTAAACTGTTCCAATGAGCCTCTCTGTATTGTGTTGTGTATGCTTAGATGGGGAATTGTGTTTTTCACCTTTAAGAGCAGCTTTCAAAGTATTATAACCATCACAGTGGGTGATATTTCATGACGGACCAGTGATTTCCACATTAAAAGATGTTAGAAACAGTAATAGTGAATAAAACAATACATTGTGCAATCAAGTATTTTTCAAATATGACTTTAATTGTCAATATCAGATTAATGTTAAAGCTAAAAGTTTTTGTCATACAACTTTTTTCCTCCTGTCACTTTCAACAAAATAGTATTGGTGTCATTTTTAGCTATTCAAACCCAAAGTCCATTCTGACTATGCTTTTCAAATGAGAAGATCTTTAACATTTCATATTTATAATAAAGTAAAATTGATTTACCGTATTTGTCAGGCCATTTGAGTTTCAGTTTGATATTGGATCTCCTCAGAGAAATCCTTTAAAAAAAACTAAATCTGTTCTTTACAGTACGTATCATACATGGCATCATACAGTATATAGCATATACAGCCTGAAATGAAACTGTTTGACTGAACATTGTGGCAGCAGGATTTAAATCTGAGTATTGTGCTATGGTGAACACATTTGATTTGCCAAGAAAGGCAAAGCAACAAAACCATCATTCCTGAACTGGTATTCTATGTCCAGAGGAATCATACTTTTACTTTGAAAGCCGTTGTTTAGACAAAATACAGCCACTGCTGGCCTAACCATTTTTCCATAATGGCGGTTAATTAGATGCCATACGATATCCTAAAACTGTTGTGAGCACACAATTGATCTTTTCTTTTTTCTTTTCTTCTTTTGTCTGAATAATTCATTTGCGTTTTTCGGGCATTTCAAGTGTCATAGTACTTCAAAATATAGCGTATTTCAAATTGTGGCTGTATTTCTTTTTTAATGGCTCGTACGGTCGACAATTCCAATTTCCAAGCGTCTAAATATGCACTACACAAACTGCCTTTGCACAATGTGCTTCACAGAAAACAACAATCAACTTCTCACGTTCATGCAGACAGCCGCTGAAAGGCCCAGCGACAGTGGTGTGTGCGCGTACACAGCTCGGTGTCCATATGTGTGTGTCCCTCCCTCTTGTCTGGAGGATTTGCTGTTTCAGCAGGGAAGGAATCAGTCCTTTGCCTTTGCCAATGTAGGAAAGTCAGCGTAAGGAAATTCCTAAGCTTCACAGTGGCAATCAGGCAGTTAAGGAGCTGCCACTGAAAATGGAGCTGTGTGTCAATCACCTTCATGGCTTATTCACACAAGCACAACCGCTCTGGCACAGATAGAGGCATTCTTATACGCTCAGCCCAACGACTCAGTAAATTGTTCTCACTTGATAGTGGTTGAATTTTGTACATCTACGTGCACTACAATAACCACTCTGTGTGAAAGCTTTCTCTAACACACGAGAAATACTTTTCTTAGTCGTAACCAACCGAAGTGCTAAATCTTAGTTTGGCAATGCCAGGTAAGTACTAATCAGATTAACAAGAAAACTTTAGGCTGACATAACTTCTCCATCGTACAAATTTGGGGTAATAAAAATCGTTTGACTTGCAGGATGTGCCTTTAGACCCTTTTTGCAATTCTAGGGTAGATGCTGGTTTGTATTACTAAAATGTGTCTACAGTATTAAAAGACATTATCAAACTGCCAAAATAATTCAGTTCAGGTAAACATTTTACATTAGTATCAATCGTATAAAAAAATCGCTTAACATTTTAATAGTTGCCACTGACTTAGTCCAATTTACAAAATGCTGCTTTCAGGTGCACTTAAATTCCACATATCAGCAAGCCTAGATTTCTATTGGTTTCCGAACCTTGTGCCTCTGACGTTTTTTGGTCCCGTTTTGCGCAGTTGAACAACACACTTAAACAAAACATTCAAATCTGGCTTGTGGGGATTGTTGTTTTTATGCTTTTATGATTACTTGGGTTTTCTGTACGTATTCTTTCATTTTGTCATCCCGCGTAATTTCGTTTCCTTTTTTTAATGCGAAATATTTCTTTTATTTCTAGTTCAAGCTATTTTGCATCCGTTTACTTTCTACCACTATAACGTGAAAGCAGAAATATCAAAATGGTTCAATATAATAGACATGATTTTAATTTAGTTTTAATTGTTTATTCAGAATACAGCACTTTATTTGTTTGTTTGTTTCCTTTTTCATTCACTCTTCTGGGTGGTTACTTAAATTTCCCATAGTCTCAACAGCAACGCGGAACGTAACCTGGAAATGCATGCCGTAAAGCACATGTTATGTCGTAAACTTCAAGTCAGATAGCCGAACTGTTTAAGCAATTGATAACCAAATAACGATGTATCTCGCCTTTTCAACGATATCAATGTTTCGATATTTACGTTTTTACTAACTAAATGTTATTCTGTACAGTTTGAAGTGATATTAGATGTCACAGACAAGACGTAAAATGAGTTGATTTTGTACAAAACAAGCTCGAAGATGGCAACATACAACACCGAAGGCAAGTAAAATCAGTCGTTAGCTCAATTATTATTCGATTATAACAGCCACTTTAAAATGTGTTTATAGTGCTCGATTCTTTCTGTCAGTGTCACAAACTCAAACTGTGTTACGGAATTAAATCTTTGGTTTAACGCTGCATGTTCTTTGCCCTCTTTAGTTAATCCAGGAGATTGTGTTGTGGTGGAGGTAAGCCCAGATATTCACATCTGTGGCTTCTGCAAACAGCAGTACAATAATTTTGAGGTATTCTTCGCCCATAAGCAAAATGGGTGTTCCTTCCCCATCTCTGACACACCGACCACCGCTGCGACAGTCACTCTTACAGGTAAAAAAAAAAAAACCAAATGTGTCTGTTTTTAAATGTTTGCACATTTCAATGCAGTCTCTCACAGTGGGGAAATGGGCAACTGTCTTTTTTTTTCTCATATAGATTCCAGCTCTGAATTTGTCTTTGAGGAGACATACCAGAACTGTGTTAGCAGGGGTGTGAAAAAAACTCTGAGTAAAGCACAGAAAACTCCTTCCAAGAAAATCAAACCTGCCATGAGCTCAAAGAGACACTCCTGCTGTTTTTCAGGTTGTTACCTCTTTCTCCTTATGTATTGAAACACATTCCTTTAAGCCTCCAATCAGGAAAAACATGTATTTTATTTTCCTCACTCAACTTCCGTGTGTTTTACTAATTTGCTGTGGGATGTCAAGGTCTGGAATCACTTAATTTCTTAAACTTTTTTGCTTCCAAGCCAGATTTTCTATAAGCTTGTAAAAGTTATTTTTATTAAAAATGTATTTCTATCACTTGGCTAGTATTTCTACTTATTCATTGTCAGAGAGATAGGTGTTTTGTTTGTTCAGGTACCTAACTGTTACTCATGAATCATTCAAGCTTTAAAAAAGCACATAATTCAAGTACAGAATTATTAATTCTTCTATGTATAACATTTGAATAGCATCTTTATTTGCTTTGTTACAAGCAGCCTGTGGTAAAGGCATAGTAGTTCTCGTTTTGTCCACATAAATGTCAAAGCAAACACTTTTTAACAGACTGTAAAATCATTCCTTTGGAACTAGTAGCTGAGACGTATTGGGGAATAGTTTGTAAAGCTTGTTTTCATGAAAATTATTGAAGGAATATTCCTAATAGATATAAATAAATTGTACTTTCCAGCTCATTTAAAGTCTACATGCTCTGTGTTTCTTTCACATACTAAATTATCTCTTGCATTTGGAGATGTTTCCAAATAATTCTGTCCCATGAATTGTTTTCTTATATATAAAGAAATAAGGCTTCTCATTGGGTATTTTTTTTACTTCTCTTTAAATGGCTTAAATGGCTTTAAATGTTTTATCTTCGTTTCAAGGTTGCACTTTTAAGACTCAGTATGGCCAAAAAGACATGGAGCGTCACCTTAAAACCCACACTGGTATGATCATGCTTTGTGTATATAAACTGCATGTATAATGAGCTACAGCCTCAGCCACAGAATGGTGAATTAACAGCATGTGTTCCTCCAGGTGAGAAGCCTTTCGAATGCGAGCTGTGTCACAAGCGCTTCAGCCGACGGGACAAGCTCAACATGCACAGCCGCTCTCACACGGGGGAGAGGCCGCACAAGTGCAAGCACTGTTCCTACGCGGCCGCGGACAGCAGCAGTTTGAAAAAGCACCTGCGGATCCACTACGACGAGCGGCCCTTCAAGTGCCAGATCTGCCCCTACGCCAGCCGCAACTCCAGCCAGCTCACCGTGCATCTCCGCTCCCACACGGGTAAACAGTTTAGAAAATCCACACTTTTCCCCATCATTATAATAGTTTTTTAACTCATTGACTGCCAGAGTTTTTTGAGCATTTTGACTGATTTTTCAAGAGCCACAGAATAGTTTGTGCTATGACTATGTAAAAACCGAACACACCAAAAGAAAGAGTAGACTCTCTTCTTTCATCAGGAAAAAAAAAATTGTTTCTACCTTATTCCATTCTTCCTCGACGTCTCACCGGCGACATGTTCTCTCGTAGCGAAACGTTACGTTTTTTTTATTTGCCTACAGTCTATGCTCATCTCTCATCAAAAGTGGCACTGCCACCTAGAGGGTCAATTTGTTAGTACATACTCTGTCTAGAAGCCTGATATTTACGGACAAGCTTTAGCAGATCGTCCCCCAAGCCACTCTCGTTGAAAAACATAAAAGACATCTATAGACGTCTTTGGCAGCCAATGAGTTGATCTGTTTTTTCTATTTCTCAGGAGACGCGCCTTTCCAGTGCCAACAATGCGACGCGAAGTTCAAAATCAACTCGGACCTGAAGAGGCACGTCCGGATCCACTCAGGGGAAAAGCCTTACAAGTGCGACTTCTGCGAGTACCGCTGCGCCATGAAAGGCAACCTGAAGTCTCACGTTCACATCAAACACGGCACGGAGGACTCCTTCGAGTGCGCGCAGTGCGATTTCAAGTGCGCCAGCAAGGCGGTTCTGAGGCAGCACTCGCGGCAGCACCAGCCCTCTCAGCCCGTTCAGTGCTCAAAGTGCACTTACTCCTGTGCCAGCAAAGGGGCGCTCAAAGTCCATGAGCGCATCCACTCGGAAGAGCGCCCCTTCAAATGCGACTTCTGCGGTTTCACCTCCAAGCAGCTCAGCAACCTCATCATCCACAAAAAGAAGAGTCACTCGGACAAGCCGGTCAAAGACAGCGGCAGAAAGGGGGGAAAAAGCACCGGCGGGGACTCGCCTAAACCCGCCGGGTCCCGGTACAGGGCCAAGCTGGACGCCGCCCGGGCCTTCTGCTGCGACGTCTGCGACGCGTCGTTCGTCCGGGAGGACTCCCTGCGCAGCCACAAGAAGCAGCACAGGGACGCTCAGAACCTTCTCCAGCTCTCCACCGCGCCGGAATCCCTCGGCCTGGTTCCTGTTACGGTATCGCAGAGCGACTCTAATCTAGAGGTACCTATCCCGTCTGGTACTGAGCCTCCTTACGGCAACACGCAGCTCAAAATCATCGTTCCGCACGCGCTCTCCCATCAGAACTCCAACGTTCAGAGTAAGAGCAAAATGCTGCTGCTCAGCCCGGAGAGCCAGGACATGGTCGTCAACTCCATGATCCAGCAGGTGAACCTGTTAGCACCCGTGCAACCCCTGGGGTCGTCTCAGGCCAACCTGGAGTCCCAAACCGTGCTCCTGACGCAGCTCAGCCCAGAGGACACCAGCAACCCCCTCCACCAGGCCCTGCTGCAGACGGCCATCAGCGGTCAGGAGTCCAGCGGCGGCACGCAGACGCTTATCACCGCCTGCTCCGAGCTGGAGGGCTTCAACACCCTGCTCCAGGCGGGCGGCGGCGAAGTGACGGTGGTCACGGTGGGGAACTCCGCCCTGGCGGACGCGCCCAAGTCCAAAGCGGAGGAAAGCACTTTACCGTGTCAGGAAAGCACACTGCTGGTGCCCAACATCGGCCTGGCCAGCCAGAACGTGGTCATCCACAGCGTGCCGCTGATAGTGTCCACTCAGCCGCTGCACACCGAGGTGGAGCAACTCTCGCCACACGCACTCTACACAGACTCTCACACATCAGAGGGGATCTCACAATGAGTCGAACAAACTTTTACCGCATCATAAGCTAGTTTTTTTCTTTGCCTGACAGAAATGTCGGATCTGATAGGTAACATGGTTTATCAATACTGTTGACCCGGACATTATTATTGTGGTCTTTTGATTTAGAATATTTGTCATTGTAGTCAGGTCAATTTTCACTCAACATCATGAACAAACATTGGAAGCTGATTCATGTTGCCATTCAATTTAAGCAGTTTTCACAAGTTGGATGCTTCAAGAAGAGATGCATTTAAATCCGTATATTAAAACTGTTTAGTGTAACTTCAGTTTTAGCATCATGCATATACATCACATCAAAATAAAGTCTTAAATGAGTGGAACTAGAACGTGTCTCATTCCCATGCATTTCCGGGTTTGTCCATAAGGTGGCAGCAGAGCGACATAAAGAGTGAGGTTCAGTCTGAACATTTGGAGAATCTTGTGAGCTTCCTCTCTTCATCTTGGAAATAGATGTCATTTGCTGACAACATTAGGTTACATATCAAGGTCTTACTTTCTAAAAGCCGAGTTGCCCTCCCAATAGATTTTCAATAAAGTCCCTGTTTTGCTTGCTGCTCTCTATTATTCTGCCCATTTTTACACACGGACCTCAGCACTTAGTATTCGCAGAAAGCGGATGCTGCACCTGAATAGGAGTCTCCTGTAAACGACTAAACATTGATTTCTTTCTTCTCCCAGCGCTAATGGGTCCGCTGCTTTTTCAGGCTCAGCGTGACCGCAAAATTCAAGTGAATTTGTATGAAATAGATGTTTGAGGGCCTCACCTCAGTCATTCTGCCTTTCAAAAACAGAATTGCAACAGTCCTCTTTTGTGGTTCTGCATCTTATAAGGAAGTCCTTTGACCTTTTAAAAATACCTAAGTAAGCCTGGATGTTCCTGCACTTTGGACATCTGGACACGTTCATTTAGTAAAACTCAATAGAATTCAAGCATTTTTACTTTTATGGACTTTTAGGGATACAACTTAGGCAATCTATCTCCAATTAATTTTTGAAAAACAATTCTTGCTGCTGATGATAGATGTATACTTATTTTGCCACCCAAATGAGGAAAATAAAGCCACTGAGTGAACAATTTCGATGTCTCAAAATGTCTCTAAATCTTGTTTGTGTAAGGCCAGACAGTAATTATCTGTCTCTCAAGAGGCCAAAATGGTTTGTCCCTATAATGTTCTGAAAGCACCAGAACAGAGAATATATAGATCCGTGTGAATGAGCTCTAAATAGTCTCATAGAATTGTCCCAAGTATAGCAGTTCTAGTTCTTAATTAGTCCAGATTAGTCTTGACTGAAAAGATAATGGTCCTAACTAACCTAAACACAGCTAAAACTGTCCAAAACCGAGCAGATTAATGGACAAATCATAGTGTGTCAACACACAACTTGATTCACGCTTGGAATATCACAGGTGTTTTTTTTATTTGTCCCCTCTTTTTGTCTTAAAGGACAAGAAGACACGGCCTTATTCTCAGATGGAGCTGTGAAAAATACTGGAAACTCCATTATTCATGAAGGTAAGTGTATGGAAGGAAAAGCAAAAAAAATGCTCTCTGGTGTATCTCTTTGATCTATTATCTAACAGACTTCCAGGCCATAATCCTGAGAGCCCGGCCCACCACCACACCCACCCCCGAGTCATCTCCTGTTTCCCTCCAACTCATGTGACATCAGAGCTGGGTTAAGTACTTTTCCTATAGGCTAAAACATCTTTGCAGCTTTGCCTCTAGGAAGGTAGAGTGGGGGAAAAAAACGTAAAAAAACGTATTTTCTTATTTGAATATGGTTGAGGTTTAGCAAACTATTGAATGAAGGTTAGGATGAGTCACCTGATATTAAACTTGCATTTGAATTTTTATCATCATCATCAAGGACTTTGTCAATTCTGTCATTCAATTCAAAACCAAGGCACGGTTTAATTAAATATCCCCTTTTGAGAAAGCTAAAAGGAGTTTTAAACATGAGTTTTTACTGTATGTCATTTTCCAGTTCCTTCCTTCCTGTGTTTGAAATGCCAGCTTTTGAATGGGGTCATAAATGTCTCCCCAAAAAAGCAATTTCCACTCCCAGCTGCTTAAAGAAATCATACGCTGTGATGCATTTCTTGTAGACGTAAATAGAGAGGACCAGGTGGTTAAGGGACTTTAACACCAAGAATTTTAATTATGGTCTTTTCAAAGCACCAACAATTTAGCTGGTGCTTTTAAAAGACTGTTTTTAAAAAAGATATTGTTTCTATAGCAGAGGTGGGAATAAATCAGACTCTAAGAGCAAAAAGTTTAGTTTCACATTGGGCTTTTCCAGGTACATTCTATCAATTTAACAATATATTTCTGACCTTTGCTTTGTTTGCACACGTTTTGCTATCTGGTCAGCAAATGGATTGGATGCTTTAATGAAATTAACTGATTGCTGAAGTATTGATATGGATTTGTTTTTCCAATGCTGGCATCTTTTCGGTGTGACACTATTGACATCTTAAGTGAGTTTGATTCCGCAGAGCACTGGAGGCTTTTATCTTGTCTCCTGTCAATTCTTTTTTTCTTCCTGTGTGATAGAAATTCGGAATGATAGAGCAATTTGATCAGCGGTTTACAGCCAAGTAACACAAATACAGCTTAATTTGCCTTTTTGAATGCTTTGTGATTATTTGCTGAGGTGTTATTAGGCTATTGTGATGTCTGGGAAAGGAATCAATTTAATCATTGAAAGGCAAACTCTAGTTTTAAGATATGGTTAAATCTTTTATGTCTTTTTTTCATTTTTTCAAACAAAGCATAATTGAAGGCATCTGAATTTTTTTGTTGGTAGTTTTTTTTTTTAAACTTCAACATCTTTGTTACTGTTTTGTGGTTTTTGAGAGTGTTGTTTTAGTCTTTTTTGTCTATGTTAGGTTGTCAGGAAGCATTACTCTGACAGGCTCTTTTGTTGTTGTTTCGTTAAGGCTGCAAGCACAGTTTACAACAGGTTCTTGGGGGGGGCAAAAAATAAGAATAATTTCCCCCAACAAGGGCAAGAAGGTGAGAAAAGCAGAACCCTTGAAAATTATTTGGTGTCACGAGAATGCTCAAGCATCTTTTTGAATATTGTCTGTCATTCTTCTGTGATAATATTGGTTACACCATCTAGTACCCAATTTGATTTGGTGAGTACAAGGAAGCTACTTTTAGCTTTTGTGATTTATTAACTAAAACATTTTTCCCTTGTTTCCATGTCTTGTTTCTTTCCCTCTAACCCTAGCCAGATGACAGGGGAGAACAATCACTCTCTTTTTTATTAATTCCATGTTCAGTGGGAAGTTGTGTGTGGAACCATGGCCAAGTGTCAGTCTTGGGCCATTAGGTTTGGCTCCGCATGGATGCTGGATTTGTTTTTTATGTCGGGTTTTGTGGCCACCTCTGATCATTCTCATACGTCAGCATATTGCATTGTGTTTCCATTCTCATAGTTTGCCTAGTGGCGTGGTCAGTGTTTTTTCTTTTTTTTTTTTTTGTGGTTCGACCTTTGTTTTCATCAGGCTGCTATTGTATGGAGATTAGATTGTTCTTAAGCATTCCGTAATTTATGTCACTTTGTGAAGAGTTGAAATACTGATAGGTATTGTAATTATAAGCACAATGCAGACAAACAGGTTTTTTTGTATTTTGGGTGGGGGAATGTTAGCACCTTTGTGGTATCTACAATTTAGTCGCTGAGCTTTAAAGTCAATGCTTATGCATTAACTAAGATGTGCTGTTGCATCACCCCCCCAAAAAAAAACCTACTTACAATTTTAGAGATTCCACCGGTTTCAACAGATGGCCATGAGCAAGCAAAATGTTTTCTTTGTTCACACATGCCTTATCCTAAAAAAAACAAACATGATGGAAATCTGATCTTTACACATACAAGACATTGTTGTGTGTGTGTGTGAGTCAATGTGTGTGTGCACATGCATGTGTGTGTACTTAAGTCTGTGTTTACTCTGCTCTGAAAATGCTTATAGCACACACAGATACTGGTGCTAATTTAACTCTCGTACAATGGGAAAAAGATTAAGTTTACATAGAACAGTCATGTGGTTGTTGGTAGCATTAACTATTGTTTTCAACGCACACACACACACATATACATATATACATATATACATATACAAATATACAAATATACATATACATATACATATACATATACATATACATATACATATACATATACATATACA
>JABUIW010000028.1:586844-703719 GCA_013363375.1 Menidia beryllina | reverse complement strand
ATACATATACATATACATATACATATACATATACATATACATATACACATATTTGTCTTGTTTACGTATCCTTCATCATTGTTGATAAATTATGACACTAAGAGACTGTCAGTAGACCCTAGGAACCCTTGTTTTTTCATTTTGATATGGGGGTTGTGTTTCTTAGTAACTGAAGATGGTTCAGAGACAACAGAATTCAGACATCACATGAAGCCTAAACTAGTTAGTAAAGAAAAAGGAGAAAAAACGCACGCCTCCATCCTCACTAAATAGTTTTTCTCTTCAAATTGAAATGTCCATCCCGCAAGCATAATGTCCATTCAGCTTCATCATCCAAGTCATAGCTTGTCCATATTCGATGTTTGTTTGACCCCAAAGGGGCGCGAACCCTGGCTGATCCTTCATTTGAGGACAAAGCTTATGTTTGCGGTGACATCATAAATGCCAGCGCAGAGACAACAATGGCTGATGAATTTAGTGGGAGTCGGGCACAGTGGACGGCAGAGACAGAGCCTGAAACTTCCAGTGTCATGGAAAGTTTTTTTTCAGAAAAAAGGGACCCACGCCTTGACTAAACAATGCTGAGTGCTTCCAAAATGGGAAGAGTGGCTGAAGAGATCGAATTGCCGAAGTTGTTTTAAAAATGGGCCGTGTGTGTGTGTATGTGTATGTGTGTGTGTGTGTTGAGAGGGGGGTATTGCTTGGTTCATCAGGTTATAACACTAAATGCTTCTATGACGCTTTGTGGAAAGAGAGACAGTCAGAGACAGGACACTGCTCCTCGGGGAAGAAAGACGCTTTGTTTTTATAGGCTGCTTGGAATGTGTTGAGGACTGTGGACATCTGCTTCATTTGCATACGTGAATCCACCCCCAGCAATTAATCCGCTGGTGGTCTGATAATGTATCATAGTGTAACTGATATCTGCCAGCTCAGCCTTTCTGAATGGCGTTCTTTTTTTGGTATGACATCAGGGTTCTTTGGCAGATTTAATCATTTATATACAAAACCCTTGCCTTGTAATTGGTCATTGCATATTTTAATTCTTTCAACAAAATCCAGAGATGATAAGATTTTGTTTTACTCTGGCCATCCTCAAGCTTATTGGTGTGAAAATACCTCAGAACCATTCTTAGAGTCATTCTCAGGTCATTACAAATGCATCCCACCCATGTACTCATACTGGCACATGGATTACCATTTTCTTTGTTAACCTAATTACAGTATTGTGGCTTCTTGTCTTTTTTCTAAATCAAGTAGGGGGTAAGTAGGGGGTATGTAAACGTGAATGTACAATTGCTTATGGATGAGATTTGCTTTTCTTCAAATGTAAATTGAGAACCGACTTTGTCAAGGTTCTCTGAAGGTTTTTTTTGTTGTTGTTGGATGTGAGAGTTATGTTCAAAATTTATCATTAAGAAGTTGCAGAGTTTTCATGCTTTTTTTTTTACAGAAATTAGCTCAAATGTAAACATTTGAGCAATAACACATATCCTCCGGCAGTTTCCCGTCATCACGACTTCAAGTCAGAAAATGAATTAGCCTGTGAATGATACATAATTTCTCAAAAGCTGGCTGATAAAAATCAAGAGGCCCCCCTCAGACCTCCTTTTAATAGGCCAGGCTCATGTAACCTAACACCTTTAAGGGTGTGCACTCAATCAAGCCTATTGTTTCTGCTCACATACAGTTCCCTGGGTGAGATAAGTAAGTAAGTCCTGGCCACAGTGATAACAACAATGTCCAAAAAGTAAGAATACAACACTTCTGTTTGTGAGCTTCACACCCAGACTTAGTACAGAGACAGCTATACTGAAATTAATTACATTAATGTTCCGAATAATATATAAGACAACAATGTAAGGAGATTGTACACTTAGGTTTTATTTCTAAAGTAACATGAATTGAGATTAATATACAGGATATTAGTCAGGATGTGATGAGGTGAGCTCACGCCTGTAGTTTGATACGTGTAGCTATTTGATGAGGGTCGGCCACTAAATAGGCCACATAAATATTATTGTGCAGAGGATGTGAGTCAGGACAGAGAGAATACCATTTACTGGGCCATTACTTGAGTTGAAAGGAAAAGGAGGAAGTTGGTTTGAAGATTTGTCAGCATCAGATCTCTGTTTTAGAAAAGGGGGTGGTCTCTGCGCAGCAAAGGAATGTGAGAAAAGGCTCGGGATTGTTTTTTTTCCCTGCTCACATATAAGAATAGCCACCAGATCCTGTGTGTGAGAAATGACTGATAGTGAATTGATAATTGAAAATAGAGTCATTCTCATTATCATAGAGAATAAATACTTTCTGGACTTCGCTCTAAACATTCTGTTTTTTTTTTGTTTTTTTCTTACTTTTTAACCATTCTGAGGAAGATTTGGTGCTGTGCTTTGATTCATTGTCATGTCATGTCACATTGCACGATCCAATTTTCGGCCACTGGAGAGAAGGCCTTACATTTGACCCCAGAATAGTTTGTTATACAGAATGTCATCATCTACTGAAAGTTTTCAGGGTATCATATTCATTTGCTTGCTAAACAATCAATCGCTGTACTTAACAATATTGACTTGTAATGTTGAAAAAACATAGTTCAGGAAGTGTTTCATTTATTTTTCATATTTTACTGCCCTGAAGTGCAACATTTAACATGGTCATTGGAGTCTAATCTGAGATGTCTCTTTGAATTTCTTATGTTGTGTTCTGTTGAGAACTATGTTTGGCCTTGGGTTGAACTTGGGATACTAATGGGAGACCTGTAAACTTTAAAAAAATATTTTCAACTTGTATATAATGCCTCTCACAACAGAATGATGGTTTTTAAATAGTTTGGAAAATGCTTTCTAATCATTCCCAGATTGATGTGCTGCACCAGTTGCTTCTTTGGGATGATTTTAGCTTTTTCTTTGTCCCATTGTAGTAAATACACTTTAATGAGCCACATCAGCAAACTTCCCAGTGTTTTTTAATGATTAATTAGTAAATTATATCAATAAATCTCCTAGTTTGCTCTTAATTTCTTATAGAGGCAGAAATCTTGGACATTCCCACCTCTGAAATGTTTTAGTTTTTTGATACTGCTGTAAAGCGTGCGTTTTAGTTCAAGTTTCACATAATTAGTTTTTCATTACATCTAGTATAGAAAATACTGGAGTTTCACTTTTCACAAAACTGTGATTTCTAACTAAACTTGTTCAGTGCCTGAGGATGTCTTATACATGTCTCGAATAACAGGTTTAGTCAGAAATCTACAGACAAAAGGTAAAATCAGAAAAGTGACTCTTTTGAAACTCCTCTGTCATTTTGTTTGCACACCTCAGTAGGCCTGTTACTTCATTTATCTCATCATCAGGGGTGGGAGGTTGATAAATCCATCTGGGTCTGCAAAGGGGACTTTAATCCTTGACAACTGTGCCCCTTTGGCACCATATCCTCCGCACTGCTGATAGTTTGATACAATAGGCTCTCCCCCTTTGTCCTTGAAATTGTTTTAATTAGCCTCATGGATGGGGGCAGGGGTTGCAAACATAAGACAGACTCAATAGGATTGACAAAATCACATAAGCATGATACCACAGGCATGGAGACGATCGTAATGTTTGAAGCAGACAGTGAATTAAGAAACACATAACAGTGACAGGTAAAGAATCGCTGCAGACTTTTGAACAACAGTTAATTAGTCAAACTATGAACAGCTTAAGATATAATTCAGTCGAGAAAGATGTTTGAAAATGTTTTTTCATCACGGTGATTGATAAGTTATCTCAAAAGAATAAGTTTTCTCAAAATTATGCAGTTTTGATAGAATGTGCATCTTATAAATCTGTCATAAAAAAGTAGCCTTTTTAAAAAATACTGAATGCAAAATTTTTTCAAATGTCCAGGACGTATTGCAAAACAGTTCAAACTTGTTACGCCTGCTTACTTAACAAATGCAATGTAGGCGTGTAAGTGTTTGTCTGCTGGCATGTTTAGGGCTTGTCCACTTCCAAAACTTGCAGTACGGACTACTCTCCTCTCAGTGGTCACGCCAACAAGAGGTGACTGGTGGAAAAATTCTGACTTGATCTATCCAAATGGATCATGTGACATGAAAAATGTTGTTATAATCCAATTCAAAGCCTGTTGTCCAGATATTTCTCAATTGGGTCGATAAGGAATATTAATGACATATGTTCGTAAACATTAGTTTATGTCTTCTAATAGGACAATAATTGTTGTCAAACTGTGAATTTCTAGAACCAACACCCCAGATTTGCTATTTATGTAATCGCCCACACCCCCTTCCAAATTCTGCTCTCCTAAGTCGAATACCCATCCCCCTCCTCCTCTTCTTGCCCCATGGGAGGAGGGGTGGTAGAAAGAGAGAAAGATCCCAAACCATCTGAATCCCTTTTAACTAAGTGGCCAGAGAGGAGTAAGGGCCAATTATTCCACCATGATGCATTCCTTTTCAAAAGGGGATCGCATCATTGTTCAACACATGGAATTCTAGTCACATCCTTGCCCCTACTCACAAAAATATGGTTATATGCATCAGAAGAACAGGTGCTCACAAAGGTATTGAGCACAGCAGGAAACAAAACACAGGAAATGGGTTTAAGTAACAGATAAATATTAAATTAAAGTAAGATTCATGGGAAAATGTACATATGTGAAAATAATTATTTGCCCAAGAGGATGTTTTAGGTTACATACATTTGTAATAATTTACTTCTGTGGTTGGCTGAGATGGACTTATTTTGAGCAGTGAAAAGTTTTAATTGATTTACTTGTTTCATTATGTAGAGGTATTCAATACAGTAGTAGAATATTTGTAGAAGAAAGATTAGAAAAGGTCAAGGAATTGTATTTAGTTAACATTTACTGAGACAATGAGCTTACATTATTCATTATCTACTAAAGAAGACAAAAAATGCAAAAAAAGGAGAAGATAAAACACAAATATGAGCAGGATTCCTTTCGTATCAATTCAGAGGTCATTAAATGTATTAATTCCGTCATAATGTTAACCCGATTCTTTTATTTGAAGCCTGAGAATAAACCAGATTGTAGTAAATTTCTTTTCACATGTCACGTGTAAAGTTCCTCAAGTTCCGGGTGTCATGGACATTTATCTATTTTGGCTGGGCCTGACCCTTACAGGAAGAAGGCTGGACGCATCAGAGTCTTATTGGCCAGTACCATCTGATATTATCAGGCCAGTTCCCAATCCATACTGGTTCCACTGAGATGTGATAAGAAATGTGTGTGCTTGAGTGTTTTTCTTTAAAGAAGTCTAATTGGAAAAAGAGATCAAAATTTAGAAGTACAACTATAGACACAACATGAGTGTCTTAAGTATAATTCTTAAAATTAACAAAAGCCATGAGTAAATTATATAAAATCCAGTACTTAATCTAGTTTTTTTTAAAAGCCAAACAAAGTAACCCTCTAAAGTTAGTGAATATATAAGTCAATCCTAAGAATAACGATAATGAAGCTAAAAGGATCATAAAATGTTAGTTTTTTTTCATTCGTCCATGTCTGAGTATGTCTAGTGCACTTTTTTTTCCTTTTTTTTTTAGGTTTGATTATCTATCACTTACATTGGAGGTCAGTTTCCTGCTACTATAAACATTGCCTTAATGATGAAAAATACAGCTGTGGACATTTGAATTGAATAGCCTACAATTAAGCAAGATTAATAACGGTGTGCTGTGATCACACCCCTCCTCAAAGCGGGTCCCTCAGGCAAATGTTCTGTGAGAAAAACACTGTTTGTTTTTGCCTTTCATAGTCATGCTAATTATACAAAAACTTGGAGAGCAAGTAATCTTATTTTATCAGAATTTCAGATTTTGTTTTTCTTCTTGACATCTGAACCAAATACATGGTATTTTGTATGCAAGTGTATGATTATAATGTTTTTTCGGTATATCATAAGTTGGGTTAGATATGACACAGTTAATGAAAAAAACATAATCACTGTATGCTTTGTCTTAGCCAAAATCACATGATTTAATTGTTATGTGTCCCTGTTTCCCTATACCTGTAGATTTGCACAACATAGATTGCCTGACACAGCCATGTGAGGTCCATTTTTTCAGTTGTGTTTAATGGAGCTCATCGTCCCCTACTAATTCTTTCACCATTTCCTCTGAAACTGGACACTGCTGTCGATGTATCATCCAACAGCCCCTTTCTTAGGGAGTGACTGGAGCATGGAACGAGAGCTTTGGCACTTCCTTGAAAGAATAAGACAATGAGCACAAGACAACTTTCCAGCTCGGCAGCTGTGTGGAGGAAAGCTTTTTGCCTTTGTCTGGTTCTTCCCGCAGTTGCATAGGGGCTGTCATATGCTCTGCATTTCTTCACTTTATTAGATGGGTTTTTAAACGCATCTGGGGTGAAACCAAACACGTTCTCAAATCTGTGAAAGTCACAGGGTGTGGAGGCAGAATTTTATCTTCCATCATTCCTTTTCATATATGAAATAAAAATCTGTTTGTTGGAAGATCTAACATTTAAACAAAACTGTTTCTTTTTGCTAGTTGTTAACATACAAGTTAAACATACTGACAAAGAAAAAAGGTTCAACTTACATGAAGGGAAGTATCCAGGACATAAGAAAAAGAAAAAGAATAGCCCTGAGTCTGAGTTTTCATTTATCTTTCATTCATTTTTGAAAAGTCACAAAGAAGAAAAAAACATTTGATCAAGCATATTTCTGCTGGCTGGTTTATTGTCAATACAATTTAGCCACATAGCATCAAGAAACTGATCTAAATAGGAACTTATACGTTGAAAAAAACAAAACAAAGTGGAGAGTGCTCTGAGAAAAGAGTTAGTTTAATCGATGGAAAGATCTGGTATACTTGAAATATATGTGGATGAACATCAGTTGTGAAGGTTTTGTTTGTCAGTTCACACCAGAAACACTGGTTAGTCATTTCTGTTTTGTCAAAGTGATTTTCTTTCTATTTTTGTGCATTATTGAATTTTTTCAGGTTTTTTATATCATATCCATTCATATTTGCTCTCGAAAAAGGGGTTTATACTTGACACAAAATGGTAAGAAAATACATTTACAAGAATACAAAGGGTCTTTATAATAAAAAAAACACTGACAAAGACTCCATACATTTCACACATATTAAGAATATTAAAACTGCTATTACTGTTTCAATAAGGGAATCAGATTTCAACACAGCACTTGTTGCTTGGTTTAGTGTTTTTATGTTGTCACCTAAAAGCTGTATGAGCTTCCTTGGATTTACTGGAGTAACTCTTAAACAATGCCTTACACAATGTGCCTCCTCTTAGGCTAAAAACCTAGTTTGATATCAGTAGAAAATTACATTAGAGTGGTTGATAACAAAGTACATTAGTGTACCTCATAGCAACTGCACCTCTCTAGTGTCTCTATTCTCTATGTCCAGTTTCCTTACTTTTTCTCTTTTCTCTTTTCGATGTCTTTATCTAATCCTTATAGATGACAAGGGTTGGGGTTAGCCAAGCTAAATCAAGGCTTACCAGGAAAATAAGCTAAATGTATAACAGCGTTGCTCTTAAATTGATACTGTTTTATCTATAAGATGAAGAAGCCACACTTGTCATCTATCCAAACGTAGAAAAATAAAAAAAGATATATAAGCCACTGAGGCCCTAAAGAAAAAATGAAATATTTCAAAGAGTTTCAACAGTTCATTTCTCTTAACACACTTACAACTCAAGAGAATCCAGTAACCACATTAAGTAAAAAGTAGTTATCAAACAACTGTTGCATTGTATCAAATGTTTGATTGCATTTTTACACATAGCAAACTGCAAGGTCAAGTTTATGTTTGAAATGATAACTTGATCAAGCAGAGGCTTTTACAAGTTATGATTAAGAGGGTTGTATAAATAATTGCTGAATTATATGTTAAAATCTAGTGCTAACCGTAAGCTAAACCTAAGAATGTGTTCGACACATGAGCAACAATTCCTTCCTTGATATTTACTCTCAATATTACTGTTTCAAGTGAAGAACACAGAATTTGTGGAAATTAGAGTGCAAAGTTTTCTTTTTTGGATTGTATTTTAAAAGCTAAATCAACATTATCAAATAATAAACCAAGTTACTTGCACGTCCAAAGCTAACTAGCTAACTAGCTAGCGTGTACAGAGAGGACTATTTGTTTTTTAGTGGGGCTTACTGTGAAAAGATAAAAATCCAAGATTTATTCCAGTTTAATCTAATCACCTTACTCCTTTAAAAAAAAACAAAAAAAAAGCAAATGTACTCTCATCAATATGGTCATTTTAAAGAAAGTTTAAGTACATGTCTTAGTTTGTTATGGTACTTTATTTTTTTTTAGTGGGACTTACTGTGCAAAGATAAAAATCCAAGATTTATTCCAGTTTAATCTAATCACCTTACTCCTTTAAAAAAAACCCAAAAAAAAACAAATGTACTCTCATCAATACAGTCATTTTAAAGAAAGTTTAAGTACATGTCTTAGTTTGTTATGGTACTTTATGTTATATATGGTGAATTGAGAAAGTGTACCTTGAGATCTCTGTGGTGTGTGTATATTATGCCTAACATCACAGTGTCTGTGCTGTGTTAGCAACAGATTCCTCTGCACAGTCACACAGACAGCAGTCAGCTAAATGCATCTGTGAGATAAGTCTAGGCCAAGCCTTTCATCCTTTGGAAATTTGGCCGGAGACACAGACAGGTCAGGGTTAATGACAGGCTGTCACTACACCTTTAATGTACTATGTATTGAGTAGAGGCTGATTACTCATTCACATTAAGATAATGGTCAAGGAGTCAGAACATAGTGAGAATAGATATTGATATTAAAATATGAAAGATATAGACAGATTTATTTATCTCCGTAGGAATATCACTGCCAGGAGTTTTTCTCCAACTCGCATCTTTTATGGATAACATTTCCTTCAGAGGAATTCTGACTGTAAGGGAATACTTGTTAAAGACAAAAGAATGTGCTTTAATTTGTCAAGGAGATCTGAGCTGACAACTTTAGTAAAGTCCACTATAACAACCTTCCAGGGCCCCTGACCTAGGGAGGGAGTGACCTCTGACCTTATTTGGGCCTCTTTTATGAGGACTTTTTTTGGCACCGGCCAGATGGCTAAACTATCAAAGGGTTTTTTATGAGAAAAATCTGCAGGCAAGAGAAGAGTAGTATATTTATCTCATTGTGTGGAGAGCCAAGCCTCCTTTACTTCCGACTAGGTGAGTCCAGAAAGGATGGATATGCATGAGGTTGTGCATGGGTATCCCACTCACTCCCACTTGTAAAATATCTGAAGGCTATTCATGTTTAGTTTGATTTCCAAAATGATTCATACAAAGTATTAGCTATAACAATGTATACATATAAGTTAATTATTGATAATACTTCCAGTCAGTACTCAACAGAATTATATTTATGCCAATCTGATTTTGTGCTAGACATAATTGACAACAATTTATCAACATGGTAGGAATTAACCATTAACTTGCTATTCCTTAAAAAAATAAATAAATCAGGTAGTGTCTCCATTATCAGCTGCATGCTATTGACTCAGTCTTCTATCCCAAGCCAGTGCTAACAACATCAGCAAAGAAGAAAAAATATATATATTGATTTTCTGTGTTTTCAACTCAAAAGCAGCTGTGTATAAATAGACAGTAGAATTAAAGGCATGTCTTCTCTTATCAACGTAAGTCCTAAGTTTTTAAGATAATGTGAACCTTTTCTTGGATTTTTTTTAGAAATGCTACACTGGACCTGACATGACAGTTACTGAAGATTACAGATGAGTAAAAATCTGCAGAAAATCCTTGTTCTGAAAGAAGAAGAACTATGTTTCCCAGGGTCTCCATAACTCGCACTGCTCACATCACTCGGGTGTTGAATTTATGAGGAATGGTTTGTTTTGTTAGATTGAGTTTCTGAGCCTTTTCATACGCTGTACAATAGAGGAACAGATACAGGTAAATCTTAAATGGGACTATTGATGTGTACGTAAAAGGTACACTGTTTTTGAATGTGTTCAAGCATGAATTGATGAACGGAAAGAATGTCTTATGATCTAAAGATAGAGAACTATTTGTACAGTCTTACAAGAAAAAACTAACTTTAGCTTCGCACATGAATAGTCACACAGCTGTTGCATGCATTACCTATTTGTTGTTCTCCAAAGAAACAAACTCAGCTCCCATTGAGCCCACTCATCATACAACTTCCACATGAACAGAAGCAAAAATCATTTCTGTGCTGATTGTTCCACATGGCAGAGAAAGGAAAAAGGCTAAAGTTTGAAAGCAATGGTTCCACAATGCAGAAATGAGAGTACGAACAATTGCTTCCCAGATACAAAAGATTAGTTTTCAATCATATATTGATGACTATGGTTTAAAGTGGTGTTTAATCCCTTAAAATTAGCCGTTCCCTGGCTGGCTGTTTTAATGTGGCCATTCCCAATGCTGATTGCGCGCAGAGGTTGAGAGAGATCTGAGGTAACTGGAAGCAGTTAAAATAATAGGAGCTTACCATGTGTTTGAGGTTATGAGAAGTAGAGAAATGGCCTCCTTAAACAAAACAGAATGAAAACTGGAGCATTTTAATTATGAGAAAATGGAGAATATGTGATGAAAAAAAACATGTTATCAATTATAGTTCTTTATGTCTATGCTTTGGGACCTATGAGTGATTCTGTGAGTGACCTCTTTCTCCCTTAGTATCAATACTGCATGCAAGACATATATTAGAGTTTCAGTCTTTTTATAATTAACCTCCATCTACTGTCATTTCAGATGCATTTGGATCACTGTGATTCTTACAATGCTGACAGAGCCAATCTAAATGAGAAGAAAAATTGGGTAAAATATCTGTAGAGGCATTGAGCGTGCAAAAAAAAGTGATTATTTGTTATTGTTCGTCCAAAAAGGCAGCTTCCTGTTCGCACTCCACTGCGGGGCGACTCACCCAGCACACGTGCACACGCGTGCACACACCCACCTGCGTTCAGAAATACTGATGGCACACAGGCATACTCCACATATCTTTCTCCACCTACTTTCATTCACAAAGAAGAGCGTGCTGAAGAAGGAGGAGCTACTGTTTACTTAAATCTGTATTAGTTACTGATAGAACACACCAGGCAGCTGGTGCATCCTTTTTCTGTTTCTGTGGAGAAAATCCATGTAAATAAAATACTCCTCATGACAAAAGCTTTTAGGTTAGCTTTGTTTAATTGCATTTTATCGTCACAGTTTGATTTGTGCGTTTAGGGTTTTGCAAATGAGCCAGAACTGAAACTATGAGGGGGGATCATCCACCTTATGATATTGTCCTCTTTTCTTTTTCACTTAAATCTCCAGAATTTTAGAGCACAAAGAACCCCTGAGCGATGGCCGGCCCACCCTGCAGATGTCCAGAGGATCAGAGGTTGTCAGCACGCTTAAACGAGCCAAGAGTCGAGGCTTCATCCCCGCAGGGAGGGGGACAGAGCTTGAATGGGGTATTTCCACCGGTCTCTATAGTCCCCCGCTGGGCATTTGTAAAATGATTTGTGGCAAATTTGTTTAATCAATATGGATGCAGGGGTTTAGATATCCCGGAGTCTGAGGTCTTTCTTAACCCCCTTGCCTTTCTTACCTCTAAATGCATCAGTGGTCACAACATTTCAGGGCACCTCTGGGCAGAATGTGTCTGTTTGCAAGGGAGAGCGCTAAATAGAAGCAAACCTTATTGATCAAGACTGGTCTTTCTAAACCACAGAGATTAAAACAAGTAATACCAGTTTGGACAGGTCATAGCTAACAGGTGCTAGTTGTAAAAATCTTTTGCGTGTCTGTTTCACCTTTATGCAACTTACAATGCAGTCTTCTGAGCTCACTTGTAAGAAGAATTAAATAAAAACAGTCAAAAACCAAATATGACTTGACTTGTGGGTAGTATCAACTTCAAAATAAATTATAAAAGTCTCTGTTTCTGCATGTGTGTCTCATAGGGGAGCTTTATGCGACATACAATGTAGCCCTCTGAGCTCATTTGTAAGATGATTACATATAAAAGACATATACAAAATATCAATTCACCTGGGTCCTGTGGGTTTTATGCATTTTAAAATCTAAAATAACTGATAAAAGTCTCTGTTTTATATATATTTTTAAAAGGGGGGATATTGAGGTTTAGTGCCTTTGTGGACATGCAGGTGGCTTCAATACAATCCTTCTGAGGTTGTTGTCTAGAGGGAATTAAAAGACAAAAACACCATGGGGTTTTCTCCTTTTTGTTCAGCTTGTGATTTACAGTTTTCTCTCCCAGACGCAAGTAGGTTGAGAGTAATGTGTTATCAACATTCCACTAGCAAATGACCTCTTTTTGACAGAACTATTTGCAACATTCTGTAATGCTAGTATTTCAAATGACCAATTAAGAATAATTACTTTGAGATAAAGTTGGTGTCTGGTCTGACAATAATTCTATATTTTAAGTTGTGTATGGCGTATTGGTTGCTATGCAGAGTGTTTATGTACAGAGATTTCTGCAAAAAATCTAAATATGTTTGTACCATACCTTATCAACACCCCCCACCAATCCCAATTCACAGTTTCTGGGTAGATGTTGACAGAATTCTCTCATTCAATCTGTTTTTTCAGCAGCTCTGAAAAGGCAAAGCAGGAACAAAAATCAGCAGAACATCCCATAAGTCTGAATTTTTAGACCAGCATATGTGGATGCGGAGGGGGTTGCCACTGGGCCTCCCCCAAAACTATTGTTCAGCAGAGGACCCATTTTTGCGGTTGCTATAACAACCATAATACACTCTTCCGCATGTCCCCACAAAGCACTCATCCCCAGTATTAAGAAGTACGAACCAAACAAACGTGCTTTTTTTTTCTTTACAAAAATCAGACGTAGTAAGAGAATAAATAATAGTTCCAAGCGGAATCATTTGAACGGGACAAAGTATGAAACCTTGGATATTTTTTCGCCGAAATCCTGAAGAGATTCTAAGTGCTTTTGAGTGCATATTGCTGAATACAGTGCAGAGGGGATTAGGTGTTTCTTTCAGCGGTGGCAGAAGGCAGTCAATACCCCTGAGGTCCACGGCTGTCGTTGTCAATGAACGCTGTAAACCTGCATTTACATTGAAGAGCTTCAAAACCCACCGGGAGCCCTTTTTAGACTTTTAGCCCCACATGAATGAACGCATTCACCGTCAAGTACTGTTTGCTGCATGTTTCCTTTATGTTCAGGGGAAGTTTGCCCCCTTTGTCATGACAGAACGCTATCAAAAGTGGAGGCTAAAATAATCATTTAAAGTACATTAAAGTGGCTTGAATGATATTATCAACACACAATTTAATCTATGATGAGATATTAGCAACTGTGTGATTAGCAATATTGACTGTTCCCTTTCACACACAAGATTTTAAAATGAGCTCTTCTTTCACAGTTGTTTTTTAATTTACCATATTTTAAACCAGCTAGATTTCCATGATGCAAACAGAAAGTACATGTATTTGTGTGTCAGGTGACTTAAGGCTAACAAGGGTTTTTTGCAATCATAAGCATTTACTCTGCCATTCATTCTCCATGAAACTCAATCTGTCAGTCAGAAAATGAATGACACAAATCATCTCTCTAGTTAAGTGAATATAAACAGAATATGTTCAGTTAGTGATGGCAAATATCCTGATATGGTGGCAATGACAATAATCTTAAAGCTTATAACAATCGCCCTGTTTAAATTGATTATTCTGTCTTTGGCTTAAACAAATACTTTGAAATGCTAAAGCGGGAACTGCCGGCGCGCTGTTGTATAACTGTTACATTCTCATGAGCTAATTAGAAGTGAGAGAGGGCTGATATCCTGCAGCCCCTCTGCTCAGCACTTCCCACCCTGTAAATGTTTATGGCCCTGACCCAGATTGCATCTCAGATTTGAGGGATTGGCCCCCTGTTGACTCACAGCTTGATGGTGACTACCAAACTCTCCCTATCTCTTTGTTTATTGTGTCTCAGATTCTTCAAGTTTGACCTCTTCATCCCAAAAAAACTGAAAGCGTCTTCCTATATTAGAGATGAGGAAATGAACAAATAAAAAAAAGTTGCGACATGTTCTGTCAAATAACCTCGAAAACTACTATTGGTTATAGATTTTGCTTAAATTTCTCTGTCACGTGTGGCTGAAATTTTTCAAACGTATTAAATTCAACACACTGATCATACTCTTTCTCAGTGTGAAGCTGATTACAAGCAAGAGTGAGAAGTGGACACAGCGGGGTTCTCTTCATACAGTGAGTCCTTGTTTCCCGCAACACTCGACTGTTTATTGATAGAGGCAGTTGTCATAGTCATGCAATAACAAAAGCCCGACTATTGGTGTGTTTACCTCCGCACAGGAACTACTGGGCAATTCTCCATTAAATTACAGCCATGTGTGGGCCACTGATCTCTCCCCCTCACCCGCCAGCCCCCTACACCAGACACATACACGCTCAACTCAGAGCTGAGCAGGATATTAGACTGTTGCCATGATCATAAACCTAGGAGTAAGAGAGAATTGATCTGTAATATTCTTCTGACATATCAGCACCTGTAAAAAAATTAATAAAATAAGGTTGATATGGTACGACAAAGAAAAACTCAAGAAATTCTGCTAGAAATATACAACAAAATTACATTAGATCAATTCATGCTGAACTTCAGCCCACTGCAACACCCAGCCCCCCCATTCGGTGGTGTGAGACTAACAGGCACTCATCTTGCTATCAACGATCCTTTCTACTTCCTGATTCACCTAGGTGTTACAACTCTGTTTGAACTCTTTGCATGCTAATGATTCTGCTCAATTCTATCACTATTGTTCTTTAGCTTAACTTCATGCAGTTACACTAATGCTCAATAACCCCCGTCCCAACACTTTTTCTTTGAAAAAATGAAAAAACTATTTGCTTTGAGTGCTGCAATTGTTTGTTGTGATGTCTTAAAGAGATGATAATCATAATCACGAAAAATATATATTGGTTTGGTTATGCAATATGCAGACTTATTTTAGTTTTCAAAGTCCAGTAACTGCAAATGCATCTGAGCTGTGGTAGATCTGCCTCACTTTTTGGTTAATTCCAATCACAAACTCACCAAAATTCATAAATTCATTCAAAATCAATGCTGTTCCATGTCTTTGCATGTGGGTGGTCATCAAGCCTATCCCGTAAAAGTCCATATAAACAAGTTTAAATGCACCCATACTGGTGGAAAAGCAATCTTAGTTAAGTCAAAAAGAGTAAGTTCAAGTTTGTTGGGTGTTTTACTTATTGAATTCATTAAAAAAATCCAACCAAATATGCTGTCATAAGCACTTTCCTATATTTGTGTGGCCAGTTGACCAGCTTACTGTATGTCACAGGCTCTATACATGTAAGCTTTTTTCAAAAGAGACACAATATTGGCACAATGCCAGATATCCAGTAGGTTTCACCTCAATGGCCTCAGTCTTTATTCTGTGCTGATGCTACTAAATAAAAGGGCTAAATACACATGTTCGTGAAAAGGAGGACATTGGAAAAGCTGTTTGCTGATCAATAATGAAAACAGCCTGACACTATTGTAATTGTGGTGAGATGCTATACTTGTATTTTCTAGATAATGCCATGTTTAGATGATTGAAACCAAAGGCTGGCCAGGAAAAATTACTATACAATCTTGCGAGTGTGCCCATAGAAAAAGGCGAATTGATTGTCTTCGATAAAAAAGTAACATTGTGCTATCACTAATACAGAAGGGGGAAAAAAGAACAGGATCTTTGTAGTTCAACTGACAGCAAAGGTCAGCCAAGATGTATTCATTTGTGTTTGTCTGTCCTCAGCATTACTTACCCTTTCCTTGGGAATCAAGTCTTACATGAAAAAAACACATTTCCCTTTGTCCTTTGTGTAAGTTTAATGGCGTTATTTATGACTACAAGACAGGAAATGTTTTAAGGGGGCACCTGAAGAAAGCCAACAGAGGATAAAATAATAAAACAGGGTATAGGAAATACACTGAGAAGAAATCTTGATGTCAGTGAATTGGAAACTTGTCTACCATAGGAAAAAAACAACATTTGTGGTGTCATTTTGTTGAAGAGACAGCAACTGAAATTGTGAGACAAGACCGTAGTTTAAGCCTTTAAACAGGAAAAGGACTTTTTTTTTTTTTTTGCTTTTGTTTCTTTAGTGGTGAGTAAAGCATTTGAAGCTGAACTAGTTATGTGTGTGATCTACTGCAAAGAGCTCAGAAATGCATTCAGGTGTTTTAGCAAATGCTTGTTAATGTCAGAAGTAGGGATACTTACAGAACTGGCCAAGAGGCCACCAAGGATCTAAGTATGAGTGTTGTCAAATGCCTAAAAAAGATTAAGTCAAAAAAGCATAAATGCCTAAAAAAGATTAAGTCAGAAAAGCATAAATGCCTAAAAAAGATTAAGTCAAAAAAGCATAAATGAACAAATACATTATGTCTGATCCCAGTCTACCTTGTTTTTTTTTTTTGGTCTTTGGGATTGTGTTGTTTAGTTTGAAATGAGGATTTATAAAGCTTTTTATCCAACTTAGCTCTAAACAAACAAGTCACATAAACGGAAACCTTTCACTTAAAATGATCAGTGTGGCCGCCACACTGATGTGAAATTGCTCATCCTCCCCCTGATGAGTCGTGCCTTTCATCTTTTATTGAGTCCTAAAAGACACATGTTCAATTCCCAATTCCTCAGCAAGTGTTGGCCAATTATTGTTTGTCTGTTGCAAAGTTCCTGTAAAGATCAACACAAGTGCCACAAAACTGAGGGGCTTAATGTCTTTTTTCTTCTCACAGCTCCCTTTGTGAATCTCTAAATAGGCATTCCAACTCAGATGATCTTATGGAAAACAAAAACTGGACAGGAGTTTGTGACCTGTGGTCGGTTTTGGTCTGTGTTTTGGGCTTTTTTGGCGACTGGAAAATTCACTATTGTTCAGAACATAACCTGTTCACTGACCACTACAAAATGATCGCGGGGGATCTCAGTCATTGGACAACAAACACACAAATAAGACACAGGGAAAAGGCGAAAAGACATATTTTACTTTTCCGGAAAATAATTTCCCTTCTTTCCCGCGTGAATCTGATTGTTTTCAGTTCTTTGTTCATAACTTTTTATTATGATTTACTTTTTTCTCCCTATTGTCAAATTTTCAAAAGCAGTCGGTCATACAGCTGACACCCCCTTTCTGGTTCCCACAACTGCAGCTTTACGACGCTGCACAATTTGAGTTGTTTAGACTCAACGAAGAAAAAACAGTGTATTCAAGTATAGTTTCCTATTGGGGCAATAAACTGTCTAGACAGCACTCCCCTCTTTTTCACCTTCAGCCAGCCCCTTAAAGGGCATTTGTTTATCTGAATATATTGGCTGTCTTTGTCTCCTACTTATCAGCTGTGGCATTATATAACACTTGATTAAGCATTTTAGCCTGAAAAAACACAGAAAAGAGGCCAGTCCCTTAAACTGAACATATAGAAGTTTTTTCACGTCACTTTTGTCTCTAAATGAAAGAGTTAATTCTCTTAAATTACGGCTTTCATTATCAGCTGACCAATTAATGATATGAAGTAGTGTAAAGTAAAAATATCAATCTAATTTTCATTCAGTCATCAGAACGGCTTCTTTTACCTCTTTTTTAAAGACAGAGAAAGCGAGTCATCCTCATTATTTCACATATTAACCGTTGTTTTGTTGCATTATTAATTGTTTCCATGTCAGATTAATTGATGATTTAATTCATCCATCCATTTTGTAGACAGCTTATTCCCAAAGAGGTTGTGATGGTACATCCTGGACAGGTCGCCAGGCCATCACCGGGGCACACAGAGACAAAAAAACACTTATCATTTAAAGTATGTCCTCATTTCATGGTGGTCTTTAAGTTAATGAAAAATCATGATGTGCGGCCCATGCTGTTTAGCTCATTTCTGTGTTTTTGCTTACAATAATCATATATTCATCTTTCATTTGTACACCTTTTTACCCTTTACACATTTCTGACTTCTGATTACGGTGAAGGATTTTCTTTCTCTGAACACCAGGAGGAGTATTACGGGGGGGAATAAGAACAATTCAGCTCCATCAGGACAAACTCAATATCCCTACTTGCAGACATCAGTCCAAAATCCATGTTTCCAACTCCTCACAGATTAGTGAACTGACTTATCAATGTATAAAGAGTAGATTTTGAACAGCTTTGTATTGGCATTTCAAAAACATTCCAGACAATCTATGATAATCGCCAACTGATTAAAGTTGTTGTATACGCCCGTGTGTCCTGCACAACTACAGTCATAATAGTGCTGAGTATAGTAACATTGATTTTATTGACATTAAACCTATCAGGATCTTTAACTTGCTGCTTAAGGTACAAAAATTGTGTGTGGTACTTAGCGTTAGAATTACAGCACTTTGATCACAAAACACATTGATATGTTTTTTATGTTCTCGTGTGTTTATATATATGTTTATATCATATTTTTGGGAGCACTGGAAACACGTCTGTCTTATTTAACTAATCAAGCACCAAATATATCTTCTCTCCATAAAAGACTTGACTAGATTATTGTAGTTTTTGTATATTGCAGCAAGAACTACTATATATGTATATATATATATATATAAGAAAAAAGATATGCATACTGTTGATGCTATCAAACAGTAATTTTTTCAAGTCATTTGATGCTTGGGGCATTCATTTCTTGACATAATGTAAAACTGAATGATTCCAATGAAGACTTTAAAGTCTCTAATGTAAAAATATAATCATAATCATCATCATAGTAATCATAATTAGGATAATAATAACAATCTACTCTGGTGTTTCATTGTTCAATTCTGTCTAGCTTCTTTTCTCCGTTGTGATACATTATATTTTTACGACCACAGAAAAGAGAGAGAAGTTGGATGTTTTTGACCCTGCCTCCATCCCACACTCTGTCCACTAGCGTGCCTCCTCCCGCCCCCTTCGGCCACACCGCTCCGCTCATCAATAGGAAGGGGGCATTTGAATAATGTGTGAGCACTTGGGGACTGGAGCCAATCAGGTGTCGGGGGCTCGTGATAAATCGCAATGCATTATCGATAATAATAATTGCGTTGACATGCGCATTTCTACTTCAGGGGGGACTAATTTTCCCGGCCGAAGAATTTTGTTAAAGAAGGGAAGGGAAAATTGTCCGTGACTCTTTGCTCCCGATGGTTGCACCATGTCGAGGCGCAAGCAAGCCAAGCCGCAACACATCAACTCTGACGAGCCCGGTTCAATAGAGGGTGGTAAGTTTTTACGCACAGTGGAAGTTTTACGCGTGGCCGTGCCACGCCGCTTTTAAACTATCGTTATTTGATCTGAAACTTTAGGGGGGGGGGGGGCTGATTTTAACATTGTTCTGCCGCACTTTGACCTGTTGCTGCGCCTTTTGACTTGGCTAGGGGATAAACTTAGCCTCTGTGCCGGAAAGCTACACGTTGACAAACTATTTTTGAACGCATACAGGTGCTCCGTTAAAAAAAATTCCACTGTACGCTTTCACGTATTCTGAGCACTTTTTTAACACGTTTTATGTAGTAAAATTAAAAAAAGATAAACTTACAGATGAAACGTTTGGGGTTGAGGTTGTTTAGTGAACAGGAGAAAGGCCAACGTACTTCTGAATGAACTGATGCTTGTTTCTACACAATGTATCCACTTTTTCTGTCTTGCAATGTAGACTTGTCTACAACTGTGTCGTGTCTGGAGAGCTGTACACGACTGTATAGAGTGGCCTGTAAGAATTTGTCTATAATGAATGCATCACTACCTTCTTTGAATTGCGAAACGTATTTCATCATCATGAAATATGTTTGTGCGTAAAAAGAGAGATTCGACCGGAACTGCTGGTTCATATTCGCTCTTGTATAGTAAAAATGCATGTGTTCTTCAAATGAAACTTTCTTTAGTTGTGGCGTCCCTGATTTGTGATGATGTATATATATTTTGTTGTAAGCGCGCTCATAGATTGAGGTCTCAAACAAAGGTATCCCAAAACTGTATGAAATGTGACTCTGGTGTAAGCTGACCTAAAGGCAATAAATCCCCCAGTTTAATGCATGACTGTTTCCTTTAGTACATATGTGGCGAGGTGGGGGATGGAACAGTCGCCCTTTCGCAGAGACTGGGTGGGGGTGCAATTTGGTGTTGCCATATGCATGCTCCTGTTCGATCACTGACTTCACCGGTTTTGTCATTAGAAAAAGTTCAGAGAATGCGATGCTGGGGGAGTTTCGGTGTATTTCTGATCTCGTACCTGCTGGTTTTTAGAGTGTTGTGAGCCACAGGTTCCGTTTGTGATTCAATGTACCGCGCATAAATTAAATGCCCAATCTGACCTCGTGTCATATCTCTGTAAATGTGATCCGATACAGGTCATGCGCCGTCAAGTGGCAAATGAGTGGTCTGCCACAAGAATGTAGAGAAGTTGAAATCGCAGATTTTAAATGCATTTTATTTCAGGTTAGATTGTGTTTTATATGAAAAGGCTTTTGCGTTAAGATTGGTCGTATAGTGTGTGGTGCGTAAAAAACGGATGGCAGGATCACTTTTAGTTTCCTCTGGAATTTGATTGTTTTGCTGTTAACTTTTTTCGTGACATCCTTCATTGCCTCCTGGTGAGTAATTAACAGGGCCAAAAGTTTCTTTGGGCAAATGCAAACAGGTGGTCTCCCCCTTTCTCTAAGGCATTTGCATTTAACAATACACCCAGTTGTGAAATGGCCTCTTGGTTAGCCGACTATTTACATTTGTACAAATGAAGCTGCCCAAATCCATAGACTTAAATCCTTTGTAAACCTCAACTTTTTTCTTTTTTGTACCTGGTTATCAACATAATTGAAATTATATCTTTTGTGTAAAAAAGATTTACATTAACTTTTTATTTGTTTTGAACAAACTCCCTCCAGTTTTGGCATAAAAAAAGTCAGATTTGTATTCATACCTTTTGTAAGTGAATATTTTTCTATTCAGCACCTGGTAAATTACTTTGTCATTTTGGACATTGTTCTGAGTTATTTCAAAGGTTGGTGGTTGCCCTCTGCTGGTCTTGTGGACAATTGGGGGATATTCAGAGTTTAACAACCTACAGTGAACCCTGAATAATGGGGAACATAACTTTCAAAACTAAATGTCTTTCCAACTGAAAGATTGACACAAAGTCTGCAAGAATTAGGCATGAAATTGGATTTTAAAATTACAAAATATAGTATCGACTTTTTATGATTTTAACCTTTTTGATTGTCAAATTCTTCATAACTGTAACTACATGAGCCAGCCAAGACTTTCCACTTACATTTCAAAGTAACCAATGTATTATTTGGTTAAATATCCTTCAGTACCTGAAGAGCATTTGTGTAAACTTGCCATTCTCTTTTATTCAAGGTATTCCCCGAGATGATGAGGCTGAGGAGACGGGGAACGATGTGAAGAGGTTGAGAATGGATGAGACCAGAGTCTGCAACAAGTGTTGTGCCGAATACTTTGATGAGGCAGAATTTCTTGAGCATGAGAAAACTTGCACTAAAAGTCAGCAAGTGGTTATCATGAAAGGCAGAGATGGGAATGAAATGCCAGAGGAATATTCCCAGGGTTCCCCCGAAGGTCTCCACAGCGATCATGACGATAGCCGGTCCAGCAATCTTTCCAACACAGACCAGCTGGAGAGAACGGAGGAAGAGTCCAGTATCAACGCCGAGGACTCGGGACACCAGGACCGGATGTCTGCAAGCTCTGAGATGGCTTTCCAACAGTCGCCTAAAAGACAGGATTCAAACGTCACTCTTGAAACCATGCCTGATACCAAAGTGGCTGTCTCCCAACATTCTTCGAATACCTCTGTGTCGTCACCACAGGATGCCCTTCAGGCCATTCCAATTATCTTGGAACAGCTAGTGTGCCTTCAGCAACAGCAGCTACAACAAATCCAGCTCACGGAGCAGATTAGAATCCAGGTAGCCATGATGACCCCACAGAGTTTACAGTCATCTGTAGGGGTGGCAATGGACCCTCTGAAAGCCCTTGGTGCGCATCTCTCTCAACAGCTGTCTGCTGCTGCAGCTCTGATTGGGAAGAGGACTGGTAGTCAGAGCCTCTCCATGGAGGCCATAAAGCAAGGTAAACTACCTCTAACTGCTGGCATCTCGTCCTCTCTGAACGGAGGACTGGGAGCAATTGCATCAAAAAATGACATTTTAAAGGGTGTTCCAGATCTAGCCAGCCGTTTACCAGCGTTGCTGCCCCAGTCCCCGGGTGTCATTGGGTTTCCCGCCAATTTCAATGGTATCCAAGCTGGGATTGAGTCTTCAAAAAAACTGAAGACAAAGATGATGGCAATCCCACCAGATTCAAAGAATGTGGAATCATTGTACAAGCACAAGTGTAAATACTGTGGAAAGACCTTTGGCAATGACAGTGCCCTCCAGATTCACCTACGTTCTCACACTGGTGAGAGGCCTTTCAAGTGTAACATCTGTGGAAACCGTTTCACAACCAAAGGAAACCTCAAAGTCCATTTCCAGAGGCATAAAGACAAATATCCTAACATCAGCATGAATCCTCATCCTGTACCAGAGCACCTTGACAATATTCCCACCAGCACTGGCATTCCCTTTGGCATGTCCGTGCCCATGGAAGAGTCTAATATGACTGATATGAAGCCTGTACTGGGTCATCCAGCTGCTGCGTTCAACCAATCCATACCAGGATTCAAGACAAATTTTGATGGTTTTACAAGTGACCCATTTTCCCAGAGGCCTTCCCCATCGACAAGTGATGGCTCCCCATCTGTCCCTTCTGTGTTTGCCCAAGAAACTGGACTGGATCCAAATCAGAAGGATGCTAAAGAAATGCTTGGGGTGCTGCATCACATGAATGGTAGTGCTCTTTCAGGAGAACCAAGTTCCGGAACGGTAAAACTTCAACAGATGGTGGATGGCCTTGAAAAGAGGACCAACGATCCCAATGAGTGTGTAATCTGCCATAGAGTGCTGAGCTGCCAGAGTTCACTCAAAATGCATTACCGCACACACACTGGCGAAAGGCCCTACAAGTGCAAAATCTGTGGCCGTGCATTCTCCACAAAAGGTAACCTCAAAGCCCACTACGGAGTCCACAGAGCTAACACTCCCCTTAAAATGCAACATTCATGCCCAATCTGCCAGAAGAAGTTCACAAATGCTGTGGTTCTGCAGCAGCACATTCGCATGCACATGGGAGGGCAGATCCCCAACACCCCGATGCCAGAAAACCAGTTTGAGGCAGCTGACGCGATGGAGCCATCTCCGCTTGAGGAGAAGCAGATGGACATCAATGGTTTCGAAGCGGGCATGGACGATCACGACGCAGAGCTGAACACCCAGAAGCCTAACGACTCCTTGAGTTCACTTCGACCTGCTTCTGAGGAGCTGCAACAAAAGCCTGCAGCCCCTGTTGTGTTTTCCAGCCTAGACGTTCTGAAGAATCTCACCTCCGCTCTTGCACTGAAACGACAGACGAGCACCGCTTCAGAGAGTGAGGGAGCGCCCAAAGAACCTCCTCCAGCTCAGAAGGAGCAGGAAACTCAGAATGGCTGCAGTCCAGCTGTTTCTGATTCAGCCATGTCTTGTCACTCCTCTTCTCCGGTTAACAATAATGCCAAGTCCCCCGAGTCGGCCATTGATGAAATTGCCTTTGGCGGGTCGAAACAGGAATCTGAAGGTGCACAAGATGGCAGCGAGTCAATTGGGGCCCTTGACCTGACTGCTTCCAGCAGCTTCCCCACCAAGGTGATTAAAGAAGAACCTGGCGTTCCCTGTGCAAATGGAGAATACGGTGAGTTTAATAGCTCAGGGAAAGTATGCGAAAGGCTTTCTTAGTGAATGCACGAGTCCAATCTATTTCACCTGTTGCATCAACAGGTCCCAGCACCATACCTTTCATGAAGATACCACCAAGTCTGGGAAATTTGGAGATGAAGATAGCTCCAGAAAACCCAATGGGTCCTCACGGTTTGTTAAGCTCCCACATGCCTCAAGGAACAGCCATGCCATCCTCCATCTCCGCTGCTCCACGGAGATCGACCAAGCAGCACATGTGTAACGTCTGTGGCAAGAATTTCTCGTCTGCCAGTGCCTTGCAGATCCATGAGCGCACTCACACAGGAGAAAAGCCTTTTGCCTGCAACATCTGTGGCAGGGCTTTTACTACAAAGGGAAATCTCAAGGTAAGTTTTCACTGAATACTGCAATTTTGACTAATATTCATTTTGAGTGCTGAACTTGTAACATCTTTTTTTTTATTTCTAAAGGTACATATTGGGACTCACATGTGGAACAACTCAGCCCGCCGTGGTCAGCGTCTGTCTCTGGACAATCCCATGGCGCTAATGGCGATTAACTCCGAGCCAAAGATGCTGCCTGAAATCATGCAGGCGCCCAAAGAGCTGAGCGCACCGTCGGTGAACTTTGACCCGTCTCTGTGGAACCAATACGCGGCAGCGTTCAGCGGCGGCCTGACTATGAAGACCAATGAAATTTCCGTCATCCAGGGAGGTGGCATACCGCTCCCCGGGAGTCTTGCTGGTGGGCCTCTGATCGGATCCACCGGAGGTCTCATGAAGATGGATGGGTCCCATGCTGGTTTGCCTGCTGCAATGGCTGAAACGGAGAAGAATAACTCAGATAGCGTGCCAAAGTCACAGTTCCCACATTTCATGGAGGAGGGTAAAATTGCAGTTAATTGAGTTTTTTTTTCTCTCTCTTTTGTAACCATCAGGTAATGACCTCATTTCGTGAATGCCTCCCCTTTTTTTCAATGAGGTACAATCAATATTGAGAGAAAACCATGTAGAATTCCACTTAGATTGGTTGTTTTTTCAAGTAACTCCACTGAAGCTCCCTGCCTTCCTAATCTATTTGATTCTCAAGTGTTATGATTAGTTGAACTTGATTATAACTACTGTAGTTGTATTTTATTTTATATGAATATATATATATATGCGGGTATTTTTTCTTTCCATTACCTTTTTTTCTTTTTTCTCCTATGACCTTTTTTTTATTTTTCTGTTTATCCAGAGGTTTGAATGTAAAACTTACTTGAAACTGCTCTAACTCAAACTGTCTCCTTGATAACTGAATAATTTTGACTAGGACAAAGTTTTAGGGCATGACTTTTGAGGGCACCAATTGGACTGGTCAAGATACAGTCTTAGTTTTTCAGAAATTATGTTCTAGTATATATCTGTAAAGACTACTTTCCCTCCTGTTGTGTGCTGCAGGTTTTTATGACATTGTATATTTCTATGTTGTGGTAAATTTCATTAACGTTGCTCATTTTGAAAATGCTGTTGATCAGATTATTCCATTGTCTTGCATTTTAAATCAAAAGTGCTACAGTTCAGTTTTAGACTCTGTGGATTACAATGTGTTGGTGTATACAGTAGTTGATCACGCATAACAGTTTTTTTTTTACTAAGTGCCTAATCTGAATTAAACGTATTGCATTTCAGGTAGTTCCAAAAGCTTTGTTGGACTGAAAAAACGGTGTTCTCCCCTTTAGTGCAGCATGCTTTTCAGATGTTCTTTGTTTCCTTCATAGTTTACTTAAGTCTTTTTCTGCACCACCTACATATTCCTCGTTTAGTTGGCTGAGCTCACAGAGCTAATTTAATGCTCAATGCTCTCAGGCCTGCACTTTATTTCATGTTTTAGTCTCATACACATTTTACTGCTCTTACTGAATTGGCAAAATGGGGAGAGGACAAATCAACAATTTTGACTGGTTCTTACTCTTTGCCTCAAATGACTCTTCAATTGCCAGGCTGTACTCTTGAGTTTTCGCTATATCGTCTTGGTTATGTTATCAACTTGTAGCGACATTAATTTATTTATGATACACAAGTGCTTGAGTTTAGAGGGTAAGTTCTACCTCGTTTAGCTTTTAGTTTTTCCCCCAGTGCTCCTCACTCAATGCAAATGTTCTTGTACATGTTTCCGATACATTCGTTTTCATTCATTTTTCTTTTGTGTGACATGGAAGATTTTTCACTCTCAACCTGCTGAGTTGGAACAGTAATGAATGTATCACTGGACACTTTACACAACTCAGACTGGTCCGAGTACTTATAGGCTCCTGCTGTTCATTCCTGTGTCAATATGCATTTGCCAAGTTGTGCCTTTTTTTTCGCAAACCATGTCAAAACTGCTTTGAAGTTTTTCTCTACAGTTCAAGTAACGTTGAGCCAATTTGATCTGTTTACATTGTAAATGTGTTTGTTTTGTGTTTTTTTTGTTTTTTTTTTGCTTTTTCCAAAAAGTTTCCTTCAGCTAAATGTTTTCTGATTTTTGAAAATAAAATCAGGGTGAATTGTTTTTTTTTCCACCATGCTTCCTGTCATTACTTTCGATAACCTAGCCTGTTTAGACAGTGTTATACCAACTGTGCCAGCACTGAAATTTACCTTAGATTTTCCCAATACTACTTTTCCATTCCATCCATACAAATCACTACATTTCAATTTGTTCACCTTCAGCTAACCACTAACATCTTTATGTTCACATTTCAGGAGCCATTAATCCCACGGCATTTTGCATTCTCAACGAAAATGTATTTGCATTCGCTACTGAAGCATGCTCTCAAATCGTGTCTGCAATCCATTTCATGTCAACTGTCTATTAACCACTTCCTTTCCAATTTTGTACTGATGTAGTACTTTACATACTAGGATTAAAGTAGTCTCAACCTCTAGGCAACCTCCAAGTTAGCAGAAATTAGGAAAAGCCTGTAAAGGGATTCAAACATTAAGGTTTTGTTGACACCTGCTAATTTAATGGATGTCTTAACTTTCGCACGAGTGGTTTGACTAGTTTGTCATGGTCAACAAACTCAGTCAGCCATATTAAAAAAATACAAATGCACATCACCAGGAAGTATAAAGTAAACCACATGAATATAAAAGATGACCAGTTTCTATGCATCGTTGAAACACAGGATAGAATCATGAAATCTAATACTTATTTTCATAGTGGTGGTCACCACAAATCATAATAACGACTGCTGTGTCTTTGACTATGTCACAGAGTGAGGTCAAAGTTGTGGCATGCAAATGACCATTATAGGGATTTCTCATTATACAAATGGTACATTTTGCTACACTCGTGTACAATAGCCCACATCTCAAAAAATGCTTGCACCTGTTTTCTCAGCCTGAGGTTATAGTGTTTAGCAAGTGAGCAGGTAGAGAAGTAACTTACATTTAGGCCATAGATGCACTGGCAATGTATGTTATTTTGTGTGCTGATGTCTAGCTTGTGCTTTTTTTGTCTGCCTGCCTGGCACATACAGATAGGACTTTAAAGATATACATTTCTAATAGAAAATGAAAATTGTAGAATTAGATGTCATTCTTAATATATCATTACTGTGTCAATGTTCAGTTATCAACTATTTGAAAATGATTCATAAAGTTCTTGCAGATGACCTACCAGTCATTCATGGCTCAATAAACACAGTATGAAACAAAACATTGCAAATTCCAGGTCTAAAGTTCATCAGGCTACAATCAGGTTTTATATAGATGGTGTATAGAAGTGTTAAAACTGGAAGGAAAATGGCCAAATAGAGGAACAAAGAAGATATGTATGGCCAAAGAAACTGAAATAGTTAAACAGAGCCTAGAAGGTTTTGTGAGAAATAGTCTCCAAGGAAGGGTTGTGTGGTTGGTGGGGCTGGAGCCTATCCCAGCTAACAAAGGCAAGACACGGAAGGCACACCTAGGACAGGTCTAGTCCGTGGCAGGGCCACACAGAGACAAACAACCACACACACTCACATTAATTCCTAGGGGACATTTTGGAGTGTCCAAATAACCTAACATGCAGGTTTTTGGATGGTGGGAGGATGCTGGTTTTCTAAATTAGACAACGGCTTAAAGGCAGTGACAAAAGGTATTTTTCCATGATGAATCCTATTCTGTGCCTGGACTTAGACTTTAATAGAGCAGTATAGGATTTAAAAAAATACCTGGAACAAAAGGCAGCCAAGATCCAAATGAATACTACTGGAAATATTCCTTCAGACTATTTCAAGAAACAATGTATCGAAGTTGTTCCAAAGAATAAAGCTGTTCATATAACTTACTGACCTTTAAGCAAGTTACTACTGTATGAAATCTGTTTTGACCTTTTTGATAAATAGCTTAATATATTTTGGCGGAGAAGCAGAATACAGAAAAAGCCTTTTTGAAACATAGATGGTGAAACAACTGTCAAATATTTCTATGAAAAAACAGATAAAGATGTTTTGGTGGTTTTCCATTTACATGTAATTTTCAATTACGTTTTGTATTATTTGTTTTGACTAATTACATTTTCACTTTTATTTGTTTGCTAATGCACAGGTTATGCTTCTGATAACCTTGGTGGCTTTGAAACATCGTTGGCTTTTTATCTTACTTTTTTGTGTTGGAGATTTATTCATCAAATGATGTTGGACACCATTGAATGGTGTTAGAATAAAGAGATAAAGTGATAGAAATGATGTGACTATAAGTTAAATGTGTTGAAATATTAGACACCTGTCAAGGTTGTGTTCATAAGTTTTGCTATATGAAAAGCCCATTTTCTCCAACCGCCAGAAATTCAAATTCACGTTCACAATAGCATATTCATTCGAGGCTATTTGGAGTCATTCTCCGTAATAAAGCGTGCAAAGTTTGTTTTTTTTCCGTTTTCCAAGAAACACCTTAGAGATAAATGTGAATACATGTGAGTAACTATTTCTGTGTGGGATTTCTGTTCCCGACAGCACCGCTAACTGTTCAACGGTCCTCCTCTGTGAGTGACAGCCGGTAGCCTCCGCCCAGGCCAGAACCGTTTCAGCCGGGCTGCCTGCCTCCTGCTTTTACCCGCAACCAGGGGGTTGAAGGAATGGCCGATAACATCCCTCTTCAACCCGTGAGGCGACCAAAAAGACACGACAATAAAAACAGAAATGGGTAAGGGTGTGTACTAGCGCAGGAATGTTGCTACAAAGCCATTTGTTTGTGTCTTCCAAGTCCATTTGTTCTTGTTTATTTTTTTTGTGTGGCAGTTAGTGTTTAAGGCGAGCTGTCGACATTGTCATAGCTAAACGAAGATAGGCTTTCTTGAGATATAAACAAACAAACGACTAGTATACGTAAACATAGTCATACATATGACTGTGCTATTCGTTGTAGCTTTAAATAGCTAACGTTAGCCACAAGTATATGAGACATCCTTGTTCCGGGGTGCAGTAGTAGCAAGTGTATTTGACGCCCATGCCAATATTTGCTCTGGTTTGCCCAGTTTGTCCTAGCTAAGATCACTCGTAGATTTAGATGATTACACTCAAATGACACAGAGTCATATGTGTAAATGCTAGCTAGATCATTTCATCCTAGTTATTTTCACCAGTATATAAGGGATCGGCCTCTTAAACAATGATATAGGGGCTGAAATGCAGCTAGCAAACTCAATGCTGTTCTGGTGATGTCACATTATGAGTAGACACAAAGTACAAGGGTTTTAGAGCTATATATAATGCAGAGAGGATGATGTCAAAAACTGACAGCTGATGAAGGAATATTTAGCAGAAAGCACTGCAATCCATACATAAGATGAGTGCCACCTATCAATGTCCATCCTTACACATGATAAAGCAAAGAAACGAAAGGTTTATGTGAACAAAAGACGGAAAAAGAGACATATGAGCTAAATTTGAAGTTCTAAAGCAGAATACATGACATTGTATTTTTTAGGTAATATGTAAAAATGAGGATGAGTTCAAGTAGTAAAGGTCCTAGAAACCTCTAGGAGGTTGGTTAATTTAGCTGTTAAGCAATATGGGCATTTTTTGTATTTGGAGAGACGCCACTGTCAAAGAGTAACAACAATATGACATTGTTTCTTCCAAACATCCTTTTTCTGTACCGTCTTTTTCCAAGTTAGGGTCAGTTGGCCGAGAAGCAGGGTACATTATGTTAACCATGCATGGTCAGGCTCACATTCATTCCGAAAGTTAATGATGCCACATACAGTATGAATATTTTTTGAGAAGTGGGAGGATGGAAAGAGAACTTTTTGCATTCAAAAGTGTCCCAAATCCATGTTTTCTGGCCATTTTCTTTCTTTATCAAATTCAGAATCATGCCACTTTGACTCTGCTTTGCAGGACTTCATGCTCAAGTCTGATTATTTTCTAACACCCCTTTTTCTTTTAGTGATTGTTCACAATATGAACAATGTATGAACAATGAATTGACCAGCTTGCACAGAGTAAGACTGGACATAACATGCAAAGTGTCAACACAGATGATAGACATATCAGAGGGGTGTGTGTCTGTTCTGAAGTTGTTGCAATCTGAGCTGACAAGTTAAGTTCACTTTGCCCACTCTCGGCTTCTTGCCTCCTCTGGCACAGAATTGGGCCATCCCTCTCACTTCAGTTGTATAAAAGTCAGATGAAATGCGTCATGACAGTTTAGACAAAGGTTGCGTTGAAAAACATCAGAGACGTATTCAATTAAGGGCCATATACGAAAGTGGCCTTAGTCCACTTTTTTACGGATAGAACCTACAATCGACAGTACTTTAGATATACTCTACCGATTGATGTAATGGAAATCTTAAAACGTTAAAAACTTGATTGTTTCTCTCTAACTTATCCCAGGTACCATTGTACAGGTCTCCAACACAGACCGAACACAACTTTCACAGTCCCTACTGTCCAAGTCCACACCACTATCTCTTATTTGCTGTTGCAAACCACAAAGTTTAAGCCTGTGGTTCAACAGATTTGCTATTTCTTGAGCATACATTTCAGTTCTTCTGTAGCAAAGAATATACTCGCACATTGTTGCAAACAAAGAATCCAACTTCCTTCAACTTCAAACAATGCTCCGGATAACTGCCCTTGATTTTAAAATAGGCTTTTACAGCTTCATAGCATGTCTTTGGTGGATCTTTCTGAACTACTAGGTTCAGCTGAGGATTCTGTTTTCTTAAATAATAAATAACAGTAAATTAATTTTAGAAACTTCTCTAGGCATATCATTGCAAATGAATGAGGAGTATCTGGGATTTTCAGTGTTTTTGAGAACAGCTAATGGCGATTTTTTGGTTTTAGATCTTCAGCAAATAGCCTAAAACCCCTCCAAATCCCCGGAATAGTTCTTTATATGAAAGCCTGGCATTACTATTTTCTCAGTGGCCGATGTGCTTGTCATGAGTTATGTAGTGGAACAGACCAGTTCATAATCAGTGAACTATTATTCACATCGGAGAACTGATTCACTTGTAAAAGTTACATTTTTGTTTACAGTCAATAAGCAATAATTAACACATTAACCAAGAGATGCTTCACAACATTTAGAAAGAATGGGAGCCATGGGAGTTATTGCAACATTATCCTAAATGTGTGAATACACATCTAATTTTTTAAGTAATTTTATGCAGTGATCTATACTGAACCAAACAATGCGATTTCATGTGAACCAGCTTAACCTGACACTCCCTTTTGCGATTAGGTGCTGCCCATGGTCAAGATGCTGTGGCATGGGAGATTTCCGTCCCCGCACCGTGTGGCTTGGTCACCCAGAAAAGAGGGAGCAGAGGTACCCGAAGAATGTCATTAACAACCAGAAGTACAACTTATTCACCTTCCTTCCTGGGGTCAGTGTTAGTTGAAGGTTTCTTGTCCACCTTCCCTCGGTTTAACCTTCAACCTGCTGCCAACCTCTTTCAGCATGTTTGATACATTTCTAAACAATTGTAATCCTCTCGTAACCTACCTTTCTTTTGACCGTTTTAATATAAATTGTGAAAATATGGATGCTTATTGTAGATTTAAAGTTGCAGGGGGACAGGGACTCAGGTAAGACCTGCATCCAATTGCTATTGGATGCACTTGAATAACTTAGGTGAGAAATGGCTAGCCTAAAGATTTGATATGATGAAATGCAAGTGCTATTACAGTTACCTCGTTCACAATGTGGTGTCTTGAAATCATTTGTCTGTTTACCTTTCTCTGTGTGTGTTGCTTATTACAGTCGCAAACCCACAAAACAAGGTGTGGCTTGTCTCAAGAGCCTAGATTGCCTAGAACAATGTATAAGAGAAAATAGTTTCAATAAAAACACAGATTAACGTTTCTCCAACAACTGGCCAAGACAGAGACGGCAACAATTGTTAGGAGAAAGGAAGTTATGTTACACATGAAAACTTTGCATACTTAAATTAAGTAAGCTTGCATACTTACTTTGCTTACTTATCTTATATTAAAATGTCAGCTCAACTGAGGATCATCAGATGTGCACAGGCTATATTTTAGTTGTTGCTTTGCCGTAAAGTTTGATTTGTGACATTTATTGTGACATTTTTTTTAACAGGCCATGAACACTTCAGTATTTTGTAAAGTAAACATCAATATATCATACAATTCAAATATCTTACGGCGGTTTTTATACAGGTATTTACAACAAATGTTTTAGGCCATCTTGCATAAAAAAGCTCATTAAATCCATTCATAACAAGTACATGTTGACTCTGGAGAGGCTTGATAGTCATCTCAGCTATACTGTATTTGAACATGAGCACATGAGCTGCTGTGTGTGATAATGGAATTTTCCCCTCCTTATTTACATATTCATTTGCTTTCTGGGTATCCAGCTGTCTTAAGATCTTTTTTTTCTTTTTTTTGTTTATGCAGCCAGACATTGAAAGTAGCTCCAATTTGTTTGAAAAGCAAAAGACAAAAGCAAGGACTTTTTGCATTGCAAATTGGGATGCTCTTTATTCTTCGGTGTATGTCAAGAAGTATTTATCTGGAGCAAACAGAAAGATTTATGTTTCTGAGGATGGCTACGTGGAGACACGGGTTTATCCCAGAGTAATCTCACATGGTGGTGGTAATGAAAGTAAGCAAAGTTGAAGTACATGTGTTAAATTTGACTGTCGCTGACAGATGTGCAGCACATAATTTTTTGTCGGAAAAAATGTTTGTTCCTTTTGGATAAAGGCATTTAATATAATGGGAAATGATAAAAATTTGGTTTATCGTGAAATTGCAGTCATATAAAAGTTTTTTTTCCTGTCCATGGAACACTGGACCAGCGCTCTACCCTAAACAGGGTCCTGGGGGATATATGAGTTCGCAATATGGATTCTGGAAATATGTAGAGAACAAAATTACATATCTCCCTCTTTATATATATATATATATATATATATATATATATATATATATATATATATATATGTACACAGACATACAGTAGAACCTCTACTTAAGATTGCCATAACATACGAATTTTCCAACATACGAAGTGAAATTCGTTTAAATCGACACCCGAAGTAAATTTCTGGCATACGTCTGGCATCTGTCAGGCCGGCTCAAAACAGGACTCAGGTGAAGAGATTTTGGCTAAAATTAGGGTTTTATTTCAACAAGGCTGCAGGGAGTGGAAGGCAAGGTGAAAAGTACAAAATGATTATCACTTGAAATCGAGGATGCAAAAGGCCAATAAATTACAAAATAATACTCACAAAGAGGATGAAAAAACTATGGAGTACAAAATAATATTCACTCATACGAGGAAAAACAACGTGGAGAGTATCAATGTGGACAGTATCATTAGTCGATAGGACAAAACACACTGGCACCAGACTATTTAACACCTGAGGGGAAGGGAACCCCAGGTGAACACAATTGGTGATCAGGGAAGAAAATTAGAGAGGTGACACACAGGGAAGTGCAATAGACCTGAAAAGTAAACTTTTCAAAATAAAACAGGAAATGACAAAACAACCACGGAGACCGGACAAAAACCCAACAACGTATGTGACGAAGTCATAGAAAAAATATAAAAAAGTAATAAAAATAAAGACGCTCAGTTAGTTAAAAGTAAGTTACGGTATGTCCTATATCTCAGTCACCACCTGTACCTCCACACCGGCCGTCACCTCTGTTCGCCAATAAGTGTCACTAAAAACCCTTTTTATTTATTTTTTATTTATAATTAATTTATTTTTACATCTCTCTTATATAATGCATTTGTTTTATTGCTATGTGTAATTATCTGCATTATTTATTAAGGAGTTATTGTAGGTTTTTGAACTAATTATAGAAATCACAGTGGATTACAGTGGATTCTTATGGGAATATTTGAACCAACATACAAAGTAGGTCCTGGAACAAATTAAATTCGTATGTAGAGGTGTATATATATATATACAGTAAAAGCTGTTTTTGAAACGTAACTCTTTAAACTCATATTGTTTAGTAGAATTTATTTGGAAAAAGATAAGGGATTGCTGTAGACAGTTTTTTTGGTTCCGCTTAGTAGTCAGAATAGAATTGAACGGTCACACTAGAGTTGGCTTTGTCTGAATTAGTCCATAAGGAGAGCAAAAGAGGCGGAACGCCTTGACCAATAAAGAACACCATCTGGCATGTCCGATGACACAGCATATGGGTTCTCAATCTGGTACAAATAGATCAAGAGACTGATCTATTGCTATGGATTAGGTACTCCTTCAGTAACATACCTGATAATTGCACATTTGTCTCAAGAAAATGATGAGATTAATTATTTCAATAAATATTGTAATTATGTGAAAATATTAGAAGAAGCCACATTAACTACCTCTATTGAAAGTATCCTTTTTTCAGAATGTATATGTAGTCGTACTTTAGATGTAGTTAATTGCAGTTGTGTGATTCTGTTGCAATAAAACAAATATTTTAGGCTGATTTTCTTTGTGTTCTCAGGTGCTGTTTAATCAGTTCAAGTACTTCTTCAACTTGTACTTTTTGCTTTTGGCCTGCTCTCAATTTGTTGAGGAGTTACGCTTAGGTGCCCTCTACACCTACTGGGTCCCTTTGGTATGTTGCATTCCACTAACTGTTAATCATTATGGTTAGTCCACTTAATTTTCCAAACGTTCTCTGTTTTCAGAGCCTATTAAAGCATTTCATAGTGATAAAATCCAACTCTATAGTGTTGGAATACAAATGTTTTCTCTTTTTTTTTGCCTGGAATGGACTTAACTGTGACATTCTTCTCTCTAGGGACTTGTTTTGATCATTACAATCATGAGAGAGGCCATCGAAGAAATAAGATGCTACCTTCGAGACAAAGAAGTTAACTCTCAGATTTACAGCAAGCTTTCAACAAGAGGTAAGAAACAACAGCATGAACCACATGGGTTGCGTTTGCCATAATATCTATGTTACTTATTTCTCTTGATCAGCTTCTTATTAACTGTAGGATGTTGGCCCTATTAAAACTTATTGGGGCTAGGGGAAATGGTGGCTAATTCAAAGCAGAGATGTAAAAGTGTACATAAGAGGCCTTGGTATAAAGTGCTACAGCAATAAAAAGCAGGAGACCTCTTGTGGTTTCCATCATTTTACTCCTTTGATGTGGCAGCTTGTTTTACCCATAAACACAATGACTGGTTGCCTCCATGATAGTAACCCCTGTAGATATTTTTGCTTTTATTGAAACTTTTTGGTGTCAATATTTAGTGTAATGTTTCTTACTTAGATGTTATTTCACAGCAGATATATTTACACAAATGGATTGAAGATGCAAAATAAAGTCAGCTGTTTTTGTTGGATTTTGTCTCTGAAAGCTTTCATGCGAGGCTACACTTATTTTTCTATCTTTTGTAAAATCGTTTTTAAAAAATGTCATTGCATTAGTCAAGCAAAGAACTTCTGCAAAGTCTCATGAATCCTAATGCATAACAATATTAATGTGCTTTAATGTCTTACATATGCAAAGCCTAAAGGTCACAGCACAGTTCAAGGGTCAGTGATCTCTTCCAAACAATTTTGCCCGTTCATTCCATGTGGAATGAGAAAAAAGGCTCAACTCTCCCTGCATTCTTTCAAATCTGCATGCAGAGTTGCCTTCCCAAAATCATACTGGTGACTGGTTAGGCATGCAAACGAAAGTTCACCCCATTTATTTTATAAGTCTTTGATTAAATTATCATGTTTCTTAACTCATTTACAACCAGGCAAACCTGTACATTTTAATATCTTAAGGCTATTTCTAACCATAAGATATTACATATGTAGTTGACTTACCTACATTTCTAACCATGAGTTGATAAACAAACTTAATTTATGTAATTCTTTTTTTATTTCAGGCACAGTGAAGGTTAAGAGCAGCGGTATTCAAGTGGGAGATCTTATAATTGTGGAAAAGGTTTGTGAAAGGTTTGATGAACATCTGTGAATAGTTTTTACCTTTTAGGACTGTCAAGCTTCCATTTATATGACAGCGAGTAATGGAGGAGGGTTGTTAATCATCTGTGCTCCACTGGTGACTGAGGTGGCAGGAGTTTTAAAATTTTTTTTTAAAACTTGCGATCAGTGCTGAGCTTCATCCTGTCAGACTTAATACATGTACAAAAGTCAACTAAAAATTTATTGTATTTAACAAAAATGCAACTGAATTCAATAGTTGAAAGATTTTCTCCGGTCTTGTTTTTTTATTTTTTTTTATTAAACTTTGTTTGCATTATTGTTAGTTAGGGGCCTCTTGAGTTGGTCACCTACTCTGAGTTTTTTGTAATTTAAATGAGTGAGTTGTGTCTAGTTTCAAACAGAGGGTTTCTCTCCAAGTCATTCATTTAATTGACTTCTGTGCCGCTGAGATAAGTTTTGCTAATAATACTCATGTTACGTGAGGAAGAACTTAGAAACCTGAGCTTAAGTTGTCTTGTAGAACTTTTGAATTTACCTACATTTTAAGACATGTAGTAATATAATAATAGCATAATAATGACTGTTTGTGATCATATGAATTTGACTGTTGATAATAAGGTACGAAAAAAGCTCAAAGTTATACTTTTCTACTGTCAAAGAGGCAAGGAAGGAGAGAAAAGTATCTGATTACGATGTTGAGCTCATGTTTTTCTTTCTGCCTCTCTTTTTAGAACCAGCGTGTTCCTGCTGACATGATCTTTTTAAGGACCTCTGAAAGAAATGGTAAACATCTGCTGGTCATTCATCCAAATATCCACATCAGGCTGGCTGGCTAGGGAAATGACTTGTTTAAAAAGGAACTGAGGTGCAGGGATTAACCCTGAGCCAGGACAGGAAGCCCTACAATGTATAAATTGTAAGGGGTTCACTGGTAAATTATCACTCGGGTTACTACTTTCGTGTAGACAAAACATTCCTCTGTCTTGATCATCGTGTGTGACTGATTTTTGGCTTTCAAATGAGAAGATAATGAAAAGGAAAAGCAAGGGACACACAAGATCAAATGCAAAGAGAAAACATGAGACAGGAGAGGAGGATACCTCATCTGAATAATCAAATATGGATATTAGCTAACGTCCGGCTAGGGACAACGCAAACTTCGCAAAATGTATGCATTGTATAATGTGTAGTCTTTTTTAGATAAACAATAAACTTAGCTGACCCCACCACCTTCCCCCAGTCTGAAAAAAAAGTCAGGCAGTTGGTTTATTTTCAACTTAGAGAAAAACCAAATGTGACTGTTTTTCTTTTTCTTTTTTATGTTTTTGTTAAGGGGGGGGTAATAATTGTTGTAGGGTATTCCTGTTAGGGAAAGAAAAACCAGTAACATTGTTTTACTGGAATTTATACTTGGTTATCTCTTCCATGTGGAGGCCATAGGTCACTTATGAAGGGCCTAGTCCATGATTGGGAGTTTTGGGTAGGATGACGTATACATGTTGAAGGAAGGGGTTTTTGAGGATGCCTCTCATTTCTCCGAGCAGTAATATCCATTTAAAGTCACAAAACTCACAAAATGTATCCCACACTAAAGTCACTTTGTATTTCTTTGGTAACTTTTAAAGAATTATTTTAAGACAGAAGAATATAGGACACTGGATGTCCAGCCCTCATAATGCTTTCAAATATAACTTTACTTTATAAAACGCATAGACAAAGCTGAATATAAAAAAGTTGGTAAGTCAGAAGGAGGAAAAGGTCATTATTATTATTATTTGTCTCATTTCAGTACTGTCAATGTGAATTTGGCTCTTGAACTTTGATGAGTGTTCCTGATCCATATCAGACTGTACATAAGGTCTAGAACACTAATTGTTGGTCCAAAGTTAACAAAAGTATTCTTTTTTATGTTCTTAATCCAATATATAGTCTGAGGGCCTGGATATTAAAGGTATCCAGCTCAGGCTGCATTTCACACACTTAAAAGTTCTTATAATATTTCAATTACCTTTCTGATTTATTTGTTGACAAATAGGGGACTACCCAATTTTGTTCCTCAGCATCTTCGTGGATGCTATTTATTTTTGTTACTTTTAGAGAATGTTCCAAGAAATACCAAAATGGTCTTGTAACAACAAATGAAGCTGACAAAACATGAAACATTTTAGTAATGTGTGCAGTCACTGTTGTAGGACCTGACTCTCATGCATTGCCATCTAGAGGTGAAAGTTTTTCATCTGGCTTTAGCAGTTGTCTTTCTGACCAGGCTCCTGCTTCTTGCGGACTGACCAGCTGGATGGAGAGACGGACTGGAAACTGCGCCTCCCTGTGGCCTGCACCCAGAGGCTGCCAACTGCCGCTGTGAGTCATCACAAAAAGTTGGAGAGGTTTTCAGGATGACGGAAAATAGTCGATAATTACAAGATTGTTGTGTCTTGTCCTTTGTCAGACGATAAAAACAGGAGAACTTGTGTATGCATACTCTGTTCTCAAAGAAACAAGCCTTTCATTTGGACAAAGTGGTCATTTAAGTCAAGTGGTGGGTGGCCTGCACATCAAAGAATGTCAAAACTAAAAGGCTGTAGGGCCAATCCAGGCCTTTACTTTTGGAAGACGTTTGACCAGTTAAACGCAAATTGCATCACAATGCAAACTGTGGAGGAATTCAATTTCAGAGATTATAATCTTTATCTTAACAAAAATGGGGATGATTTGCTAAAAATTACAAGCATAGATAAAAAATCATTCTTTTTTTTAATTGAATGGAAATAATTGTTAATTTTGTCTATCAATATAAACTATTTTGCAACTCTTGATCATTTCAGTCAGAGCTGTTTTTAAAAAAAGATAAACTATTAAATTGTGAATGTATTTAAGATTTCTTTTATGACTATAGATATATAACAACAAACTATTTAGATAAATATATTAAGATTTTGCGTAGTTGGTCAATTGAAACGAGACACTTGATAATGTTTCCATTAATTCTATTAAACTTGTGTACTTGACTGAAGCATCAAGCAGGTATCACAGTGTAAAATGCACTTCTTGTTAAAGTAGTTGTTTTATTTAAACCTTTAACATTTGGGCACCACAAAGTAGTTTTTCTAGCAGCATAGATATTTTGAAACAGCAACTAACCTTACATGTGCATGTCTTGGCATTCTTTTAACTTGAAGTCATCACTTGGACTTGTGTGACTTACTGTCTCTTTTCTCTCTATTGCCTAACCCTGCTCCCATTGTTGCACAGGACCTTCTCCAAATCCGATCATATGTGTATGCAGAGGAGCCAAACATTGACATCCATAACTTTATTGGGACTTTTACACGGGTGAGTGCTTACAATATATCAAACATATTGAAATTAGCCATTTAGATCTGTAAATAGGTGTCTATACTTAAGAGACATGTGAGGAGCCTAATATTTCTAAAACATTTTAAACGAACATTGATTGATGTCATCTGAGCACAGCAGCATTAAGTAAACCATATTTATTTCAGTGGAAAATCCTTCATCTTCGACAATCTTTTAGATGGATCATATCAGGTTTTCTCTCATACTGTGGATTAGTTAATAAAAAAAATGTTAATACTCCCTCCTAAATTGTTGCAAATATTTGTACTGCTGTAGTATTCTAGCAAACTCTTTGTCTGTATTCTACATAATTGATTTAAATTGTTTGGATGATTAAATCAATTGGTAACAAAATGACTTCAAAGAGGAATGGAGCTACTAAGGAATAGGACAAGACTCTCTATTCAACTTACTTTTTCACTATGATTAATCATATTTTAGACAGACGGCATAGTTACCTCTGAAAATAGATTAAAGTGACACATTTCTTTAAATGTTTTTATTCTTATTCAGAAAATGTAAAACCCAAACAAGATATTTTGCAAAACGGTACTCTTCAAATGTCCTCCTTCTCTACTTTTCTTTCACCTGATACATTTGAAATGCAATTGATATGTATAATATTAAAATGACCAATTAGTATAATCACAGATTTATGTACATCATGATTAATTTTGTACATTTGTCTTGTCAACTGTTACAGGAGGACGGAGACCCACCGGTTAATGAAAGTCTCAGCATTGAGAACACTCTCTGGGCCAGCACTGTTGTTGCCTCTGGTAAATGTCTGACAGGAGATGTACCCATAAAGCAGCTATTATCCAGAAAGTAGCCAAGACCAGTCTCTCCCACTCTGAGGCATTGCCTCCATTGCAACGGCTATGCTCACAACTTGTCCAACTAAATACACTTAAAAACAATGAAATAGAGAAACACTCCTCATATATAAAAAGCTTTGGGAAAAGTAAGCCATAATTGTAGAAAAAGTGCAGGAGGGTAAATCCGTTTTCACCCACAGGGACATGTGTTCCCAATTATGCAATTAGAAATCTGACATTCTTCATTTGAAAAGACTCTTCATGTTAGGATTTTAAGTCTGGGAAATATCTTTCTGACACACAATGGTTTATGTTGTAGCTTTACTATAGTTACCTGAGGCCATGTTAAGTCTTTTTCTCCCCTTAACCGCAGGCACAGTGGTGGGGGTGGTGATTTACACAGGCAAGGAGCTGCGCAGTGTCATGAACACCTCCAACCCAAGGCACAAGGTACAGTGGGGTGTCCAAGAAACTTAAACATCAACATCTGATCATTGAGTTGCCTAAACGTATAATTGTTCAGAGTTTTTGTTCACTTTTTCTATGTTTGATGATTTGGAAAATAAGACATTTAATGCCCAGTATATGACATTATGGGCTTTCTTAGACCTATATATTGCGCGTATAGTACATTTTGCGACAACAATAATTTCACCTGATGTACATAATGTTTGCTTTCATTGCGTCTTATAGGTGGGTTTGTTTGACCTAGAGGTGAACTGTTTGACAAAGATCTTATTTGGGGCACTGGTTGTGGTGTCACTTGTCATGGTGGCCCTCCAACACTTTGCCGGCCGTTGGTACCTCCAGATTTTTCGCTTTTTGCTCCTCTTCTCCCACATTGTGCCCATAAGGTAGGGATTGGAATCTCTGTAAATGATGCCACACGTCATGTCTCATGCAAGGAGCTCACATAATCACATGTTGTGTTATTTGATGTAGTTTGCGTGTCAACCTGGACATGGGGAAGATGGTTTTCAGTTGGATGATTAAGAAAGATTCCAAAATCCCAGGGACAGTGGTGAGGGCGAGTACCATACCTGAACAGCTCGGACGCATCTCCTACCTGCTGACTGACAAAACAGGTTAGCTTCTCCAGCAACTTCAACACTCAAATAAGAAGTTACAACACCCTGTAGTTAAGTCATTCCTTCCATGGGATTTCTGCTTTGTGGTGGGGTCTCTGCTCCCAGAGGCCTGCTTGTTATTGGATCTTTAAATCATAAAAAAAAACCTAAGGTCTCTCATCCATACACACATTTAGAGCCTAGCAGCTCAACCAGTGCACTTCCTCACGCGTGAGGTGTTACACGTCAGATTTACTGCCCTCTCGCCCAACAAAATGGTCAGCCATTTCCCCTTTCAGAGTATGATTAGTCCAGTGGGGTCTGCAGGTCGTACATGGCTCCCAAATTCTTTCTGATTTACCCAAAATAACTTATTTTCAAAGTAAGTGTGAGGATACAGAGATTGTGTGTTGCATCAAAGGCTTTTTTAGTATGAAACATGCAAACTATGGTGTATGCTTATTTGTTTGATATATTCATTGTAATTTCAAGAGCAATAAATAGTGTAGTGGTCAAGAGATTCTGTTGTATTTTGTAATTTGTGTTGAATTTTGCTGTTATGGTAGTAGATCTCAATATTCTTTTCATTTTCTGTTGCATTTAATTATTTATTTAAAAAAAAAAACACTACTGTGTGTCCCTTACCAGGCACTCTTACTCTAAATGAAATGGTGTTCAGGCGCCTCCATCTTGGGACTGTAGCATACGGGATGGACTCTATGGATGAAGTACAGAGCCATGTGTTCAGTGCCTATACACAGGTAAAACATATTTGTGAAGCCATGATTTAGTCTTTATCTTTCCAACATTTATAAAGAAAAAAAAATTATAATTACAATAGTTTGGAAAAGGATACAATAAACAGACTTGAGCATTGTTTGAAATAGCATCAGTTTGCAGTGATTGTTTTGTTGAAAGCTTCCTAACCTCACATGACACTCTTTGTCCCCTTGACACCAAAGGTTAGAGAAGCAGGAAACATGATCAGCCCACAAGTGAAGCACTGACAGGACTTCTTTAATGACACTGCCATTAACCCCTGGAACTCAGAGCCTTCTAAAAATAGCTCTGCTACAATGCAAAAGCAAATCACCTATAATTAATCTAAACAGCTGGTTATGTTTACAGCCCACTATCACGACAACTCCTGAAGTATTTTTATTGGTTTGCTTGAAATAATACACCCCCCTTGATAAAAATCTTAACACATTGCAAATGTTCACCTTTGAAAAGACTGTTCACTATTTTTTCAGATAAGTCCATATCCTTCCAGTGATTCACTGTCTCTTTTGTAATTATCCGCAGCCCAGCCATGATCTTCCAGCCTCAAGGGCTCCAGCTGCCACCAAAGTCCGAAAGACAATCAGCAGTAGAGTTCATGAAGCTGTGAAAGCCATCGCTTTAGTCCATAACGTGACGCCTGTGTACGAGTCTAACGGCGTGACAGACCAGGCAGAGGCAGAACAGCACTACGAGGACACCTGCAGGGTCTACCAGGCGTCCAGCCCAGACGAGGTATGACCTAAACCATAATCATGTATTTGACTGATATTGAGATTTACTGAAATTCTTGATATTTTATTTGATCAGCCAATGAAAAACAATCATTTTCAATCCATCAGAGCACTAAAATGAAGTCTTTCAGAAAAAGATAAAGTTGAATTGTAGTCTAAAACCTATGTATGTTCAGTTATTTAAAGTAACTCTTAAATGTATATTATTTTTTGTTACATCATTTGGGGTATTTAAAATTCATAGAAAAAGAATGTTTGTTTCAAAGATTTAAATAACATTTTCTGAAAGAAGTTCAAATGTACAGTTCAGTTGAAAATGAAAGGAAAGTAAGTTCAAAGTAAACAATATAAAAACACAAGCTAAAATAAGTTTCCATCAGACATTTAGTTTGGCCCATATAGAATTCAGATGATAACGTTAATGTAAATAAATGCATATACACCGCAGCCATCTTATTTGAAAGTATGTCCGCTTTAACTTTTGGCTGCTTAAATATTTGGCCAGAGTGCTTTTGTTTGTCAAAACTATAATCTTCAGGGGTTTTTAATTACTTGATGACAAACTATTATACAAACTGGCATTCCAGACTTGTGTCCTTGATCAGTGTGAATTCTTTTGAACACCAGGAAAAGAACTGTGGAATCTGACTTGATCCATTTCCTGCTTTATAAATACAGATTTCCTTAATGTGTTCCCCAGCCCACTGCCCTTGTCACAATGAATCTCCTTTTTGAAAGCATGCAACATATGTTAAAGAAGTATGGATTTTTAAAATCCAGACAGAAAATTATTTCCTTTTGTTTTTTTAACCGTCGCAATGACATGAAACCCTTGTTTTTTCTATACCCAATACCTAAGATGCACATCCTGTTGATTTTATACAGTCGAGCAGATACAGTTGATTTAACTTCAGCATCAGAAAGTCTATTTCACTATTTAACTCCTCATTTATGTATTCCAGAACACCAATTAACATATCTTACACATAAAATGCATTATTTATGGCTCAGTTCATATGGGGATCACAATGGATACTATCTTACCCATTTCAACTTAATGGTGCTTCTGACCAGCCAGCTACTGCATCAATCAGTTAAGTTAGCAGCAATGTTTCAAAATGCTTCTATTATATGATTATTTTGCTACGTCAGAGACCCAATCCAAAAATGTCCCCAAAGACAATGTTTAAAGATAGCGTGACTAAGCTTCAAACTTTCAAAAGTTACACGATAATCAGTTTTGCTGATGTGAAAGTAGTAAAAGTAATTTAGGATCATGCTCTTATTGTCTGATTGTTGTATCACGGTGATCAAGCTTGTTTTTCTCAGCTTGGCCCATTTGGCTTCTTTGCTATTAGGTGGAGGATGAATTTGCTATCTGATCCAGGTTCTGGTCTGGAAGTTATTGCCAGACTCCCTCTTTTTTTTTCTCTATGCACCCACACCCCCTACAGACTTTGTTATTATTATATAAATGGATGAGGCTTGATATGTCCTTCGGAAGGGATCGAACAGGAACAATGTTTTCATTTCAGAAATGGACATCCTCCCAGTTTATTAATCAATAGCCTTAAGTGCTGAAAATGCTCCAGCTATTGATCAAGACTGAATTGTCACTGTGCTCTCTGACAATCCACTCTTTGTTCAATGTGAACTTAATTGTTTTTTTCAAAATATAAGTAATGGTACCTAATTCACATGATGCTTTCAACCACGAGAAGAATTTGAAAAAAATATCCAAGCAGCGGTCATCTCTTTTTCCCCCATTCTTATCTTGATAACGTCAGATATTAAAATTTAGATAAATATTAAAGCACTTCCTCTATATACTGTTGGTGTTTGTTTTGATGATCATCCATAGCCTTTTCTTTATGGTGTTGGTAGGTGTCGTTGGTGCAGTGGACTGAGAGTGTTGGGTTGACTCTGGTAGGAAGAGACCAGTCGTCCATACAGCTGCGGACACCTACTGGCCAAATACTGAACTTCACCATCCTTCAGATATTTCCCTTCACCTATGAGAGCAAGAGGATGGGCATTATAGTGCGAGTAAGTGCCAAATTTAATTTATGATTTTTGCATAATACATTCCTCTGTTTATGTTTGCTCTGGTCAGTTTTACTTATGTGCTAGAAAAGGATTGCACTAATGTTCTATTTTCCACACTTAAATATCGATTTGACATGAGGTTAGAATTGATCTGTGGTGATTTGTTGGTCGTTACTTCCTAAGAGACGTTACATTGAACATAAAAAGACAAATGGAAGTGTATAAAGGCATGCTGTCTGAGAAAAGGCTCACCTTCTGACCTGTGACTAACTCGGATGACTAACTCAATTTTTGTTGGCTGAGATATTCTCAGGCAGCCTGGGATGTTTGAATTTGACTACACTTCCTTATGACAATATTTTTAAAGCTATTTCAAACACCTAATGGCTTTAGCATTTCTAGGCAACACACAATCACAATTAACAGGAAACATGGCTCAGGATTATGCATTTGTATTTTTACACTTTTCTCTAGGATGAATCGACAGGAGAGATAACCTTCTACATGAAAGGTGCTGATGTGGTGATGGCAGGCATCGTCCAGTACAACGACTGGCTGGAGGAGGAGGTGCAACTCTTTTTTTTTTTTTCACAAGACACGACTGCAGACATGGGATATTATTTGAAATAACTCCAGGACTAATTATCTGTCATAACTGCTGGTTCCAAATGTTGTCTTACTCTGTTCCTCAGTGTGGAAACATGGCGAGGGAAGGTTTGAGGGTCCTTGTGGTTTCCAAAAAGTCCCTAACAGAAGAACAGTATCAAGATTTTGAGGTAAGTATATGCAACAAGTAAGGGCCCGTTCTCAGGTTCATGCTCTAGTATAGTAAGATAAAGCTATCTCACCTGTGTTTCTCAGGATATTATGATAACTAAATAAATTAACCGTGTGACAGATTCCTCTTATCTCTTAGTTATCTGACATTCCACTGACAAAGTGCAAATTGAGATTGATAATTTGGGTGGACAAGTGTTTCTAAATGTCAGGGTGTTCTCAGGTAATCAGACTGACCTCCCTCCAGCCCTACCATACCCCCCCCCTCCCTCTCCCACACACACACACACACACACACACACACACACACACACACACACACAAGGCCTATCTTACTGTTTGAGCTGGGCAGGGCCGTCTCCCCTGCAGTTGTTAGCCCCCGGCACATTACTGAAGTGTATAATTGAGTGAGCAGAGCTGGTGGGCAGCAGTGAGTCACCAACTGAGTCACACACAAGTTTGTGTTCCTGCGTGAGTCACTGGCAGATTGTTTTTGCTTTATCTCACTCACTATGGGCCTTGGAGCTGTAGCGTTAGAGATGGGCGTTGACCAATTGATTATGTCTCTTCAGTGTTTACAGTTTTGTGAAATTGTAGTTTTCACAGCTTGATGAAAGTTGTGAAGTTTTTTTTCTCATTGTGCGATTGTTAGTGGTCCTATTAAGAATGTGTATGACTTTTTTTGAGGTACATACAAATCAACATCTAATTATCTATCTATTATAGGAACTAAAGGATATTTACTGTAGAAGATACCTATAGTGTTGGGTTTATTTTTTTTCCACCCAGTTTGTTATGGCCTACACAGCTGGTGCACAGATTTATATTTTTTTCTCTTCCTGGACTGTTTTCTCTTTAATCTTGCAGTGATTCTATCATATTTATTCTAATCTCTAATACTTGCTGTACACCAAAGGCACGCTATGTCCAAGCCAAGCTCAGCGTCCATGACCGCTCCCTGAAAGTGGCCACCGTGATTGAGAGCCTGGAGATGGAGATGGAGTTGTTGTGTCTGACTGGGGTTGAGGACCAACTCCAGACTGATGTCAGGCCCACCCTAGAGATCCTCCGCAATGCAGGCATCAAGGTTTGGACAGAGGGGGGTATGATTGATTGTATCAACTACAGAATTAAGAAAGCATTTAAAATAATGAAATCAAGAAAAGCAGAACTTGGTAAACCAGCTACTTTTTTTCAAGCCTAAAAATGCATTTGGTTTTTCATTTGAAGCTAACTTACGATACTTACATAAATATTTTTCCTCAAGCACAGAATATTACTCTTTCATATAGAATAAGTTAAATTCGTCCTTGTATGTGTACATAGTGCATTTTATAAACTAACATATTCCCTAAACTATTTTTCTTTCTGATTTTGAGTAGGTTTGGATGCTGACAGGAGACAAGCTCGAGACCGCCACATGCACTGCTAAAAATGCCCATCTGATCACCCGCAATCAGGACATCCATATTTTCAGACCAGTAAGTCCAGAAAAATCACTCTTCTGTGAAAATCGAGCAATTTATTCTTGTTCCCGAGGTGGCAAGAATAAGAACAAAAGTCTTTTTGGGCTCTGACATTTCATACTTCATGAGACATTCAGCTGCCGGACCTCCAGAATGTCCTGCCCACTGAAGCATATGTTACACCCACGCTAAGTTTGTAGGAAGTTAACAATCGCAACACGACAATAGCAAAGCATCTAGTTTTTGAATTGATGAAGGAAGAAGAGGGAAACTGTTTTTTTTTTTATCAGAAAAGGAAGAGCTGGTTGAGAAATAGGGGGAAAACAAGTTAACACAGTTAGTGTGTTTGTTTTCTCAGTACTGCTAGAGTTGAATATGGCAAATAGTAATGTGTGAGATGGACCATGAAAGACACTTTTCATAGATCAGGATGTTGGTCAGTCGTTTTGACAACATTGTTCTGCAAAATACACCTTTCAGCAAGAAAGCATTCACACAAAGTATTGAGGTTTTCTGCTGGCCATCACACCAAATATCAGCTTTGAGCGGTCACCCCGCCCTCTCCAAACATCTGACCAGTCACACAACAGTTCTGTTCACAAAATTTCTGTCTAGATGATGTGTTGAGAACAAACAGCGAGAACTCCAAAACCAGGGCTGCGAGAACTTCTTGCAGAGGATCTAATAGCCTTTAGTGTCTGTCCAGTTTTTTGACACTGTCATTACACGGGCACTGTAATATCTCATCCATTAGCAAGTGGTCAAACAGCCCAACGCACTGCGCATGCAGCCGAAGCCAATATCCACAGCTAAATCAATCTCCTCCCACCCGCAAAAGTATCCAAGCCACTGACAATGAGAACAAACAACCCCCTTGCTCAAACAGAAAGGAGAAACCAGCTAAGCCGCTCCCAGAGGGAACATGCAAAGGGCTCACTTCCTAATTTGTTTTGCAGGTTTGAGGCGCTCTACCTGCTTTGATATTTCCCCATTCGGCTTCCTATCTGGAAAATTGCCAGAGTAGAAGGAGCGCCTGCCATATAGGAAGGTTACAACTTGCGTACAACTGTGATTACTGGAAAGGAATAACAATGGCTGGCACAGCTTGAAAACTGACGTCCCTACGGACGGGGGAGTGCTGACTAGGCCTGCAGCAGATACATCTGGATTAGTTTCCTGGTGGCAACCGATGGCCTGATTTAGATTGACGTATGAATAGTCAGCAGTTGAAGGATGTTCATGCTAAGCATGGTTCTTGTTGACACATTAATATCATGTCTTTTCAGCGCCATATATTTGAAGAATTTTTGTCTATTTTTTGAATAGTTTGAACTGTAAGGAATATTTCAAGCAGTATGTTTTCCTTCTTGATATTTCCCTTTTCAAAACATTATATCAAAGAGAACATATTTGTTAATTACGTTACCATCTATCCACTCCTCAGTAATTACTGACCCTCTACAGAACAGAGAACTTTTTCAAATTGTTGTTGGCCATATTTAAAAAGTTACAGTTACATTTTTTTTCAATTTATATTTTTCACATCTGAGAATCTTTGTATGCAGATTGTATTTGCATTTTATTGAACTACTAAGACATAAACAAATACACAAACAAACGTTTTTCTTCACATAAATAGTCATGGTTACATGTTGAAAGTAGTTTACACAGTTGTAAGAAATTTGGTCCAAATTTTCACTGGAACTGATTAGAAAAGTTTTTTTGCATGAATTCTTTTCCATCCATCCATTTTCAATGCCACTTATTCCAAATGGGTCACGGAGGAGGCGGACAGATTATTTTCCAGTTGACAACGGGCCACATGCGGGTCACACCCCGGACAGGTCTCCAATAGCAGATGATTTATTTTCTTTTTTCAAAGTTTACAGATTAGCAAAACACATTTTCCCATAAAGCAAACAAACCCCTCTGTCTTCTATAAGTAAGAATTTGATTTATGCTAAAGAGAAACTCCTTGAATACTCTTTAGAAGTGGCTTTTAAGTCCAATGAGAAACTGATTTAATTGGCATTCGGTTTCTCATCAAATTTGCGTGCAATTGTCTCAGCTTTTCTACTAGCCTCAGTAGTGATTGGCATTTGTATGAACACAGCATTGGCGGGCATGCTCACTGATTGTTCAGTAAAGGGGCTGCAGTTCACCATAGATGCTCTGACATTACAAAATGTGGACTGATTTTTTTTAATTAAACAAACAGTTCACTCTCAGTTTAGCTGGATGGGGCCTGTATGTGTGGTGCAGCAAAAGATAGGAAACTTGCCAAATTGTTTTGAGAAAATTAAGTTATTTTTCTTTGTATGTACCATGTTTGCCTGTGTTCATGAACTCACTTTACTGGACTGATTCTGATCTTGCGTGCCCCTAGAGTTTTGAGGATTAACATGCTACGCTGGTAATTAAACATTAACATGCCACCGCTGATGATTGAAAATAATTAAATTAATAATTAGAAATAATTTTACAGGTCACAATGAAACTCACTTTGAAATAACAGGACACAAATGTAAAGGACAGCCTACAAAAAAATAAAAAACTTAAAATATTTTATTGTATACTGACATAAGAAAAGTATTCAGCTCAACTATTTGGTATTTATTAAGAAATGTCCTATTTTGATTTTATATTGAAATAGTGGTTGTTGAAAAATCTTGGCAAGAGTTTGAAGACTATCATTTACCAACTCTAAAGCTGCAGGCAAACTAGCCGTTTTTTTGTGTCTGATTAAAAACCAGAGCTGGGAACAGACATACTGTTAGATGGCTATCACTGAGAAGTTTTCTTTGTGTGTTTTTTTTGTCTATGCTTGCGTGTGTGCTCGTTTATAAATGTGGTTGGTATTGCCTTAGGTGACAACACGAGGGGAAGCCCACCTGGAGCTTAACGCTTTCAGAAGAAAACATGACTGTGCTCTGGTGATATCAGGGGACTCGCTTGAAGTAAGTAAGCCCGGGTGTGTGTTCCTCACCCCACTTATGAAACCGACATTTTTTTGTGTGATACATGATATTATCCCATCCACCGTATCATATATGAAAGCGGTATATGTGGTTAGAGTCCCTATCTAAACCACATTTGGAGCTAAACTGTAAGTTAAGCTTAGACGTTCGAGACCCACAGATAACATCCGTTAAATGCAGTGGCCTAAGTTCCTCACCCATCTGCTCTGCTTGGTTCCTTTCAGGTTTGCTTGAAGTATTACGAGTATGAGTTCATGGAGCTTGCGTGTCAATGTCCCGCTGTGGTTTGCTGCCGGTGCACCCCGACTCAAAAGGCACAGATAGTCCGGTTGTTGCAGGAGCGCACCGGAAAACTCACCTGTGCTGTGGGTGAGTATGCAGCAGAGACGGTGTATTTGCTATCTCCTGGAGATATTCAGGGTATACAGCTCAGGTTAATGTTTCTTTTTAACTGCATGTTACCGCACATTTTTCATCATATATTTCTTGTTTGCATCAAGCCTAAATGTACATCCATTATGGTTAGAAACCAACTGGTATCCTCCACTAGCCTACCCAGTTTAGAATAGAATAGAATGGTAAAATGCCTTATTTTTCATCTAAGTGGGGAAAATTCAAATTGTTATGTAGCTTAGCCTTTACATTTTCTGGAGGGTAGAGGAGAATTGGGTTGTCTTCCAATATAGAACTTGACTTCCTTCTCCCCCACCATAAACAATATAGAAAATAAAAAATGCTTAATTTATTTATTCATTCCTCTTGTTTGGGGGAAATTCAAAAGTTTTCTGCTTGATGAATTATGAGTAATCTGTTAAAGATTATCTGTATGATGTCATTATACTATTGAATTGATGTTTTATCAATTCATTTTTTTATCTTGTAAATCCTGAATGCGCTGAAAGATGGTGTGGTTTTCCTGGTTCGAATTGGTAAATGGGTTCCCCCAAACAGGCATCCTCACATGCAAGTCAGTCTGAAGTTTAGAATGCTCATTTGTTAAAGTCTATAATCAGGCCAAATTAAGAAGGTGTTCTTTTATTCAGCACCGTCACAAACAGGCCTTGGGGAGTTGCTGTTGTGAATCCTCACATGTCCATGACTTTTATTTTCTCTCAGGGGATGGAGGAAACGATGTCAGCATGATCCAGGAAGCTGACTGTGGGGTGGGAGTCGAGGGAAAAGTAAGACTCTCTCTAACGCCTGAAACCGGTGTAACACATTCACAGAATTTTACTTTATATTTCCTGTAAAGATCTCTCTGAAGAGCCATGCATGCACACAGATGATTCCTTTTATAAGTATAGGATGACAGTTCTGTTGTTCTTAAGTCATCGTAAGATTTTTTTCATTGCGCCACTTTATTTAACGGTCATTAATCTTTATGTCCTGCTCTTATTTAAGTTTGTTAGGTCCACCATGAAGTTTGTCTGTTTTCCAACAATGCTAGTTGGATATAGCCTAAAGCAATATCAAAATGGTCCCAACCTCTCATCTCACTGTTGATGAAAAGAAGCACAACAGAAAATAGTGGCTAATAACGAGCAAATGTGGAAAGTTTTACTTTAAAACTGACTTTTAATGAACCCATTATTTTACATCTGGGATTCAGAAAAGAAGATGAATATGACCTGTCACATGCAATAGCTGAGATATTGCACTGGGTTTATAATGAGATAACTAAATCTAAACCAAATGCAGAAACAGCAGTGTGCATGACCCACCCTGGACCAAGTTTAGTTGTAAAACTTCAAAAAGTTAACTGTACAAGTTGTGATAGATTCACAACAGACTAATTCCTTTGTATGTAAAGGAGGTCACTGTGAACTCAGTGACTGCTCAAGTCATGTCATACAACAAAACAAATGCAAAATATTACTTCTCAAACTGTTTTGAAAAAAATTAACCGGACATTACAGTTCTACCCTGGGGTTAACTTCCAAGACCATCCACTCCTGGGAAGATTAAAACAAATAAAAAAGTCATGAAAAATGTTCACGTCTCTCACTGCTGAGAAATATATGATAGATAGATAGATAGATGGATGGATAGATAGATGTATTAATCCTTAAGGAAATGCAAGGATCCAGTAGCTTAAGTACACAGTACAACAGACAGCCACAAAGTACACAGATCACAGCATTGCAGTCAAAATACTAAATCCAGCCACAAGTGCAACACACAACTCGGTATACTACACTGGCGATTAACACACAAAACAAAGTATGCAAAGTATGCAAGACCGGAGTGAGTGTTGAGTGCCTTTCTGATTGTCAGTTCACATTATCAAAGCAACAAAAATGTGTGCACGTGGGTCGTGAAAGTGCAGAGAGAGTGCAGGTTGTCCGTGGTTGTCCACAGTCTGTGCCAATGGTTAATATAGACAGTATGGGTCGGATGATGGAATTTTATTTTTAACTAAGGAGGTTTTGCAGTAAAGTCCATATCACTTCTCCTCTCCTTTTTTGTGATGTTGAATAGCCAAATTGCCCTGGGGACAAAGGAGTCACAGTTTCCAAAAACAATTTTTGATAACAAACATGCTCTCAGGTCAGCAAATATGTCTCGTAACTTGTCCTGAGTTTCCTCTGTGCTGTATGTTTGACAGGAAGGAAAACAAGCCTCTTTGGCCGCCGACTTTTCTGTGACTCAATTCAAACATTTAGGCCGTCTCCTCATGGTCCACGGTCGGAACAGCTACAAAAGATCTGCAGCCCTAAGCCAGTTTGTCATCCACAGGAGTCTGTGCATCAGCACCATGCAGGTAGAGACTCACTAAAACGTTGTAGTTTGTGTTGGTAAACCATGATATATCATTCAGATGAATCCATTCAGATAATGTTTGATTAAGTACAGTAGGCCATTTGTTTCCAGTCAAATAATCAAAATCAAAGTTGTGGAAATATACTGTCAAATCTCTTAACTGTTTAAGTCACTGGGTTTTATGCAGTCTAGGTGGGGAGATATTTCTAATTGTTGCTTAGAGCACCTAAAATTCCATAGGAGGAAACAGTTGGTGTGAGGCCCGGAGAAGTCTGTCTATTGTCACAGGAGGGTGGGGCGCACAGTGACTCAGAGAAGGCAACTTGTTGTGTAATTCTAAGCAGACCCCCAACACTTTGAAAGCATTTCGTATCCATTCTCATGGCCCAGTCCAACCTCAGCCCCTGTTGCGGAGGGACAGCCCATGACTCACAGTATCATGTTCCTCTGGGTTTAAGCGAGGCCCTCCTCCACATTGCCCAAATTAACACCAGCCACAGCAGCAGCTGTGATCCGTCTGGTTTGGGCCTGCGTGGTTGGTAGCTGACTAGTTGACAGCTCAATATTTGTATCATCCTTTAGTTGAACCTATTATACACTAATTCAGAAGGACTTTGGTTGAGTAAGGATTATTGTTAACATGTAGGATTTAGCTCACACTTAGTCAGTGTTACCCTCTGATTTAATTCTATTTGGATATTGATGTGAAAGTGAGAATAAATCTTATATTTGTATGTTTTTCCCTCTGTTTCTGCAGGCGGTTTTCTCCTCTGTTTTCTATTTTGCCTCAGTCCCACTCTACCAAGGGTTCCTGATTATTGGGTGAGATACGAGTGGTGATGACTTATCAAGAGAGTATTTGGCCGCCTTTTTTGGCTGGCATTTCCTCTGGGTTGAAATGTGAGATGAGGAAAACATGAAATTATGCTCAAACTTTTTTTTTTTTTTTTTTTTTTTTTTTTTCTTCTTGATTATTGTTGATTCCAGTTACTCCACTGCCTACACCATGTTCCCCGTCTTTTCTCTGGTGCTGGACAAAGATGTCAAGTCAGAAGTTGCCATGCTGTACCCAGAATTATATAAAGATCTATTAAAGGTATTTGGTAAATACTGATGCAGTCACATTCCTTAGAATATGTTGTAGACAGATGTTTGAGTACATTGTCTGTTTTTTCATTTCACAGGGTCGGCCACTCTCTTTTAAGACCTTCCTAGTGTGGGTCTTAATAAGTATATATCAAGGTAAGTTTTAAACATGCTGTTGATATGTAAGGAAAATAATGATAATAAATCTAAATCATTGACTTCCAGTACACTAAATAAGCAGTTGCACAGTCCTGTTGTACGAAGTCTACTTATTCTAAAGAGGAGACAATAGACAATTCACCTTTTTTCTTTTTAGGTTTGAAAATTAAGGTAGACACATCCTCAGGTAAATTTTACTGACAGCTTCTAAAAGTAATTAGGGGGGTGATAGAAGATTTAGACATACTAATTCTGCATTTTATCTTCTTTTTTTTCTTTTTTTAAAGTAAATAGTAGGTGTTTATTTTTTCACGGCTAGTTCATCTGAGGTTCAGGTATGTCCTGTATGTAAATACTCATTATTGAAAATGGGAGTACTTTCCTTTTCTCTCTGATTGTAACATTCAAACTCTGTTCCATATCCGTAAAAGGTAGTGTGTAAATACACAAAACTTAAGACCAGATAAAACGATGAAGGATCAATCAGTCGGGCGTAACTCTTTGCTTTTTGGCATATCACTCATTACCAGCCCACACTACAGAAACCAGAGGGAACTTTCCGACATGGACCATTTGCAATGAAAACCTGTTTACTAGTTGACTCCAATCTACACCCTGATACCTTTTTTTCTACTTCTGTCAAATGAGCTTTCAGCTTTAGAGGTGATCCTAAGCCGCTGTATATTCAAGCACTTGGGCTTGGTCTGTAAACTGGTTCTGTGTCGGTATCACTTTATATCCTATGTATATTTAGCCAGACAAAATACATTCAGTTTCTTACTCTCCTTTTTTCCGTGGACCTACACCAAGAGTGGGGAAAATAGATATCAGAGAATTGGGTTTCTAGATAAAACGCTTTTTATCTGGAAACCCAAACAGAGATTGAAGGCAATAAAAAGAACAACTTAAAATTCTGATATACAATCAAGATACCAATAAATATCATTGATGGTTCAATATTTATAAATAGCTTTTCAAAATTGTGTAAAATGGCACAAAGGCTCTTTATTTCATTTAGTGACTAATTGATTATTGATTCCACTCTGTCTACTTTTTTCACTTATTTTCTTGTTTTATTTTTACCAACGAGACACCAAACATCATCTGAGTGTTGAAAAAGTTTAAAAGTCCGCTTTCTGATATTTAAAGCTAAATAAAACAATGTTTGATGAGAATCTTAATTATTGCTTGCAGTGAGTTGACAATGTTGACTAAAATGCTGCAATTGGTCCACTTTACTTTCTTTCCTTTGCATTTTTTCATGTAATTCTTATTTGAACACACACAGTATAAATAAGCATTATTATATATATATATATATATATTTATTTTTTTTTTTTTATCTTTTGGGGCATGCATACAAGGTCATGAAAAGCTTCAAAGAACCCAGCCATTTTTTTAAATATAGAAATATATGTGTCTGAAAATCTTGAATGGGAAGACTACAATTTCAATAAACCACTGCCATTGAATTAAATCAAAATCTGATTTTGCATCCTCTCAGTGCACAGTTCAAAATCCAGCATTGCATGATGGGGTGGTTCTATATTCATACCTATAGCTTGACTAAATTCTATATTAATAAAGATATCCTATACTATTCAGGCTTGTACTGCATCATGTGGGAAAAGTGTCTCATAAACCAGTTCAATTGTTCTTTAGCTAAGTTTATTTATTACCCAGATTCAAGAATATTTCTAATTCTAGTTAAAAAAATTCAACACTTTGTCTCCAAATGTCTGTCACAAAAGAATCTCAAATGAAAGTCGGATCACTACAGCAGAGCAATGTAAAGAATTAGTTTTCAAGTTTTTTTTGGTCTTTTGTCTAATCTTTTCCTGTCTTCCTTAGGGAGCATCATCATGTATGGCGCCCTGCTGCTCTTCGAGTCCGAATTTGTCCACATCGTTGCCATTTCATTCACATCCCTAATTCTGACCGAGCTGCTGATGGTGGCTCTGACCATTCAGACATGGCACTGGCTCATGATAGTTGGTGAGCTCCTGAGCTTGGCGTGCTACGTCGCCTCACTGGTCTTTCTGCACGAATTCATAGGTAAGTGAACAGTTAACTTAAGTCATTAAACTACTGCTAACTCAATGTGCCTCACTGAGACAAGATAGCGGATGTCTGAATTATTTCACTGCTGACTGAATAATGTTGTTGTGCCGTTGCCGGCCTTGAAATAGTACGTCAGCATTTAACCGTGAGGGGGGGGCCGGTCATTCATAGTGTGTCTCCAGTGTACAGTAAGCTGTGGTATGCTGGATATTAGGAAGTATAAAGGTGAATGTATTGACAAATCGTCCTTGTGTGACTGAAGCTCGGCACACTGTCGTATCAGAGAGGAAATGCCCACAGTTCAGTTAGTTTCCTGTGAGCTGTGATGGTTTGTGCGTATACTGCACTAAATTTGTTTTTTTGGTAGAAAAGAAACGCTCACTGTCAGATAAGAATATTAGAAGAAAGATAGAAAGAAAGATTTATTTTCCCCGCAAAAGCAACAGTGTATTTCTGGGTTTAATCTTTCTCTATTTCTGTCTGTTTGTTGCCAGTCTATTGGATATCTGTTTACTCTGGCAAACACGTAAACCAGTAAACCATTTACTTTTGCCATATTAAGACCCATGACTTACACAAGGGCTCTCCAAGTCTTTATTTTGAGGTGCATAGTTCCACTTTCAACCTACAATCTCAACCACTGACAATCTATGACTGGCATGTGGTGAGGTGAGCCCTTTTTCTACAGTTGTTCTTTTTTTAAGTCAGACTGGAATAGACTTAAGAGGTTATTTTATTTCATGTGCACTTTACACACTTTTACGGACATTTTCCAGGGGTTGTGTTCTTCGTGTGTGTAGTGTTGTTCCCTCTCAGAAAGATTCCTGGGATTTACTTATTTTATAACTTGAGGCTAAAGGACCATGAAGCTCTTGTTATCATGTGTCCGGCAGAAAAACTTGGTCTTTAGCAGAATTTGTGAAACACATTTATTGGGGCGTTTTTGCGTTCCCAGAATCATGCTGGCAGTATACCAAAATGCATGCAGCTCAGGAGCAGTTTAGCAGCTGTCTGAACTACCATCTAAAGAATTTATATATTTAAATATTTGAATCATCATTTTGAGTCTGGGTAAGTGTGGAAAGTTAAAAGAACTCCAAAACACTCAACAATGAATATTGTTGCTGTGAGTTTTCCCAAAACAGGAAATTACAAACTGTATGCCACCACCACTTTTACCCATACCACTTTAGTGGTGTCATATGGCAACATAGTTTTTTTTTTCCAGAATCTAGTTAACTATAAATTAGCTTAATAGAATTAATTATAACTTTTACAACAAAGATCATGACAGGGAAATGGCAACCTTTCCACGGAACCGGTCTCTCGATTAAAAGTTCAACATCTCTTCTGCTTTACCCCATCTCTCCAAAAGTGAAATGTATTTTGGAGAAGGCCAGAAATAATTTCTGTGTCTATACTTCTATGATATTGTCTCAGTCACATAATTATATATTTGATCAGAACAGACATTACAGGATTCCACCACATGATGCTTTGGTAAAGATGCATAGTATTCAATCTGATCAAGAAAGTGGAAAGTATTTTAAACCAAGAGTAAAAATAAATGAAGATATGTTTTACCAGATGGATTCCACTTACTCTGAATAAATTGATGAAATATGTTTGGAAAGATATCTTAAGTTACTGTAGAATTTAAGAGAACCATAGATGACAAAGAAGTGGTCGTATCCATAGATACAATACAACCGATTTGCTGTTAAATCTGTTTATTCTCCATAATTGTGTATTTCTATCCTCTATGCTAGACGTGCACTTCATAACGACAGTATCGTTCCTGTGGAAGGTGACGGCCATCACGCTGGTCAGCTGCCTGCCCCTCTACATCCTAAAGTACCTGCGAAGGCGCTTCTCTCCACCCAATTACTCCAAGCTGACGTCCTAACAGCTGAGCCTCTGGTCTCACTGTCGGATGAAGATTTCCTGATCTTTACGTTGCAAAGCCTGCGGCTTGAACAGAGGGCTGAAAAAGACCCTCATAACCCTTTCATTTGTCCTGGACACCCCTTTGGAAGGTGTGCTAGTTTACCACGCGTTTACAGTGTTAGTTTATTCCGCAAGGACTGATCCATGATGACTCTGAGTAGGGAAGGCCTGCAGTCAATTCTGGGTTGAGTTAAACTGAGCAGATTCAAGTAGTTATAGTAAAAATATCTATGGATGCAGCCCTGTCATCATTGCGAATTTTAAAATGTAGGTCCCTCAACTTTTCAAACTGGAAATTAATTGGTAAATTATGCAAAGCCAGTATGTTTTATAATACAAAAAGCAGTATCAGTGACTAGAAAAGTGAAAGTTATGTATGTGTAATGTGGGAAGGAAACCGATTTGCTCTAAATCACATGGTTAGTACAGATATTTTTCTGATTAAAAAGGTGAGATTGACATAGAGCTCTCACTGGACACAGTGTCCGTAAACATTGAATTCTAAATTATATGGTGTAAAAGGGTTTACTGGCTTAAGTAAAAACACATTTGCAAGTATATTTGTTTGTTGATGCGTCACCCCGAAGCTACAGCTCAGCACAGCGGAGGTGGTGCGGTGCGTTATTTTAGAATGACCTCTCGCGTCTGATGTTAAATTTGTCTCCGCGACTTTGTTCGAAGCCCAAGTTGTCAGTGTTTGCGGAGTCTGGTCAGAGCTCCCGGTTATTTGCCGCCAAACTCTCCCCCGGGTTCTCCACAAGCCTCAGGTCCTCGAAAGGAATGCGCAGGCCGTAGTGTTTTCCTGCTTTTCTCCACGCTTTTCAGCTTCGCATGACGACTCGCTGGAACAGTGACCCAAAACCCATCACAGCATCCGGCATCCCGGTTCCCCATTTTATGTCACAAACTTCTCCACAGTTAGGCTGTGAAATGATAAAAAAAAAAAAGGTATCAAATTGTTCCTACTCAGTCAAATGTCATGTAAATATTCTTACAGTCATAGGATTGTAATTACTGCACTTAAAAAAAAAAAAGATGCTAAACTACACTACTTCATTTTCATCTCACTGCTGTTTCATCATTGTAATTGATTAACAAAGAAGGGCGGTTGGTGTACAGTAATGAAGCTTTTCTGGTTAATCTTTTTTTTTGTTGGTAGTGAATGTGTAATTTTGTCAAGCTCAAAAATATGTTTTCATAAAACTCCTGTTTAATTTATGTTGCAATGGTGCACAGTGTGTATTATGCTAAAAAGAAATTGCTTGTATGTACATAATTTATCTTTTTATTTGATATGTTTTATTTAAAGATCTTGATTTAATTGAGATAAGCAGAACAAAAAAGGGACAGTTGTAATGATGTCATTGTCATGATTATTAATAAATATGTTGTTTTTTTTCTTCCCAGTGTCTATTTCCTTTCCCCTACCTAAAAAAAAAGAAAGGTTTTACTTAATGATTTTCTTTTTACATTAGGACAAAATCTTTTATTTTGAAAAGGGTAACAGTAATTTAATTTTTTCCTTGCTAGCTGATGTCCCACAGCAGGTGGGTACTGGAAATGTTTTTACATGAGGAATTATGTTATTTTTTTGGAACTATGCACAGCTGTGGAATAATTTAAATGTGTTACTGTAATTATTACAGTTTACAGCAACAGTAGATATGTTCTTAATAATGACACCAGTTAAACTGTTTTGCAAAACAGAGCGAGAGGAGGTATGATTTTGATGTCAGATCAGTGTTAGTTTTTCTGTAAATTGGCAGCATTTCAGATGGTGGATTAAGCATTGTCAAGACTTTAAAACCTTCATTAGAGAAAAGTTTTCGATCTGACACCGTGAAAAAAAAATAATATTTTTGCTGTTCTACATTTTCTAATGGTGAACTGTTTCTCTATAATGTGGCAGAATATTCTTAAAGCCCACTGTGAGTTAGCGTCCAATATGCTGCATTATAATGATGGTTTGAAAACAGATTAAGTAAAGTGTTTCACTGAATGGAACATCTTAGTTTTGGATTAAACTAGATAAGGCTGTTGGTATGCAGAAGCTCCCTTTCTAACGAGTTAAAAGTTACATAGAATATAGATTAAATGTTTCTATCCCGCCGTAGGAGAGGTTCTCTCTTTTTCGGAACCCTTCTTTTATTAATCATACTCACAACCTACAGTTGTGTTCGAAATAATAGCAGTGCCTCAACAGCAGCAAGAAAATCACTGGTTTTATTAACATTTCAAACTCTATACCCCAGATAAGTTTCTGGGGGGTAAAATAAAGGTATAGAAAACCAACAAACCCAACAGGACAGCCATGCATACTGTGGATTCTGTGAAATTGAATGATTAACTGAAAAGGGTGTGTTAAAAAAAATAGCAGTGGTGAGTTCAATTAGAGAGGGCATCAATTAGGGAGGGTATTCTGGGAAAAAAGGGTGTTAACAGGTGATCCTTATTTAAGGATCAAGACAACTGGCATGCTGGCTGTGCATTTGTCCTGAAAAAACAAGGAAAATGGGTCGTTCAAGACACTGTTCTGAAGATGAGCGTTTCCTAATAAAAAAATTGATTAAAGAAGGGAAAACATACAAAGAGGTGCAGAAAATCATTGGCTGTTCAGCTAAAATGATCTCAAATGCCCTGAAATGGGAGCAAAAAACTGAAAAACGAGGAAGAAAAAGAAAGACAACCCCTCGAATGGACAGAAGAATAGCCAAACTGGCGAAGACTCAGCCAATGATGGGATCCAAGAGGATCAAGCAAGACCTTCAGTTGACAGTGAGTACTGTGACAATCAGAAGACGTCTTACTGAGGTTAACCTTCCAGCAAGAAGCCCCCGCAAAGTCCCACTGCTGAGAAAAAGACATGTGCAGAAGCGTTTACAATTTGCCAAAGAGCACATTGACTGGCCTGAAAAGAAATGGCATAATATCTTGTGGACAGATGAAAGCAAGATTGTTCTTTTTGGGTCTAAGGGTCACAGGCAGTATGTCAGACGCCCTGCAAACACAGAATTCAAGCCACAGTACTCACTGAAGACCATTAAGCATGGTGGTGCAAGCATCATGATATGGGGATGTTTTTCATACTATGGTGTTGGTCCGATTCACCGCATACAAGGGATCATGGATCAGTTCCAGTACATCAGGATCCTGGAAGAGGTCATGCTGCCATATGCTGAGGAGGAAATGCCTTTGAGGTGGACCTTTCAACAGGATAATGACCCCAAACACACCAGCAAGCGAGCAAAAGCATGGTTCCAGATGAACAAGATTCAACTGATGGAGTGGCCAGCACAATCCCCGGACCTTAATCCCATTGAAAACTTGTGGGCTGACATAAAAAGTGCAGTGCATGAGGCAAAACCAAGAAACGCTGAGGAATTGTGGAATACAGTGCAATTATCCTGGGCTGCAATACCTGTGGAACGATGCCAGAAGTTGGTTGACTCCATGCACCACAGATGTGAAGCAGTCATCAGAAACCGTGGTTTTGCAACGAAATATTAGTTTAGGATACTCAGCTAGGTTCACTTATCAAGAATTTCTTTGTTTGTACAGTACATTTTTGAGTTTCCAAGGAAAGATGGCAACACTGCTATTTTTTTGAACATGCCATTTCTTACTTTATTTGAAATATTATTATTATTATTTAAGTTTAGATGACTTTGCGCAATTGTTTTGCTTTGGAATAGAATGTACTGTGTCCCCAATGTATCTGTGTTCATTAAAGTACAATTTCTTTGAAGAATTTTGACATTTACTCATTTTTCAAAAGGCACTGCTATTATTTCGAACACAACTGTACATGTTTAAGCTTACGCAAAGTCCTAAACCTTGATTTCAAGCACAAGCCGAAACCCATGGCAATGTAGTATAATAAACCCTTTTCAGAATCAGAATTGAACTTTCGTTATGACCCTTGATGTTTAGATGAATTACAAGACATTTAGAAGAGACTGTTTTGTTCAAACACTTTACATGCTATAAATTGTGGGTGCCTAAAATGTAGTGCATTTTGCCCTGAATATTATCTATAAGATCATGGGTTTGCAACCCTCTTATTTTTAACATAAAGTCTCTTCTGTCAGTACAACATGCATGGATCAATATTGTCTTTGTACCAAAAAAAAATTCATTGTCTATTTCGAAAATGCATAAATCATACCATAAACAGACAAACCATTTAAGTAAATCTGTCCCATGAAAATTGAAATTCCACATCAGGTTAAACTTAAGTTGCATACTAATAAAAACAGTATATCTGTTTCTATCATTCTGAAGGCAGATCTGAAGCCCCAGCTGCCAAACTATCTGATTAAAGTTACAAATTATATTTCACAATGCTTGAATTTTGCTATTAAGGGAAAAAATAATTAATTACTACAGATAAATACCAATATCAATTCAAATTCTGACGCAGAAAAGGGAACTCAAGTGAGGAAAACTGAAAGCATTACAATCTCATTTTCATTTGCATAACACATGTGAGTATTCAGCTTGTCAGCATAGATGCATATAGTCTGTTTTGAAATAACAGAAACCACCCTAGGGTGAATTGGAACGACACCAAATTCTAAAATAGCCACTCCAAATTGTTTGTTTACTACTCCAGTGCTATGGCTCTGTGTAAACTGGATTTAGGCAATGACAAGCCCTTCACAGAGATGTTGCAAAGCATGAACTCACACCCACCTCTGGTGCTATAAATAGCTCTACGAGCTTGAAAGGCTTTGATTTGTTTTACTACTCATACCTTTTAGAGTAGGACTGTGAAAACATCCCTGATGATACTCACTAATATCCCCAAAACCAGTTCAACAAAACTTCCCAAATCTTTTTAAGACTGACTGGATTAGATACCTTTCCAGGATGATTAATTGTAAATGTGGAGGCCGAAATGTTTTCAGTTTTTGTTGCAAATGTAAAAGGGAAGAGTGAGTTTTTACTTAATCTGAAAAGTTTAATAGGTTTTCTTTTATTTGTTCTGATTACCATATATAGAATTTTGGTCCATTCTACACAGATTAAAGATTAAGAAAGATGCTTAAACTGTTAAACATTCTGGAGTTGAATTGGAAACCTGGATGGAATAATAAAAAAAAAATTGTCTTGACGAGGAGAGGTCATACTACGGTGCTGAAAAGGGAAAAACCCATGAGCTAGTGTACCACATTTCCACTGGACTTCAGACGCTAATTCTGTAACAAAACTTTCAAGGCTCGATCAAAATCTTTTATATAACATGGCCAGTGTGGATATATGTAGTTTCTGCGTCGACGGAACATATTATTTCATTTATACATTTTGGAAAAAGAGGGGGAATGTTTTTCAACGGATCTCAAACTGTGGTGGGAGTTAAATGAGATTCATATTGCACAACGACATGCCAGCAGTGGCCAGACTAAAAGCTTGTCTGCAGTGGTTGCAGCTGCCAACTTTTGAGAGTTGGGAAACAGGACTGATGTTTCAAGGGCCTTTACATCATAAGAAATCACTTTGCAAATTCTTGACTTGTGTTTCCCAATTGCTGTCATATGAATATTTGTGTTTGCATCAAAGTCCAACCCCCTCTCCACAATGTTTCGGTTAAGTTTCTTTCCTTGGATCTGGTTCAAAATTCAACATAACTCAAAATTAGACACAGTAAGAACAGAAAATAGAAAATTTAAAGAATAGAATTTTTGTTTTTTCTCTCTTCTTGTTGTCAACTCCATTGTAAAACAAGAGAAAAATACATAATAGCAGATTAAAAGACCCAAATGAAAAAAAAGAAAAGGAAAAACTTCATTCCTTTTGCTCTTTCAGTCATAGTAGCAGATTTTCCATGAGCATGCATTATATACTTTCCATGTCAAAATTTCATTGCTTGGATTTAAACCCTCGACTGCACATGCAACACTTGGAAAACTCAGTCGGAGACTCAAAAGTCAGACGGGTCTACCCCGATGAGTCACGTTACAGTGTTGGAAAATACTGCAAGAACTTGGAAAAAGGTTCTATGCGAAAAAAAAAAAAGAAAAGGAAGAAAACGGAGAAGCGCACCAGTCTGGACACGAGGATGTTCCGTTTTCATGTACTCATTCATAATTTGAATTTCCATAAGTGTCCTTAGTGTAAGTGCGGAGGAATGGACATCTGCTAGACATGGCTTCTGAATTTCCTCCAAAATGTGGCTTTACGGTCACCTTGCTCAGACTAGTTCATGTCTCAATCTGAAATAGATGCCCTGACTACTACCTCAAGTACGCACATTTTCCTATGAGTAGTTTTGAATTGCTTAAACAGATGTAAAAGAAAAAAAAAGTGATCAATCAATTAGGTCATTATTGGGTTATATATGTACAGTATATTTTCTTTATTCAAATTTGTCTTATAACTCCATCTTTGCGACTGTACTTCATATATAAAGCACTGTGTAAAATACCATACACATGTGTGGCTTATTTGGGAAAAATACTTAAGAAGATAATGTATATTAAAGGTATACCCAAATCTTTTAGGTCAAATTAAATAGGGGAAAACATGTACTCAAATATTCTTCTAATTGAAATTAGGTTATTAGGTTAGTATGGCTTCTTCATAGACCAATTATCCTCTTCAGGGTGATAGAGTAAATATTTGATGTGAAGTAAACTTAACATCTTAACTCCCAGCACTGTCATAATATGTTGAGACATTTGGAACCTAAACAGGTGGACGGTTCGGCCTTTTCCCCCTTTATTTTAATGATATGACAACACAAATGGGGAAAAAAATCACTGCAATTCATTCTTAGGATAGTCATTCTCAATTTCCTATGTCTGTGCTGCAACCTAGATACTCTCCTCATAGAGCATTCTCAGTGAATGAAGTATCTTGGAATAAAAATGATACTTTTTGTGTGTGACTAAAATCTGCACACTCCAACAAAAAACGGAACAATGCATTTCCTGTGGTCGCTAATTAGATCATTTTCTTTTGTTTGAATAGTCAGTTCATGTCATGTTAAACTCTTAGATCAGTCAAGAAGCGGAAGATGTAGAAAAATGTCCATAATTACATGGAAATGTAAAGTACATCCTCTTTCTATAGTGGGATACGTTCAATTCTCAGAATTTAAATTCTCAGAATTGAATGTAGGTACTTAGCCAAAGTTATTTGCATGTCTCCTGATTAAATATTTTTGTTCTTTCTCGATTGTAAACTTAACTTCAGGCTGAAGATTTGATAGTTTCATGTGATTTATATCCTATAATCAAAGTTCAGAGGTATTTTTCTTTTCCCCCTCGCTGCTACAGTGTCCTACAGTAATTTCTTCACCCCCACAATGAAGTTCTTGTGTGCTACTGTCTGAGAGAAGCCACAGAAATGTCTTGGCTAAGAAGCCGGAGACGTCATGGATTCCTGAGTGTGGGGCTTTGCAGGAAAGCCCTGAGTCTCCGACATGGACCCGCTCCAGGTTTCCATGGCAAAGGCGCACAAACAGGAGGAAACACTGAGGGAATCCCGTTATTTTACAGCATTGGAGCATTATAAACAGCCAGAGCAGGGAAGGAAGTCGCTCTCGATACTCCAAGTAATCCTTATAGAGCTCGAGGAAGAGGGACTTCATACCAGAACCGTTGCTGTGGCAGATGTGGTCGCATGTTTTTTAAAAACGAGTTTGCGCACCGTTATCGCAACTTTACGCAACTTTTTTTTACCTTTTCCTCTCCTTCCAGCATATTGATCTTGAATCTCTACCTTTGCTATGGTTATTAGAGAGGAATAATTTTTACGCATTTTTACATTTCTTTTTTCTCTCTTTTTTTTTGTTGTTGCGTTTTTTTTTTCGCCCCAGATGTTCAGAGAGACTTGGAGGCTCGCGCAGTACCACATGATGCGGTCGATGGATCAAGGTACTGCTGAAGTGTTGTGATTATCTGGTAATCAACCCATTTGATTTCTAATCGATACAGTAGTGTACGCCCTCGAGTGTGTGTTTGTGTGTATGTGTATGTATGGGAGGAAGAGGAAGCCTGGCATGGTGGAATGTTGCTTAACATTTGGGAGATGAAGACATGTTTGCTTCAGAGAATCAGTGAACATGGTAAAACATATTTAAAAAACTTTTCTTTTAAAGGTAAACCACAATATGACAACCCACTTGTCATCTGTAACTTAAAGAGTGTATTGTTTATGTTGTCTCCGACTGTCATTTAATTATGACTCCCATAAAAAAGCAGTGCGTGCGTATTTTAGAGGGACTGTTGGCTTTTGCTGACAGAGCACATGGAGCTGGGTGGTGAGAGAGGGGGGTGTAGCTACTGGAACGATCGCCCCAGTACGCGTGCTGCGTTGTCCTTACACCAGGGGGGGATACCCTGAGGAAAAAAACGCGCTCGTTTCCACTAACGACAAAAGAGCGCTTCATTCTGAAATCCGCACAGGATGCGCGCCTGAAACGCGCTCGAGACGCGCCTCTCAGCTTGGGAAACAGGTGACAGTCAGGGAAGTCCCCCCCCCCCAGGGTGTCACTGCAACAAGCCCGTCACCCGGGGGCAGCATCAGACAGTGTCAGGGCAGTTTTACGCACACTTTACGCTCTTAATTCTCAAACGCACCGGCTCAGGAGTGGGTGGGGGTGTTGGGGAGGGGGGTGGGGGGGGGGGGGCGCAGACACACACTGCGTTTGGTTTGTAAATAGACACGCCTTCCTCTGAAAATAACCCCCCGACGAACTGAAACAGGAAACTTGTGCGCGTTTCACCGATGCACGGGTTTTACGCTCGAACAGGTCCCCAAACGAAAATCTTCGTCTCCCGTCGCCTCTTCTGTCCACACCCGACCACAGGATAGGGGGAGGGAAACAAAATAATAATAGACAGATGACCTTTTACGACGAAAATGATCTGGAGGAAGAGCTCTCTCGAGTCAACTGCCCCGATGAAGATTTGGAGTTTAACTACTTATTTGAATATGAGCCACCGTGCGCCAACTTTGTTGGGGGATATCAAGGTTTGTTTGATTTAGGCTGATCCTGTTTCTCTTTGGGTTCTTTTTTCGGTGCAGTGTCAGATTATTGCTTTCCTGTAAGTTTTGTTCACGTGAATGAAAAAAAAAGATCAGGAAGTACAAATTAAGCAAGCTTGTATATTAACTAATAGTCAAATGTTTTGTTCTTGGAGTAATGAAAATACCTGTTTATTTAGCTAACACCTTTTCTTTTTTCTTTTTTTACCCCCCATTTTAGATGAACCCAACCTTGCATCTCACAAAGTTCTTGGTCCCGAATCAGAGCAGGCTTTCCCTCTGCATGAGACCTCTCCGTACAGGATCAAATCCTGCAGCCCCTCGTACACAGAGCAAAACACAGAAGTTCTTTCAGGGTATGAGAATCCGGAGACCAAAATCTACCTGGACGGTGGCCGACCCGCGGGCTTGGCCCTGAGCCCTCGAATTGAAATCACCCCCTCCCGTGAGCTCTACAGCCATGGCCCGGACTCCCTTCAGAACCAGCACCTGAACATCAGCCCCAGGCCCACCCTCGCCGTTCCCGGCCATGAGAATCTTGCTTATCGTGAGCCCCTGTGCCTGAGTCCGGCCAGCAGCAACTCCTCCACCAGCTGGCACTCGGAGAGCTACTCCCCCTGGGCGTCCCCCTGCGTGTCCCCCAGCAGCGGTCAGAACCCCGGAGAACTGTGCCCCCGGTTGCAAAACATCCACACCGGCTCCCCGGGCACCTCCCCTCGCGCAAGTCTGGCCGAGGACAGCGGCCTGGTGCCTAGGTCGCCCTCCCCCAAGCCCGGCTCCCGCTCGGCCTCCCCTCAGGGGAAACGCACCTACGAAATGTACAGGAATCCAGGGCTGGTCCCCGGGCGTCGCTCCCGCAGCCCCTCCCCACACAACGCCCAAGAGGACCCCAACACAGGAGCCCATTATACCCGCAACAGCCTGTGCGGCGACCTGAACGGCTTTGGCAGCGGTCAACCGGGCCAGGTGCCCACTAAAATAGTCAAAACGTCCAACCAGGTTTACGCTCTGTACCCGGAGAACCACGCAGAGCGGAACTACCTAGTGTCCTGTGATCAGGACATAAAGGCCAAAGCTTCAGCAGAGCCTTTCTTTGTCATCCCCCAAATATGGCCCAAGCCACTGGTGTCCAGTATCTGCAGGTAAGATGGCGAGAAAGTAAAAAAAATAAATGCACAAGAGCTCAATTTACAATGCGAATCATGTTTACGATCTTTACGATATATCATATCATATATATCAGACGATCGATATGTGATTCCCTCACCCCCAACCGGCCGAGGCAGATGGCCGCCCACCCTGAGCCATGGTTCTGTTCGAGGTTTCTGCCTGTTAAAAGGAAGTTTTTCCTTGCGTGTGTCGCCTAGTGCTTGCTCACGGTGGGAATTGTTGGGTTTCTGTAATTAACTTCAGAGTAGGGTCTGACCTGCTCTGTTTGGAAAGCGCTGTGAGACAACTGTTGTTGCGATGTGGCGCTATATAAATAAAATTGAAGTGAATTTAATATATTTTTTTCTACCTCTCGGTAGCATCCCTTTGGCTTCGCTCCCTCCGCTGGAATGGCCCATTCCCAGTCGTACGGACCAGTACGAGCTCCACATCGAGGTGCAGCCCAAACCGCATCACAGGGCTCACTATGAGACGGAGGGGAGCAGAGGGGCGGTCAAAGCCCCTACGGGAGGACATCCTGTTGTGCAGGTATGTCCAAAAAGTTTAGGTACCGAATAGAGCGCGAATCAGAAAACATTTACAAAGTGAATTCAGCCACTCGAAGATGTCCGCGTAGATCATGCTGAGGCTGCACTTGATGGTTGAGGTTTCCTGTTATGGTGTTTCCTACACATTACTCTCGAGGCACCGCGTCTCACTTTCTACAACAGACAGTACTGGACCCCGCAACCACAGACATGTGACGCATCGAAACCATCCTTTAGTCTTCGGCCAGCCCTCATAACAGAATTCAGCCTGGCAAACTATGCAGCCTCTCATCTTTTTTTCACTTCCCCTCCTGCTTAAAATAGTTTGTTATGGTTTCACAACTCTTGTCGCAGTAAGTTGACTTGAAGTAGAATGACAAGCTACGTGTATATATATGTTAAAATATCCATTTTGCAAATGCAGGTCAGGTCATAAAAAGTTTTGCTTTGTCTTTTGTTACCTGGGACTCAGTTGCTTGTGGCCACAGTCTTCATAAAAAGTTTTTGACTTCCCTTTCTTGGTGTAACTGTGGCAACGTTTCGATGCTGTTTTTGTCGGGTGACAGTTGAAACTTTGTGGATATAAGACTTCCTCTACTCATTTTTCCATATTCTGCCCATCCCCAAACGCCTCACCCTGAGGTCAGTTTTGCCTGAACCGTTGGGCCAATCAGACGGTCAGGCCTAATTAGCCACAGTTGCACTTCATCTCATCTTTTTCTTTCCCCCCTTTACCTCTCATTTGCTCTGTGTTTTCTCCTCTCTTTCCCCCTCACCCCGAGCCTTGCGCTCGCCACTTTACTTTTCCTACGCTGCTCTCTTGTCATGACTCACTGCTCCTACCGCTGCCATGGCAACGAGTCGACCGCTCACATGGCCCGCTCTGTGTTTTCAGACAGCTTGCTCACTCACGCTGGACGTCACCTGGTTATGGAGGGAGCCTGCTCGTTCATGTTGCCATAGTTTCAGATCACACTGACCAGCTGCTGTACATTGTAACAGTTATATCCACAGATAAATTGAATGCATTTCCCCATGCAATTCTTTAGCGAACTGAAAATTAAATGTTGTATTTAAACGGGGTAAATGGCAAGGTAATGCAAGATTACCTGCTCTGTTGCTTAGATTTTTGCTAAACCTTTTTATGGCATGGTCCTGTAATAAAGGTTATGCAATACAAAGTTTGCACAAAACCTGTATTTAGAAGCAATTTGTGGTTTTTGCAGGTTTCCTTGGGAGGTACTCTTAGGGTAAAAGTAGCAAATCTATCACTTCATAGTTTCAGTTGGAAATCCTTAACCCTTTAAAGCCTGATCCAACAATAAAACAAAACAGAAAATTACTTTTTTTTTTGTTTGAAGTCTTTATTTGGCCTTCTCACAAAATATGTAAAAAGAAAAAACAGAAATAAATTGTTAACATTAATAATTTATTACTATGCGATAAGTCAAGATTATTTTTTGTGTAGTCTTCTGCCCCCTGTTATCAGGTATATCTGAATGTGTGCAACAGGATTTTGAGCAACATTTTAACCATTAAATTATGCAAAAGGAGTCAGACGCAACACATTTTAGAAACCGTATGTATCAAATATGATACATTTGGCATTATAGGGTTAACTGGAGTAAGATGTTCTACTTTTACAAAGGTTTTATTATTAATTTTATTATTAATTGTTATAAAAAGGTGCCTCCAACTGTTCAAACAAAAAAGTCAAATAAGATTAAAAGCATTTTAACTTCAATTTTGCTTTTCATTTGTGTACAGTTACATGGCTATAGAGGTAAGGAGCCTCTTGGCCTTCAGATTTTCATCGGTACAGCAGACGAGCGCATTCTCAAGCCTCACGCCTTTTATCAAGTTCACCGCATCACCGGCAAGACCGTCACCACCAGCAGCTTTGAGAAGATTATCAGTGGCACTAAAGTCCTCGAGATCCCACTAGAGCCAAAGAACAACATGAAAGCAATGTGAGACGACCACGTCCTACTTATTTTTCCGTCACGGATCAGGCAGCGAAATTGCAATTTAACAATGCTTTGCTTAAATGTTTTTTTCTTTTCCTACAGAATCGACTGTGCCGGGATCCTGAAGCTCAGGAATGCTGACATTGAGCTGAGAAAGGGCGAGACAGATGTCGGTCGGAAAAACACCCGGGTCCGTCTTGTGTTCCGAGTGCACATACCTCAGCCTGGAGGCCAGCACGTCTCCCTCCAAGCAGCTTCACATCCCATCGAGTGTTGTAAGCAGCAAATCCATTTATTTTTTCATATTACCGTAGTGTAAATTTATACTAAATAATTTTAAGCTCAGGGTTGAATAAGTTCAAACTACAAGTTCAACAGTTAACGCAACCTTATACAAGGTAAACAAATACAAAAATACCAACATTCAAGTGAAGTTGGAGCTTGGCAGATATTCCAGAGTTTGTGCAGAAAGACCTTTTTATGCTAGCAGGGCTTCTTTCCAATATGTGGGCGCAGCATGTTTCACTGTCTGTGTATCTGTGTGTGGATGGCCATAAAGTTCATTTTTGGGTACATCAGTGTATGTGTACACAATGTTATTAAAGTAACATTTGCAATCATGCCTTAAACATGAGTAATTTTTATCTAGTTTGGATTAACGCACAAGCTCATCAAACTATTCAAGCTTGTGTTTAAAAACCGGCATGATGGAGAATTGTAATTTACTTCGCAAATGTTGCAATCAGCCTCTTTTCTTTTCACCCATAAATAATACTTATTGCATATTGGCTGCCGAACAATACTTGTAATTGTATTGTTGTGCTGAGTCCCCCTACTATCATCCTCTTCCTTTTATCTATTCATATAATATGCCAAACTTGTTAAAAGGTCACATGATTGTCTTTCAATATCTCATAATCTTTCAGATAGAGAAGAAATGTATATTTTTCCAAATTATTTTAATGTATGGTAATCTTCTGAGCAGAACAGATGACCTATCTTCAAACCTTTTACTTCAGAATTTTTACATTATCAGACTGAATTTCTTGACAAAACATTTACATTAAGGACTTTATGTAAACTAATTATTTTATCTTAACCTTTGCTCTCTTTTGTTTCTTTCTTTTGTCAACTGAGGCACCTTCTCATATTACCCCATTATGATTTGACCTAGTTTCAAAACTATGAGCAGTGCGTTTGTTATCAAGTGATTAAACCTTTACTGTAAAACAGAGCTTCTGCTTTATAATGAGTGGGTTTGTATTTGTGTAAGATTTATGATAATTTATGATAATTTATTTTGCAGATATGATTTGTTTCATTTGATTAATCAGACATAAGTTATCTTCTGTTGGCCATTCAAATATCCCAATTACTGAATGAGGAAAAGGAGAGCCATTCCTAAATTCCATTCCCCAAGGAAATCAGAGTTTTCTTACATGTTTTTCTTATAGAAAAGCTTTTCTATAAGAAAAAGAAGTGAAGTTTAAAAATGTAATGATATAAAACAGGGAGAAGAAGAAAATTCTGACAATGAAGATGGTAATTTTAGGGCAAAGTAAATGGTTCCCGACACTCTTCTGTGTATTTCTCAGCTCAACGCTCAGCTCATGAGCTTCCCATGGTGGAGAAGCAGGACATGGACAGCTGCTCTGTTCTGGGCGGCCAGCAGATGATCCTCACCGGGCAGAACTTCAGCTCCGATTCAAAGGTCATATTCCTGGAGAAAAACCTTGGTGAGTGGCACTGTATCATTGATCTGTGACTGAATCTGTAAAATCATTATGGTCTGTATGTTCCCGTTTTAGACAAAATGGAGTCGCATGCTGTTACAAATGACTTATTTTCTACCATGTTTTTAGTTTCTCCATTTTGTTTTATGACTGTTGTTGTTCAGATGGAGCCACATGAGTTATTTGCATGATCCAGAAGATAATACCGCCACCTGACTTCCTTTTGCCCTTTTCTTTCTCACCGACTTCCATTATGTCTTATCATTCAAAGGGGCCTTTTGTTATGGGATTAATGTTTTGTATGTCACATAGAAAGTCATTTCAGGTACATTTGTTGACAGCTATGTATCACTCTAAGTTGCTCTGGATCAGAGTCTTATAATAGTTGTTGGATTTTATAGATGGGACTAAAGTAATTTACTAAGTTTCCCTCCTTGGTGTGTCTGTGCTGAGTTTTATTTGTGTGTGTTTCCGGGATTTATCCCCCTTGTTAATAACGTTTCTTAGTCCAGTAAATCTATACAATCAGTTTTCAATAGTTTGCTTTGAGAAGTTGCTGGAAAGTTTCGGATAAATGTTTATGATATTACCTGTCTCATATTTTGACTGACAGTTGAGTTGTTATCTAGTTAACCTATGGATAACCTAAAGTTTAAACATGGAGATTCAGGCTTTAGGTTTCTTCTTATTCCCTTTTTTATTGGGGGATCCCTGGAATTTTACTGCAACACTCAACATAGATAGAGAGGAAAGGGAAAGTTGGAAAGAAATGTTGCCATTGTTTTGGAGAATTAGCACAACTCACAAAGTCCTGGACCAGTTAGGCCGTGAGGTCCTTTTGAATGAGAGACAGCTGCAACTCGCTGAAACTTCACCAGCTCTTTTTCTTGGACAGAGATCTATATAGAGGGAGAAAAAGCTTCCAAGCCAAAATGCCCCAGCACTTTCCCCAGCTACACAGCTCCCCCTTTTCCACCTCCAATCACAATTATCTCAGGAAAGGAAACAAGACTGGGGTATCCCTTAGAGAGAAAAAACAACAGAACGCAAACAATACACAAATGCCAAGAAAGCAGCAGTCGAGTTTTGTTGAAGTGGAGAGAATTGATCATAAAATTAAGATTTAAAAAGAAAAAAAACTGGCGGCCTGCCTGGAATCCCCCTTTCTCTTGCTGACTCATTTAGGCCATGTGTTTTTAATTTGCAGTTTTGACAGAGGGTTTCCCACCTACAGTAACATTAAAACTCTGCAGCCTTTGTCCAAATGTTTGGGGCATGTTCAGTTTGTCAAATCGTGTTTTCAACTTTTTGCGCCTAATTGGAATTTTAAATGTTATTGATGAGGTGTGGTGTGATATGAACCAGTGCTGTGTGGAGTGGCTCTAATGCTCACAGTTCCCATCACATCCCATTTTACATCAGCAATCTGTCAACACCATTGTCATGAGCAGATTTGTGAGTTTGTGGGCCTCATGTCTTTGGGATTAGTGATTTGTGTGTGTGTGTGAGATATACTCCTGAAGGAAAATCATCTGCCTTTGTTTTGGCTGGGGGTGGTTTCAAAACATTCTGCCTACAAATGCACATGGTTACTGCAGATGTTGGAATGAAATATGGAATAATCAGACTGGGAGATATTTTATTCAGTTCTAAAAAAAAAATCCGATGACAAAAAGCACTTAATTTAACAGATTGATCGGTTAATAGATTATATTTTAAATTTCAAATCTATCTTTTTAAATACATTATTTTTGTTTCGGATTGTACATTTTGTCTTTTCAAATAAAACACTATTCAAAGCAAGACAGGTTATCTCTCAATTAGTTTGGGTAAACCTTTTTTTCCATATTTCAAGCACGAAAATTAGCATTTTCAAGGTCTTTGTTCGTCCTCAGGAACCTTGTAATACTAGAAACAACATTGTTCTGATGACAAGATCTTCACATTTCCTTTTCACTTCTTTCTAGAAGGCCAGCAAATCTGGGAAATGGAAGCAACCGTGGACAAAGATAAAAGCCAGCCGGTATGTGTGAAACATCTAATATCTATAAATGCTTGTTTTGCTTCTGTTTCCATTGTTCGTTTCAAATTAAATGATTAGCTTCAGTTCGTAATGGAGCCCTGTTTTTTCAGAGTATGCTGTTTGTGGAGGTGCCGTCGTACCCGGATACGTCCCTCTGCCATTCCGTCAAAGTGAACTTTTACGTCGTCAACGGCAAACGAAAGCGCAGTCAGCTTCAGCATTTCACCTTCACGCCTCTAGCATGTAAGAATCCTGAGGTATTCCAATTGTGGCATTTGAACAATGTTCATAGTATTCTGATTTGGTCTTTTTTCTAGCACCGTCCATTAAGACCGAACCCATAGATGAGTATGAAGCCGATCGCATGGGCTTTGCGATGCCTCAGATTTTGGGGTTATCTCCTCATTCCTATACCCATAACTCTCGCAACACCCTCCATCCAGACAATGGCCTGGTCTCTGGCATGGCTTCCAGCCATCGCCTCAGCTCCAGCCTTCCCAACCAAGATGCGCGTTTCCCGCATCAGGGCCCAGCTATAGTCTATTCCTGCGGAGGGAAGAGTCACGGCGGCGGTCCTGGTGTTTGGCAGACTGGAGGGATGATGCCCGATCATCACCGCTCCGTCCTGGTCCACACAGGATCGCCAGCTCAGTCTTTAGGCTCCATCATCCAGTTTTCCCCTTCCAATCACCACATGCTCCGGGTTGGAGAATCCCAGAGCCCGCATCAGCCCGACGATACCCAGCAGATCGTCTACTGCGACGGATACCCTCCGCAGGCCGCCGCTCACTCGCCCACACACCCCCAGGCTCAGCACTGTCCCACTGTGATCCAGCAGCAGCAGCCCTATGTGCAGAAGGAGCAGCAGAAAAGCCGGGCGCCAACTGGAATTGGTCAGATGGAGGCTCCGGGAGACGGGCAAAGACGAGTGACCGTCAAGGAGGAGAACCTGGACCAGGCCTACCTAGATGATGGTGAGTGTAAGTTAATGCCTTTACTCTCCGTGTAAGTGTGTCATTCCCTGTTTTTTGAATGAGTGACAAGACCAACCAACTGAAAAATGAGTTCCCAAAGAACAATTGGCGGATATTTACAGTATCCGTGCCATCTACTTTTTACATATTCCATTCAAGTTGAAGCACCACAGCATTTTTCTGAACAAAGCCAAGAGAACTGATCAAACAATCCTCGCTTGGAGGAGTAGTTAAGGTCCCATTCAAGGTGGAAATAACAGGGATTGTGACTCATATGTTTATACTTATGCTTGTCAACCCCATTACCCTCTGACTGAATTGATGTCGAGAGACATCCAGCTGCAGGCAGGAGGTTACACCTCTTCCTTATTTTGGAGTTAAAGTTTCCCCAAACTGTTATCTTACAAAATAAAAAATAACCGACAGACAAAAGTAGTATATCTAGATTGCAGTCGGCCTATATTTTAAAAAATGGTTTGTGGTTGTCATCCTCTGATGGTAACATAGTTTCATCTGGCACCGGCACACATGAGGAAATGAATTTTTTTTTTTTTTTCACTGCTGTCGGAGGAAGAAAAAAGTGTCATTTTGCCAACCGCCTGGACATGTTGACACTGTTATGAACTGAAAAACAACCTCCATGGCAACCTTTGTCAAACAGTGGAACGTGCTGCCTGGGAGAACTGGGGATAGCCTTTTTTTGTTTGTTATAGTTGGCCGGGATTTCTCCTTGGCCTTGTGCCCCTTGATTCTGTGGGGGAGCCCACCAGAGGATTAGCTTTTTTTCCGACCATGGGATTCTGCCAATCTGGCACAAGAAATTCCTATTTGCAGCTGCAGCCCTCCAGAAAAACCAGCCTGATCCCTGCAAGATAGCAGGAGGGCGGAGGGGAGTTTGCAGGAAAAGGGAAGGAGATGTGTGTATTTGGGTTTCAATGGAAAATATTAAACGATGCAAAAAAAAAAAAAGGCTAGCGATGGAATTCGTGTCTTTTGGATGGAACTTTGTTGGGCTTCCTTCCACAGTAAACAGCAACGGGGCTTTGAGCTTGTGAATTAACAAGGCAGAGAAATGGTCAAACTGGGGCTTTTTTTAATCATCCAGTCCTAAAAGCTGAGGATACCCTACATAGCATCTGCATTATGTTGAGTTTGAGCCTCTGAATACATAAAAAAAACCACAATTTTAATGGAAATGTCATTAAAAAACTATTGGTTTTACAAATTTTTCTCTACAAACTACCTTTTGATTATTTTATAACCCGATTATCGTGACTTTCCCATGTGAAACCATATGAATAAATAAAAAAACACAACTTTAATGGAAATTTCTTTAAAAAATTATTGGTTTTACACATTTTTCTCTACAAACTACCTTTTGATTATTCTATTACTAGATTATCATGACTTTTCCATGTGAAACCATATGTAAAATTCCCAATAATAAATTATAAAGTTGCAGCTGCATATCGTGGCTACTTTCTTATCTCTGCAGTAGTTGATAATTGACCCAATCACATCGTCATTGCTGCTTTAATGAGGAAAAGACGAGGGACTTCCCGTTATTCAAAACATTTTTTGGGGGTTGAGAAGATAACTGAAGTCAGAAAAATCCCTCTAAGTTTGATTGAAAGGTGTTGATGTGTGATCCTAACCACAGAAGTATCATTTAAGTAGGGACGTTCAAAGGCTTTTTCACCCAAATGAGGTTGTCAACGTTTCTCATTTAGACACGTGTTAAGAGTCTGTAGTCATTTTTTGAACAGAGAAAAAAAATACAGATGCCACATCCTGGTATCGTCACAGTGTTGTGGTTGCAAACTGTCACATCTGCCAGGAGCCCAAGTTGAGTCGACTTCAGAGACAAGTGAGAAAAAAGATATTTTTCCCACTCTGAGGGCCTCTAATGTCAGCCTTCACATGAGTTCCCATGCGTCCTTTGGGTGCTCAACGAAGCCCGTGCTTTTTCTAGTAATATTTATTGATTCCTTACAAAAGTTAACCAAACAAAAAAAAACATTTTTACAAGTTTTTTTTTTTTTACCTTACCTTTGGTCAGGGACATCTAGCATAGCTCACTGCACACCACACTATACAAAAACAGATAAAAGGCACCTGGCATACCCTATAAAGTCGCAGAGAGACAGATTTATTGGGTGTGGAATAAGCCCGGGGCAGTGGAGCAGGTGAAATTGTTCCAGCGGCAGATCAGGTCAGAAGAGATAAAGCACACAGCGGCAGCCTGGTGGATGCACATTAGTCTCAGCTCACTTCCATCCTATTTCAGAGTCTTTGTCAAGTACACGTCATAGCTTTATTCAGAGGGTGACAAACATAGCACACATCTGTTCATAAGCACCCTGGAAATTATTCCTCTTTGCTACTATTGGACATAATTGTTTTGAAAAGAGGAGACAAGGGTTTCTGAACCCAGATTCCGATTATCAAACAGAGACATTTAAGTTACAACCAAAATTGTAAACCTAGTAACACAAGGTCTGTACACAACTTTGTGATTTAAGAAAAGTAAGGCTGTGCCATACTGTACAGTGTTAGAGTTAGACTGTTGTGCAAGCCAGAAGATTTTTTGAAAACTAAAAAATGCAACTAGTCCACTTGTTAACTGAAATTTGTTGCTTTAAATTCTAAAAACAGAATGCAAAGATTTTCAAACTATTCAATGAGTACTGAGGAGAGGGAACAAATGCTGGATTTATACGAGGACCAATTTTTTTTAATCAATTATCAATGCTGTTTATGCTAACAATGGCAGGTAAAATTTTATTAAAAATCATCCTACGTTTTATTACTGAGGTATTTTGCTAGAGAGAATTAAAAAACAATCAAAATGTGTGTTCATATGTATTAAAGAAAGTTCTTAGAATTTAACATCTGGTTGAGTGACGATTGATTGACTGATGTATTACTTTTGTTTAAGCTAGCAGTACATAAATAGAAGAATTTAATTGAATAGTAATACTAACTAAGACTAACCTGGCGAAATTCTAAACAATAAATAGGACAATACAAGCCATACACAACAACTGGAATGCTATATGATAAAAGTGATAAGAAAATCCATAACTTTTAAAATAGAGCAATAGTGATGTTCATTTTCAAAACCCAGTCTTCCTGAATGTGTTTGTTGTCATGCCATTCCTTTTTTTAAAGGAACTGAACATAGTTTTTGTCTTTACAGTAAATATAAAGAAAAAAAACGAAAGCAAATATGATTGACTGGTCTACTACACACATCTAAAGCCTGTCTTTCAAGCAAAAATAAACCAGATCACTGCTTAGATGAGTGGTTTACAGTCAATCTCATCACTCTACCATGTCTTTTATGAAAATGTTTTTTAGTATCGCGCTGTATTTGCAGCCAGACGTGAACTATGTGCCAATTGGTTCAGTGATACCTGACCTACCACACCACACGAATAGACAAAAACACACACTGTACGAAAACCTTCCCACAAATAAACACGTTCCAGCTCACAGCGGGCTGCGTGCCGATATTGAGTCAGGGTGTCCCTCTCCACCCTGAGCTGGTCATTAAACAGAGTAGCTCATTTTGTGCAGAGCTCAGGGGCCAGACACCCACCTATTGAACAGACTAGTGTTCGCTGAGCTTGCCTCAAATAGTCGGCCCGTGCCAACCCTTCATTAGAATTAGTAAAGCCTCACTGTGTGCTTGTCCCTCTGTGGCTCGCTCGCTTCTTCTCTAAGCTTGTTTTGTGTTCAGGGAAAAATTCTGTGGCCCTGCTGGGCGGATGGATATTTCCTTAAGGCATTAGTTGTCAGAGGGAATTCCACTACACGTTAAAATAAACAGGGATGCTGGTGTTGTGACGACAGCAGAAAACCCTTTTTGGCTGTCCTGATGGATTCTGAAACTCTGAGATGCTATTCTGGCAATAAAATATACAGTGTTCAGTTGCTCTTTTACATCTGCAATTAATAGAGATACTTACACACAGCAAGGAAAAGATGCTGAAAGCTAGAGAAAGTTTGTTGGCAGAGGATTTCTTTTTAGAATCCCATTTTTTTACCTTGTGTACATAATAATTTCAGTTTCACTATACCCAGCCTCTTGTACCCACACAACACTTAAATGATTGAACCTTAATCTCTTCAATTGTATAGAATAACTCTGCATAGCTCAACCAATAACTAACCTTGAATTTACCAATATTTGAATACAATAAAATGATTAATATTGTCATACTACTCCATAAGAATAGTGCAAAAATGTTTACACTGTATTAATTTATAACCATTTTATTTTTTGTTTTAATATAGTGTAAAAAACTGTTTGATTTCTGTGAGATTTGCTTATCACAGAATCTTTGAGAGTCTATAGGATACCTGTTTGTTCCACTGGTCACTCCTGTTCTGTCTGGTCCGAACACTGAATTTATATATAACACAAATTTTCTGATAAAACAACTATCAAAACAAGCTGGCTGACTGCTGATACCTGCCCTGCCATACAATTTTCATTTCCCAACATAGTCAGTTTTTTATTTAGTTTTCAACGCATAAGAAACGTTATATCTGTCAACTAAAAAAAGAACTGTCCCCATTTACCACTGCTGGTGGTTAGCATTACCCAGTTGAATAGCAACAATACCATTACCAGTGTTGCTCATTTGCATGGTTGCAAAATTAGGATGTGTTAGCCCGCTTGTGGTCACATAGCCCTTTTGTAGTTGACATTGACATACTTGTATTACTCATTAGCCCTAATAAGATTGCATTCACGCTAATCGCTAATATCAGAGACAGCCAGTTAATTTACTGTAGAAATACACATTGTAGCATTCTAGATTTGGTGACCCATACAAACACTAGAGCTAAGGACAGTGGATATGTGGAAAGATGACATGTTACACATTCTTGTCATTCCTCCAACCTTAACAAAGAGCCTAACCGGGCTAACTGGTTGAAGTAGTAAGAGTAATAATCATGTCACATGTTCTTCTACTTGCCTTTCATTTTACTGTTGACACAAGCTGTTTTATCTGGAGACACGTATAAAAGTCAGATTTGAGTTGAAGAATACATGTGCAGATGTGCAAATTCTCATGTATTTTTAGCGCCTCTTTTCATTGTACTTTTCTATAACTTTTCCCTTTCTACCCCCCATTTTTTCTGCTGATGTATTTGTTTCTATGCAATTACTAACGCCAGGGAATGCTCAGTTTACTTTTTGTCTAGAGTCTTAAAATGAACTGTTTTGCATTTGATTTTAAAATCACACAATTCATCCTGTCTTTGTCTAAAATCCATATCTTTATTTTCTTTACAGTGAATGAGATCATAAGAAAGGATCTTACGGGCACTCAGGTCAGAGGGCAGACATAGGCGACAGACTGAAAGAGGAAATGACAACAAACCCGCTTCCCCTCAGCAACGTACATGCCGACACGCACACACAGTTTTCAAAGTTCCATTGAGGTGACACGCTTCTACCAACAATCAGTATTTCTCCCTTATTTTCTTCACCCATCCGGATAGACTCCTGGCTGTTGTGTTTGCTCTGTGTGTTTTCCTGCAATGAAACATGTTGTAAACAGAATTAATTTCACCCATCACATCTGCTATCAACACTCAGGTTTCCAATATGTAGGACCAAAGACAGGCAAGTGTGCCTTAGTTTGTCCATTGTCTGTTCAAATTCTGCCTCGTTTTTTTTCCTAAAAGAAGTGAAAATAAAGGAAATTATCAAATTAAGGTAGTTTTATCAAGTTTGTTCAAACAGAATAGAGAAACAGATGTAGCAATTTACCAAAGTGGCAGTTTTACCAAAAGTACATGGAAATTGGTTGGTTTTACACCAAAAGAAAAGCAAGATGTCAAAATATTTCTGGTGGCTTGACCTTTTATTAAATTGTTTTATTAGTGTGTGCATTGTATGTACATTTCTGTATAGTTTACTATAAAGCCTACTAACATGCTGGTTAGGATACTTTAAGTTTTCCAGGAAACACATTCTGCCTTAAACATACAAGCTATTGTGATTTTACCCGATATGCACTGTTGGGAAGATGGGAAGTAGGACGGGCGGGGTTCGGGTAGGAGGAGGGAGGTTCTTTTTCGTTATACTTTTATAGAATAATTGAATAAGTAATTCAATTGTGAATAATTTAGAAATGTAATATTTGTATTTGAACATATTCTGATGCCAATGTTTCCGTGATAGTGATAGTACTATGGAGACAAAGTGTTTATTAAAGGATTTTAAAATCTTAATTTTTGAGTTTGTAATGAAAAAAGAAAACACCCATTTAACGTCTGGCTCATGTACAAATTAGAAATGTTCGCAAAAATTTTAAACTAGGTTTATTCATATTTAATGATTCTAATTAGATTTTTTGTGTGTTAGTGATATTGATTACATTAAATTGGTGTTTTTGTTTTCCTGCAATCTAAAATGACATGTCCAAAGCTTAAACTGCAGGATTTCGTGTATGACATGTATACTTGCATTTTGCACCTCTGCAATGACAATCATTATTCTAAAAGCAATTGTGCATAACTACAATGTTTACAGAGTGTAAAAACCATGGACATTTTTCTGGAATTTCCATCATAGTGTAATTACAAAGTGATATTCTGTAAGGATGGGTAACAAATGAATGAGATACATGCAATACATGTATAGGGAATTGAAGCTCATAAATGTGCCACTTTTGTCATTTTTTTTTAAAACAAGGAGATATGAATGTGCTAAAACACTTCAAAGCAAAATGTAAGACTGAATTACAATGGTTGATATTTGAATTGGTCAGATGTTATAGAAAAGATGATTTTATTATATAATAGTAAAGTAAATCTTGATAATTTATGATTTATCTCATTGAGCCAGTACCGCACCAATGCATTTTACATTTATTGAATGTAATCTATGTTTCCCCCTTCTTGTAAATGATTTTTTTTATAAAGTTTGAGGAATCTTGAATAGAAGCAAATATTTTTTTGTCATATATAATTGATCTGCTCTTGTATAGAATATTCAATGTCATAGGAAGATTTGCATCCTCTGTCCTTTTATTCACATGGTAACATTTCTTTTGGTGTTCATAATTATGATGCATTTACCCAGACTAGTTTGTTTTTTGTTTCTATTTTTTTTTGTCTATACAAGATACTATCTCATCTTTTCTAATAACTACAGTATAAAATAAGTACTATTGTATTCTTTTTATTCATAGCTGCCTTGTATATGTAAGTTTCCCTTGGAATCTATGTGCCTCTAAAAAACTCTTTTCAGGCTATTTTTGTATCCCTAAAAGAAGCAATAAACAATAACCACATATATGAATATTGTCATGTTGTTATGTCTTATTTACTTATGCTACTCTCATGTTTAAAAAAATAATAATCAGATCTCTAGTGTGCACTTGATCTGGTGTCCATTCTGGGAAAAAAATAGTTTACAGTGACTCATCAAATGCTTTGAGCCAGGAGCAGATGTAATAGTTCACTTTTCTGCAACATGATAATACTTACAAATTAAACCCATGAAGATTGCATCCCATTAATGTCGCCACGTGCACAGTTTCAAGTCTTCCCTTAAATAACCGGACAACAACGTGCATGTCCAGAGGCTGCAGTTGCCATGGACACGGCTTGTTTGGAGCTCTGTCCTCTGCCAGGAGGAGGGCTCTGTGAATGAACCTTGTGTTCAGGAAGTCTCTGGCTATGACATCATTAAATGTGAAAATGCATCCCGTGGGCGTCTCGGCAGGGGCCGTCTCCAGCCCGCTTACACAGATATGCCTTGATGACTAACGCAGCCCTTTGCTGTGCGCGGTGTAATGCGATTGGATTGCACACACATCAACCGTGTGAAATCAGACAAGAATGAAATACATGACGACTGCAGCATTTTATTTAACTCGCATGTGTCATTTATAAAAGAGGAGATATGAGTTCATCCTGTAATGTGTTCCAACACACCATCAAAACATTAAACACAGAAATTCTAATTCAGAAATAAATACTTGACAAAGTAGCAAGGCCAACTTGTATAACAACATTAGGCCTAGGATGGACTGGCTTGGTGGAATAAAGATGTTGTATATTCACTGAGGGTCTTGAAAACTCAACATAATTTTCTAAGAGGCACATACACACTTCATAATCATGATTAGATTTAACAAAAATAATATTCCAAAAGAAAGATGAGAATTGAATATAATGACCTGATCAATAATAATGATAAACATCAATGATAAACTTTTTTACATTTTCAGTTATTTCAGAAGTTTAATATATTTAACTTTTATACTTTGCTGGTACAAGTCAGAAAATAAACTCAGAAGAGAAAGGCGCAAAGTATTTGAACATTTTACCACACATAAAGCAAAGTACACAGAAATGTTATTTGTGCTTTCATACAGTTGGAGGCTTAAGTGGTAAGATGATACAGTGGTAAGATGAAACTAAAGTAAATGGTGATCTCAGCTGATGTCCTGCAGAGGGAGACAAGAACATTCAAAAGGGAATCTGTGGCATAAAGGGCGATATAGCAGTACTCCACTAGAAATGAGACACAATGACGGAAGTAAGTACAAAACACGGGAGCTCCATCTGTAATGTAAAGGGAATATTTAAACTCCAAGCATATTTTGCCACTCCACTGGAAAATTGAGTCACTTCAGAATTATGTTGTTGTCGAATCTAATGAGAAATAAAAAATCTCCTTTGACAAAACAGCTGTTGGCTCTGGACTCTAATGTGTGGCAGAATTGAAAACATTAGGCTTTTTAAATATGGGATACTAATAAGCTGTCTCTTCTTTTCCAAACGAATTTACATTAATACATTGATTCATTGATAATTTACTTTATTTTCTAATATGGGAATTAGACAGGCCAATGGTATTTCAAGCTGGTTAAATACAGCATAACAATACAGTTTTGAATAACTAAACCTCAAAATATCAGGTCTTTCCTTTTCATCTGTAAATCACAAAAGTAAAAGGAGATTATATCATGTGATCCAAGATGCAGACTGTCACAAACATACCACTTTCTCCAATCACCCCAATTGTTTTTCTTTTAGTAGTGATGATATTAAGATGACTGTGTTCTAACTTTTAAAACTGTTGGGGATAGTTCAAGAATTTCAGAGTCTAGTTGGAACAAGAAATTGGGCAAATATTTCCACTGACCTAAAGATATTCCTTAAACCTATTCAAAAAGTGAAAAGATATTCTGTACATTTTTTTCCTATTACAAGAGCAATGGGAAGTGGAGATTGGAAAATTAACCAAACATCCTAGATTATCTTATTGTGCTGATTGTGTTTCATTTTGACGGGTCACAATATCCTAATATGTGGAGTGGAGGAGGATTGTGCTAACAGTGAAGCAATAGAGGGTAGATGCCTCTACTGCCCAGCAATCTTCCTGGTCACCATTTTTGGTTTGTAATCTAACTTTCTCCTTTGGAAAAATGAAAATGCATTATCTGACTACACTTTTTTTAGTGTACAGCAGTGTACAAGCAGGTCTTGAAGGGCACGGACACCCAGGGGACCCACATCAGTCATGGGAACTCATAAATCAGTGGGGGCAAAGATAATTAACAATGGCATCCAAGCCTTAACACATAGTGTGAGGTTATACAGACCTTGTATTTACTTTGATCTCCACAAAACCTATAACTTTTTCTCCACAGACTGACCTGTCACGGTTAGTACTCAATTCAGTTGAATTCAATTTTATTTATATAGCGCCACATTACAACAACAGTTATCTCACAGCGCTTTCCAAACAGAGCAGGTCAGACCCTGCTCTGAAGTTAATTACAGAAACCCAACAATTCCCACCATGAGCAAGCACTAGGCGACACAGGCAAGGAAAAACTTCCTTTTAAGAGGCAGAAACCTCGAACAGAACCGTGGCTCTGGGTGGGCGGCCATCTGCCTCGGCCGGTTGGGGGTGAGAGAGAGGGCAAGAGAAAGTGAGAGAGAGAAGGACAGAGGGAGCGGAAAGAGGCAGCCTACACAGTAACACATAGACTGGATGAAAAACGGCAATGATATTGATACTAATGATAATGATAGCAGTAATAATAGCAATAAGACTATGAACAGTGGTTGTAATTGTGGCAGAGTAGGAACACGGGAAAAGGGGGAGACTCCTGATCACAGATCCAGCTTCCACAGCCATGAACATCTGCAGAAAGCGATAGGAGGAGAGAGGAGAGGGACGAGAAAGCCCACGACCACAGGAAAGAGAAAGAGTCAGGCAAAAGCGAGTTAGACTGTTAAAACGGAAACATCTTCAGAATAGACGTACTAAAAACCATCATTACTCACCAGCAACCTTAATATATCACCAGTCTATGATGAATCCCTTGTGGTTTAAAGAGAGTCTCTATCACGTCACGGTATTTAGAAGGTTAGCATAGTCCAGTTTAAATGACTGCCATTGTGTGACTTTGATTGAGACCTTTTAAAAAATGGATCTGCGATGGACTGGTGGATTGTCGCCTATTGACCACTAGGATAGGCTCCAGTTCTCTCCATTAGGGAATAAGCGGCAACGATAATGGATGGATGGATGGATCTGCAGTACATCAACAAAATGGCCCAGACAGCCACAGGCCCAGGCCAGTTTGCATTTAAGACTGACAGAATCTACAGAAGATGGCATCGGCACTGCTCCTGTTAACCTTTTAAAGCCAGATCCAAGAAAAATAGGAAGAATGTTGGATTTTTTTAGTCTGAAGGTCTTTCTTTGGCCCCTCAACATCATATGAAGAAAAAAAACAGAAATAATTTTGATCTAATTAGCATGAAATAAGTCAAAAATATATTTTGGTGTAGTCTTCTACTGGCTGTTATCAGGTATATCTGAATGTGTACAACAGGGGTTTGAGCAAAGCTTTTACCACTGAATGATGCAAAAAGTCTCAGATCCAAAAGACTTTAGAAACCATATGTATGAAATATGATACATATGGCATTATAGGGTTAAGATCAAACTCCTGTTTCAGAATACTGTTTGTAAGTCTGACCGATGAAACTCATTAGCAAATGTGCTGGTGAAAAACTGATGAGCGACACGGTAGCACTGAAACATTAGTCTGTTCGCACCATTTAAAAGCTGCAAGAGGAATTTGTAAGTTCCTGTCCTCCGTCAAACTATGTTGGCAAATGGAGCTCTGTGTAACTAAGTTACATGGCTGAGTACCACACTCTGAAACTCAATATTTAACTCCCCCCAATAATAGAACACAGACAGTTCTGTCTGGAGGCCAAAAATCATCCATTCTGAAAAACTTCCAATGATTTCACAAGCATTTGGTAAGTAATGCCCCAGATTGGACGGCTGAGAAATGGATTATCAAAACTGCCCAGAACATATGTATGAATCTCACAAGCTTCATGATATGCAGGATTAAAGGTGTCAGTGCAAAGATACAAAAAGATAAAACTCACCTCTCTGACAGAACCTATTTACTTTATCTGTAGAGCAGTATCTGTTGGTGTATCATCAGGCCAATGAGTATCTTTACAAATTCTAGAAGACCACAAATAAACATGATAATTCACATTATTTCCATTTTAGTTGTTCTTTAACCCTTTAAAGCCTGATCCAAGCATAAAACAAAACAGAAAATGACTTGTTTTTTGGTTTTAAGTCTTTATTTGGCCTATTAACAAAATATGTAAAAAGAAAAAAACACACAAATACACAAATTTTTTATATTAATTTATCACTATACGATAAGTCAAGATAATCTTTTGTGTAGTATTCTGCCCCCTGTTATCAGGTACAGGGATTGGACAATGAAACTGAAACACCTGGTTTTGGACCACAATACTTTATTAGTATGGTGTAGGGCCTCCTTTTGCGGCCAATACAGCGTTAATTCGTCTTGGGAATGACGTATACAAGTCCTTCACAGTAGTCAGAGGGATTTTAAGCCATTCTTCTTGCAGCATAGTGGCCAGGTCACAGCGTGATGCTGGAGGAGGAAAATGTTTCCTGACTCGCTCCTCCAAAACACCCCAAAGTGGCTCAATAAGATTTAGATCTGGTGACTGTGCAGGCCATGGGAGATGTTCAACTTCACTTTCATGTTCATCAAACCAATCTTTCACCAGTCTTGCTGTGTGTATTGGTGCATTGTCATCCTGATACACGGCACCTCCTTCAGGATACAGTGTTTGAACCATTGAATGCACATGGTCCTCCAGAATGGTTCGGTAGTCTTTGGCAGTGACGCGCCCATCTAGCACAAGTATGGGGCCAAGGGAATGCCATGATATGGCAGCCCAAACCATTACTGATCCACCCCCATGCTTCTCTCTGGGCATCCAACAGTCTGGGTGGTACGCTTCTTTGGGGCTTCTCCACACCGTAACTCTCCCGGATGTGGGGAAAACCTTAAAAGCGGACTCGTCAGAGAACAATACATGTTTCACATTGTCCACTTCCCAAGATTTGCGCTCCTTGCACCATTGAAACCAACGTTTGGCATTGGCACGAGTGACCAAAAGTTTGGCTATAGCTGCCCGGCCGTGTATATTTACCCTGTGGAGCTCCCGACGGACAGTTTGGTGGAAACAGGAGAGTTGAGGTGCACATTTAATTCTGCTGTGATTTGGGCAGCCGTGATTTTATGTTTTTTGGATACAATCCGGGTTAGCACCCGAACATCCCTTTCAGACAGCTTCCTCTTGCGTCCACCGTTAATCCTGTTGGATGTGGTTCGTCCTTCTTGGTGGTATGCTGACATTACCCAGGATACCGTGGCTCTTGATACATCACAAAGACTTGCTGTCTTGGTCACAGATGCGCCTGCAAGACGTGCACCAACAATTGGTCCTCTTTTGAAGCACGTTTTTACCATTAAATTATGCAAAAGGTGTCAGACGCAAAACATTTCAGAAACCGTATGTATCAAATATGATAGATTTGGCATTACAGGGTTAATTGTATTACATGAATTCTATTATTTTATTCCAAAAATGGTACACCGTCTAGTGTCTAAAGCTTTATATAGAACACTAAAGCTTTATATTTTAAGGCTTAGCTGTGAAAAAGTGCAGAAAACATGAAGAAAGCAAAAGAGACTGTTGTTTAGAATGGATCAGAAATTATCGCCAGGTGGTGAAATCCCACTCTGCTGCTGACATCAGCTCTAGTGGCCCTGCTCACTAATTCAGAGGAAATAGGCGTCACTGGTAAATCCAGCTGCCACCCACAAACAAGACAAGCAACAACAGCTTCATGGTTCATTTCTTTAGTTCCCATCAACAGTGTCAGAGGTCCAGTGTTTACATGATGCTTGAGTCACACTGATAAGGGAGTTATTGAGAGGATATTCACAGAAGACCCTTGAAGCTATATGAAACACCAAATTTCAGAGAAATTACTCATGATGCCTTACTTGATAAATTATTTGTTACTTGAAGCATGGTTTCTTATTTACTGTATTTTTCATAGTTCACATAACGATTTTGTGGTTCATTTGACATCTTTCATTGTAGAACCATAAATGTGGTTAAAAAGTTGTCTTAATTCCAAAAGTATATATATACATACACTATATTGCCAAAAGTATTTGCTCACCCATCCCAATTATCGGAATCAGGTGTTCCAATCACTTCCATGGCCACAGGTGTATAAATTCAAGCACCTAGGCATGCAGACTGTTTTTACAAACATTTGTGAAAGAATGGGTCGCTCTCAGGAGCTCAGTGAATTCCAGCGTGGAACTGTGATAGGATGCCACCTGTGCAACAAATCCAGTCGTGAAATTTCCTCGCTCCTAAATATTCCACAGTCAACTGTCAGCTGTATTATAAGAAAATGGAAGTGTTTGGGAACGACAGCAACTCAGCCACGAAGTGGTAGGCCACGTAAACTGACGGAGCGGGGTCAGCGGATGCTGACGCGCATAGTGCGAAGAGGTCACCAACTTTCTGCAGAGTCAATCACTACAGACCTCCAAACTTCATGTGGCCTTCAGATTAGCTCAAGAACAGTGCGCAGAGAGCTTCATGGAATGGGTTTCCATGGTCGAGCAGCTGCATCCAAGCCATACATCACCAAGTGCAATGCAAAGCGTCGGATGCGGTGGTGTAAAGCACGCCGCCACTGGACTCTAGAGCAGTGGAGACGCGTTCTCTGGAGTGACGAATCGCGCTTCTCCATCTGGCAATCTGATGGACGGGTCTGGGTTTGGCGGTTGCCAGGAGAACGGTACTTGTCTGACTGCATTGTGCCAAGTGTAAAGTTTGGTGGAGGGGGGATTATGGTGTGGGGTTGTTTTTCAGGAGCTGGGCTTGGCCCCTTAGTTCCAGTGAAAGGAACTCTGAATGCTTCAGCATACCAAGACATTTTGGACAATTCCATGCTCCCAACTTTGTGGGAACAGTTTGGAGCTGGCCCCTTCCTCTTCCAACATGACTGTGCACCAGTGCACAAAGCAAGGTCCATAAAGACATGGATGACAGAGTCTGGTGTGGATGAACTTGACTGGCCTGCACAGAGTCCTGACCTCAACCCGATAGAACACCTTTGGGATGAATTAGAGCGGAGACTGAGAGCCAGGCCTTCTCGTCCAACATCAGTGTGCGACCTCACAAATGCGCTTCTGGAAGAATGGTCAAAAATTCCCATAAACACACTCCTAAACCTTGTGGACAGCCTTCCCAGAAGAGTTGAAGCTGTTCTAGCTGCAAAGGGTGGACCGACGTCATATTGAACCCTATGGATTAGGAACGGGATGTCACTTAAGCTCATATGTGAGTCAAGGCAGGTGAGCAAATACTTTTGGCAATATAGTGTATATTCATAGCCTGCATGTTGATTCTGATCTAAATTTGATCCCCTGGTTTTTTTTCCAACCAAAACTTACTCCAACATTTGTGATTCTGATTCATTTTGGTCTTGTGCATTCAAGACAGAAACCAACAAGTGAGAAAAATAATACTTTCAAGATGGGGATTTACAAAAAATACCTCCTGTTCCTTCATAACACTCATATATGTGTCTCATAGCATAATCTTTGTCCAAATGCGACATCTGTCCAAATTTTAAATATCTAATATATTTAAAACTACATAGTAGTCATAAAAATTATGTATTCAAATTTATTTTTATGTACTATCTATTTAATTGTTTAGGATGTTTCTGTAATCAAAACAATAATTAATATTTTTCCAGGATTAACAGCGATCATTAGCTAAACATCACAGTAAACAAAGGACCAAGAAAACAGTCTAAATCAGAAGAGAGCTGGTCTTTTGGACAGACATATTCAAAGTTCTTTTGATAAAAAAGTCCCTGGGTTACATGGTAACATTTGCTTAACAAAAGGGTTTCAAATAATACAATACAATAAAGAAAAAACTCCAATATCAAGGCAGTTTTATTGGTATTTTTCCTTATTGTATTACCTTTGACAAACAGGTCTTTCGTAGCCTAATGGGAATGGTTATTCCTGGTAGATAGCTTCAATTAGATTTAAAATCAGATTTACGGAGTAAAACATTTACTGTGAAAGGCACGTTTATTGTTATTTATTATACAACACACCACTTTAGAGAAAGAAATGTGATTTTTGTTTTTGTAAGTAAGTTTCATGGTTATCATGTCTTTACATCCCATTTACTCCATCCAGCTCATGTTTCAACTCCAATGGCAACAATGTGGTATCCATAGAAACTGAAAAATCCTTAAATTTCAAAGGATATTTATATTTTATGTTTGGAAAGAATGAAAAGATACCGGAAATAGAAATGCCTAATTTTACAGACCTAACACTGCTTTGTCTTTTGTTTCATTTGAGGAACTTGAACATAGCCTCATTTGATGTGTCTGGTCTTAAAGTTTTTCTAAAATTCTAAACGTAAAGTTTATCAGGGGTGGCCAACCAGCTAAGTGTAACTGTGTGTACCTGATATTTATTTTGGTCGGTTTAAGTTTAGTTTTGTTCATTTTGGTAATCGTCCTACTAATCTCAAATGTCTTGGACAAGGCAGAAATACACATCAAATAAAAGCTGGGCCCTCAGAAGGATAAGATATTGCCAAGGATGATGTTAGTCATCAAAACGAAACTCACACAGAGTTTCCAACTGTCCTCCACAATGGCTTCACAATACCTTTCAACCAGAAGATTGGCAATGTTGTTTTTGCTGAATAATGTCACTTTTTTCTCTTTTAGGTTATAGTTAAGGCATTAAATGACATTGACAGGTTCAGGAAAAGGTACTGGGACATTTACCAATGTGTCCTTTTGCTGGCACAAAATTCAAGCTGTTTAAGATGCTAGAGGTGTCTCAGCATTGTCAGTAATGTGGGGCATTGTACATTTCTCTTTTTCATTTCTTTTACATAGTCAGAATAAAACAAATAATTTAATAATTTTTAGCTAATAAAGCCATTCTTATAAATACTAAGCAATATCATAAGCGTTAAAATTTTCTGAGATTTTTTCAACGTTTCAACCTTTTGATGCTTTTTTTCCGCTCTCATGTAGTGAGGTGTAGTTTGCAACATTTATATCTCATAATTAGATAGTCACAGGGCTTAATTTATTGCACTGTGAGATGATATTGATTAAAATAATTAGTTCAAAATGGGATTTGTCTCATAGGTTGAAATGTGATGTAGAATTTCTACAAGAAAAGTAACATCATGTTGTACTCCACTGCTCTGTGAATCAATTCATAACTTTACATTTCTAGCTAATCAGATAGAGAATCTTGAAGAATTAAGTCAAGACAGTCACTTGTAGTTAACCCCTAGTTTTCTCAGATCATGCTCCATCATTAATCATGATCATATCTGGTCAAAGTTCTCCAATAAATAATAGAAAGAGATGTGCAATCTTGATGATTGCATGATTTCTTGACTAAGTCTTGTATACATTGTGTGTGAACTCAAGCTAAAACCATGCCAATCACTAGGAGGAAAAGAAGCAGCTTGCCTGCAGCAAATGAAACAATAAACACTTCAGATTACATAGTCATGAAAGCAAAAATCATTATTTCTTTGCTGCAGCTCCAAACTGTTGTGTGGGGTCAGGACCTCATGCTATTTTAGTATCAAGACCTGAACTTTTATCAAATGCTGTCGCAGCTTTCTACTTTTTTTTATGTGTGAGGCAGAGAAAAGATCCCTAGTTATTCATGCATCATCTGAGCAGCTTTTAAAATGTATTTAGAGATAGATACATTAGAATTTACTTATTTTTAACTTTATTTTATTTCATAACTGAAATTCATGTACAGTAAATTACGTTTTTGTTTATTTTAAGAATTATACTCACACATTGAGCTCATGTTATGTCTAATGTTGTATTCCCTAATTCCTCCTCCCTCTATGAAACATTAGATACATGTCTTCAAGGAGAACCCTCACAAAGACACAGGTATTAACACATCTCAATGGAATTTGCAGGAATTGGAAGCTGGCCTGAGGGTACTGGCCAATAATACTCGGTTGTGTCCAGACATCCTACTGTACTTCCAAGCCCAAGAAAATAAACGTCCATCACAACCAAAACTTTGGTCTCTTTTCTGAAAACATCAGGGAGCTTTGTCAGTAAGAGCCCAGCATGCTGATACACTTTACATGTGACATGCATAAATTAAACATTTGTACTGGTTTGATCATTTCTCTGGTTTATTCTCAGGCTGCCAACAAAAGAATTGGGCTAACAGATATATTTATTTAAATAATGTATTATTCTCCAGGTATACAGGACAGTGGAATCCTATACATCATTTGATAGTTGGATGTTTAAATCCTGCTCCAAATCAGTTCTAATTTTATCCAGGGGAGCATGTATTAGGCCCATCAGTTTGTTGTAAATGATCAATATTAACACCTTGCACGATGCACGCAGAACAAAGTGTTAAACAAAGAATCAGGTATGCATAAGACTAATGCATCTTCATACAGTGATGCTGGGAGTTTGCCTTGCATAAAATAATCTGATAACACTTAACATAGATGAGAGGAAAGTAATGACGTTTTTTTTTTTTAAAGCTCAGATGGGAACCCATCAGGTCCGGGAAATTTCCCAAATTGCAATGAGGAGATAGCAGCTGTTATCTCCCCCATTTGGGAGGTGAAGTCCAGTTTTTCTTTAAATCCCTTCAGCTGATTGGCTAATATTTGACCAGATTTATCACCATGGACATGGAACAAACTTTTGCTCTGGAATAGTTGGAACTTGAATTGAATGTGTTGAGAGAAGATCAAATCTAGTTTGAAGTTCCACACATTTTCTGAATTAAATTTCAAAACCTTGTTCCCAATGGATTCAGCGTTGGCTTTTCATCGTTAACCTGACAGAAAATTACTTTATGCTTCACTGTGACGATACATCTGCTTTCCATGTATGATTAAATTCTAACTTGGTCATAAATAGTCAAGTTAAAATCATGCATTGTCAGTGATACAGCTCCATAACTGTTTTTATTTTTTACCAGTGAGAGAGGCAAACTGGATGCAAAATGTTTCCAGATCAGAAGTCGACTCTTCTGTGGAGCACTGCACACCACATCAAAAATAGAACCGTGAGAAACCTTATACAGTCTATGCGCACACATGTGGGGGTGTATATTTGTTTACCCAGGACTTAAAAACAGGAACCAGTGGACATCAAGGTGGCAGACATCCAGAGAACATTATAAATGCACCAGTTATTGATGGATGCCAAGTTTAGACAGTACTGCTCATGAAAAATCCCCAGAAGGGGATACATTAAAGATATTCTGATTTAAGCCATTCGTTTAAATTAATCTACACATGATTTCATAAAAATATTGTCATCAGAACTTCTGCACAACAAGCACCAACCATGTGCAAGTGCTACTCAGGACAAATAAAGCATTTTAGTTATATTGTCTCATCACAATGGGGAACACTGGCTGATGAATGAATGAAGTTATGTGAATAAAATAGCTTGTTTTCATCTTTGAATGGCAATAAATAACTTGTCCATCTGCTTCTGATAGAGCATTCTCTTCCTTCCCTCTATATGGTAGAAATAGTAGAACCTCACTGCCTAGAAGGCTTTTAGCACTAAAATCTATGCCGGGATAATGCTAAAAGGTGCCCACAGTCGTATAGAGTCATGGCGCTTTGTTGAGGAAATTGAAAACTTTTCAATGTGGTTAGAAGCCCATTCATACAAATCATCATGTATGAGAGTGATCAATACACTCTGAGAAAGAACAATTGTACTAAGGCCAATGAAAAACAAAGTGACCAAAGAGTGTGAGAAGAAGCTACTTTCCAAAACTCAGACATTTGCTGTCAGTTAAAGACTTGAGAGCGGAGCTTTTCCTTTGGGACCGTCTTCACATAAAGCACTGAACTCATTTCACTAAACGGTAGATGCACTTTACACAGTACTTACAATAAACAGCTGAGTGCATTACCACAAGACTTAACACTGATTAGACATGGGAAGCCATTGAAGCTAAATTAGTGAACAATAATTCAAGAGCCATCAAATTACTAATACCAGGAAATATTTTAGGAATTAAAGGGGTAATAAAAAAATATTAACAAAGTACATTAGAATATTATATGTCAAAAATTGGTGTTTTTACAGCAACAAAAAATCTTAATGGATATATATGAACAGCAAAAAGACACAAAAGCTGTTAGAGTTTCTTAAATTGTTTTTACTTTGGATGTACTTTTCTAGGTTTAGGTTTTTCTGTGTTTTCTTTATTCAGATTTTTGGTTTATCTTACTATGTTTTCCTGCAGTTTCCCTTGACACCATTTGGTTTTGGCGGTACATAGAGAAATGGATGGATTTCCAGTTTGGTAGTATCAACAACAAAATTTAACATCATGCAGTAACAGTCCTTCTTTGGCTTGAAGTTAAATAAAATCTTCCTCAAATCAATTGCTGCTTTTCAACCTCAAACTTCCCAGACTATAGTTACTTAAGTGTGTTAATTTCTGTTAAAACAACTATAATTTTCCAGGTTTCCACAAAACTCATAGTGTCAGTAAGTGAATGGAACTGAGCATCATTTTGTCAGCACCAAGATCTACATTACAATTATCCATACATGCATTATCGTTACCGCTTACTCCCTAATGGGGTTGCGGGGGGAAACGGAGCCTTTCCCAGTGGTCAATGGGCGAGAGGCGGGGTACACCCTGCCTGTCCATCGCAGGGTCATTACAACTACTGTTGATAACAGGTGACATTAGCTAATCATTTCCATTAAAAGGATACGGTTTTAAGTTTAATCCCAATTTAATGATATTTTTTTTTTAAATAGCAGTACATTTTTTCCAATCCTGTAGAAACATTAATTAATGGAGTGCTAAAGGTAATCTGAGCCAACTATTATAAGGGAAGAAAATCAAACTGGTTGCTGGGTTCATGGCAGAAAAGAGTGATATATTGTGATGTATGTAATTCTCTGCAAGATGATAAACCTGTTCATTTCCTCATATGTACAGTATTATACAGTATATACAGTGTTACATGGAGTGTACATATGGGATGATAGTATCATCTTTACAACATTGCACACATTGTCTTGTTGTAATGCCATATGGGTCACCAAAGCACTGGTGCGAAAATAAAAAGCTGAGATTGACTTGCCTTGTGCAGGTATGAGTTTGTTTTTATGGAGATCAATAAATGGACAATAGCACACAGCACAGACACAGATATTTGTGTGTATATTTATATATATATATTCTGTTTTTGTTGAAAATAGCTTTTTAAAACAACAATCAGATCAGAGATGATTGTCATAAATCTAGGAAAAACAGCGATTGTAATGTGGTAAAAAAAAATTCTCTGCATGAGCCATGCCTTCCTCCTCATCATCATACCTCATGATAGCATTTCCCACCACTTGTCTAAATTTGGACACCCTGATGAGTCTCACCCAACCCACAGTGGCCCTTTCCTCCCCTCTCTTCTACTCCCTCCCCCTCAGCCAACTAAAGCCTCTGGAAAAATATAAATCTCCATCCCAATCTACAATTAAGAGACAGAAATGAATCTCATTTTAAAAGGTGAAGAGAGAAAACATCGCTCTTTCGGCGGTGGTTGCCATGGATTTTCTCACAAAAGCTTTTGGTAAGTGGCACATCCCATTTCTGATGTCAGCGATTGAGGGAAGAGTAAAGGGAGTGGAGGAAGGAGTTCAGAGCGAGAGATGAGGGAAAAAAAGGGAAGGGGAGGAGGGAAATAGGGAGGCAGCCTGTTGCTCAAGCTCTTACTCTACACGCCTGCTGTCTGTTCATAGATGGAGCAGAGTAAGACCAGAAGAGCAGCAGGAGCTGGAAAAAAAATCTTCATTATTCCTAAATCTGCATTTTCCTTATTCCTTCAGACTTCTTTAGCAAACTAACAAGAGGAACTGCTAAAAAAAAAAGGCAGTGAGTATTTTCACTTTTGTTTCAATGGAAATAAATTCATGTTCATATTCTGACTATAAACCAGTTTCAGGTAAAACTTGAATCAGTTATTCGAGCAGCACAGGATGTATTTTGTCAACAGGAAACTGAAACAGCAGGCGTTGCTGAAATAATGTGTTCACTTCTATATGTGGATGTCGCTCGGTCAGTTGAAAAGAGATGTTTTGTAAAGGTACAAGAGTCATATCAAACAAGGCTTTACTACTTAAATGGACTGCATCGCATATCATCGAACCAAATTACAGCATGTCTTTCACAGATGACAGTGATTTGCATAATGGATACGCTGCATGTACACCATGGTAACAAGGCACAAGCTACATGACAGTGTGTTATGATCTGTAAACATTTGCTGATATATCTGGGTGTCAGCGTCGAGAAGCATTCTCTCTCTAGCTATATGGGCAGACATACGTAGTATAGCTTTATTACAATTGCAAAGGTATTTGAGATAGCTCTTCTCAAGATAAAATTTCAAAATGAACATTAATTTAAGACTATGTTTAAAGTCTGGGAGCCTCTTCAAATCTTCAAATGGGGTATCACTGCTAATGCTATGGCTATATGACTCAGAAAGTGATTTTCAACCAAAGCACGTGGTCTCTCTTTTAAGATGCTTGTAGATTGTAGCCCGTAATGTGATCATGAGTCCACCACACAGATGTCAGTCTATAATCAGTGGTATATGATATGTAATACATCATCATCATCCCTCACTCATCCAGGTAATTGTGACCATAATGACATGAACTAATGACTTTTTCCTGTTCCAATAAAGCCTGTCTGATTCTCTTCCAAAAGAGCCCACATATTATTATCTGCTATTTTCAGGTGCCTTTGGGTGTAAGGTATTTGAGGTAGATTGCAGAGGGACAGTCTCACAAGTTGCATTGTTTCCCAAATGAATCTTTAGTCTGGACAAAACACAAAGCAACAGCGTAGATACGATTAAAAAATCTTTTTATCCGTACTTTGTAAAGTCTAATGGAATTACACAAGCCCACACTTTGCTTAACTATAAAAATAAATCTAATCAGCTCTCATTCTTAGATGATGCAATGTCTGTTTTTGTGATAGAAAAGTTTTAATTTCTGTTGACAACACATAACCCTTTGAGCACCAAACAGAAAGTGAATATCCCACACACTTCTCTCTTCTCTTTTAGTCTTGCATCACTTCCATCAACCCTTCTCAAACGAAAGCCCTGTGGCAGTTTTTGTGGACCATTTATTCCATTCCATCAGTTAGTCCACTTATTTAATCACTTTGCTCTAGTTTCAAGAGTTGAGATTTAGTTTTTTCCTTTTGTCGATCTATGACCATTGCTTGTAGCCCCTGTCATTAACCTTGCCTGGGCCCACATGTGCCCTGATCCAATGGGACTTTGAAACACCAAAGTGATATATAGATCTTCACCTGTATAAGAAAGCAGCCTTAGGGACACATTCATTGCCTATCTAAGAAATATAAATTGTTTAGATCGACCTGAGCAATTATGGGGGTATATGGTTGGTGCTCGGGCAGGAAAAATGCGCCAAAAAGATGAAAAGTGATGTACACAGACAGTGCAGGGAACTTAATATTACACAATCTTTATATAATCGAGTTAGATGAGTACTCACAAATGGTGAGAGTGCAATCATCCACTCAGGCAAGAAAAATGTCTGGGATGAGCAGAACTTAATGCTGTTATATATATAAATATTAGTAATAAGTATGAAGTTGAGGTGTTGATGTGTTCAGGGACTGACTGAATATTAGGTGTGACAGGTTACCTGGGATTCGATGGGGAGTACTTACGAATAATGAATGCAGTAATGCAGAATTGTGGGGATCCGAAGGGCTTGTTGCAAGCCTTTCTGATGGATAGAGTGCTTTAAAGGGAAGGATAGAGGGGGGACAAGGTGGAAAATAAACTACTGACAGAAGACAACATAAGAGTAATGCCTCTCATTGCCTATTATTTAGAATATTCTGTTTAACGGGGTATGTGAAATACATTTTCAGGTTTATAAATACAGGTGAGGTATTAGATGTTGAAATCAAATTATAAATAATACAATCATCAGTTTCATAACATATTTCTCTTTAGCTCTTAAGCAGGTTGCAGCTCATTGTGATGCAGTGTTGGGGAGACCTGGAGCGATCTCTCCTTCAGTGTATATTATTAACACCCACCTCCAGAGACAAAGAACCATTTTTTGTTTACAACTATTCCTGCCGGAATTACTGGAAGAAAAGGTCTTCCAGGGTAGAAGTGCCTCAGGCATGACTGTTTCAGTGTTTAACCAGATTTCACAGATCGAAGGAGACAGCTGGGTCTTGGCAGCTCTTGTGGTCCATTCTGGAAACACCACATACTTATAGCCCATTAGAGAACAGTGAGCTTTTAGGGCGAGCAGGAAGGGGGTTTGGTCTATCATGAAAACCATGGGACATCATGTTATTTAAATGGTCTTTACGGCTGGCAGAACATGATGGGACTTTGTTTTTAGGTAGCATCTGTCATTATTAGGCCTTTTTTTAAGAAAAGCATTTGTTTTAAGATAGCAGTCCTTAGACTAGACAGCCACTGGAAACATAACTGAGGTTTTCAAGTCCATGATGTCCAGAAACACTGATAAAATTCCAACGCTTCATGTGTCTGTAACTCACAGAATGAGTCAAGCGGAATTGCAAATCCCTGATTTACAGACAGATTGGTGAAATCTGTCTTTTATCACACTTCTACAAATACTGTTTACAGATCGGCAGGCACAAATGGCTATCACTAACAAATGAGCCACTCATGCATTACAGTTCCACATATGGTTATTTTGTCATTAGACATTGAGTCTGAGCAGGTTTCGTGCACACAGTAGATCTGTGTAGACTGATCACACAAACCATGCCAACAATTACTTAACCCTTTAAGGCCTGATCCAAGAAAAATAGGAATCATTTTGTATTTTTTTAGTCTGAAGTCTTTCGTTGGCCCCTCAACAACACATGAAGAAAAAAAACAGAAATTATTTTGATCAAATTAGCGTGCAATAAGTCAAAAATATATTTCCGTGTAATCTTCTACTGGCTGTTATCAGGTATATCTAAATGTGTACAACAGGGGTTTGAGCAAAGCTTTTACCATTAAATGATGCAAAAAGTCTCAGATCCAAAAGACTTCAGAAACCGTATCAATCAAATCAATCTAAAACCTTTTCGGTTTCTTTCCAACTTAATTCTGCCTGTGTCACAGAGGTTGACTAAATCACGGTCATAATCCCAGTCGGTATTGGTTGTATCAATCGTCTCCAAAGACCTTTATGGAGGGAATTATGGGAAACGCGTGCACGACGAAGTCAACAACAGAGACACACAACCTAGTGACTCACCAGGCAATCTGGAGAACATGCCCTGTGGCTGAGCTGTGATAACACTGGCACAGAAAGAGCCCAGACCACAGCCGATCTGCCGGGCAGAACAGCCTTCTCTGTCTTTGGTGTGTTTTATCTCCTCGTTGGAGATAGACTTTGTCCTCTAGTGGATGAATACGATGCCCAATGGAGAAGAGAAGAGAGGAAAAAAGAGTCTAAAAAAAGAGTGATTGTGTTTCGGCGGACAAACAAAAGCACAATCAGTTTGAAGGCAAAGTAAGAAATCAAAAAAAGCCTTGAGGGGTTAAGTATGATTGAATCCAGTAGGAGAGCGGCGTAGGCCGCTTCCACTTTGGTGATACATTGTAGGTGTAATGATAACCTCTGCTGTATGGGGGAAGAATGTGAGAAGCAAAAGGAAAGAGGGATTTCACACTGTTTGGAGAATTTCTTTTTATTTTTATATGTTTCAGTTTGCAAATGTGAGTGCTGTTTATTAAACAGTATTTAAACTCAATATTTGAAAAACAGATTATTGTTAATCATCATTTTTCTCTCAATCAACAGTAGTAATGACAACTAACTAGTATCTCGTTAATATGTAATAAGATTAACTATTTTCCACAGATTATTAGAGAAAGGAGATCAGGGTGGAAGATGGGGTTCACTATAATTTGTGAAACACAAAAGATGGCAGTGCAGGTGTCTAATAGCCATTCACTTGGCACATCCACATCCCCATTTTAGAAGCTGAGGCCTCCAATCTAACACAGCACCGGCACAATAGCACTGACAGTTTAATTTCTGACAGGCTAACTTTCCGCCCCCTAAATTACTGTAATTGATGTAATTAGTTTGGACACAGGCCACAGGTTCCTTGCTCCAGTTTAATGCTCAAACATTTTCTCTTTTTTCTCGTTTGGGTTTTATTTACCCATTGCTCTAACTGATTCTGACTCATAAAAATGTCAGTGCAAAGCACAAAATATATTTACTAACATCTGAGAGTGTGGTAACTGAATATAGAATTTTTGCATAGCTGCACAGTGTAAATGGTGACAGGGATTTAAAAAAACATTCCTGGTTAGTGTGTAAATATAGATCATTATTTGCACAAAACAGTTATATCAGTGAATTATCTAACAGACAGTGTAACATTAGCATCATTATTTATTTTTTCTCAGTCTTTTTTAGATAACACATGCTCTTGCAAATGTTTGGAGGACAAACTTGGCATGTCTTGATGTCTGATATATCTACGTTAATGACGATGTTTAGCGTCTCATGTAGTTAAATGTATATTATTTAGATTTTGATATGCATTTTTCATTATCCAATATTGAGAGCCAGCTATATGAGCCAAATAATATTGTTTTCATTATCTACTTGCCAAAAAGCTTGTGTAAAATATACTAGACTGTGATTCTGTATTCTATTTTTAAACCAGATCATGTGTGTGAATGGGTGTCCATTGTATATCCAGTTGTGTCTGTTAAACTCTTCGAGAGCTAAACATATCACCCAGTTCAGGCACTTTGTAATTCTCTAATTCTTCCTAAAGGTACATCCTAGCCTGACTCTCTACAACTTTGAAGTATACGTGGAAGAGAATCCTGTACCTGTGCTGATCCTTGATAAACTTTATTTCTCCTAATACCTGTTTTGCTCTGAGCATATGCTGTCGTCACATACTTTCCACTGGCAGCTTGACATACATCCTGTATCTAAGTTTACAGCTGGGCAAACTAGCTATTTCCTGGATACCTTTTCAGTCACTTGCAGCTGGAACAAAACAAGGTCCCTTGCATTTGTGCAGCCAGTCCAGTCATTTATGTAAAAATCCCAATCTACTCTCATGTCCAAGTTTCTTCTACTAAATGTTTCATATTTATGTCATTCTTCAGTTTAGTTTACACCTGCTACTCTAAGTTCACAAATTTAGATATTTATATTACGTATAAGTGTGCAATAGAAAGACAAATAAAATACAATTCATGCTTAAAAGAAGTTTAAATAATGAACCTTGATTTTCAAGGTTCATAATTTCACCAAGAGGCTGCCGAGTTCCTGGTGAGTGTGTTCCTAGTTTAATGGCCATGCTAAGCCAATCAATGCCTGCTTGTAGACATATAATCAGCACAAGAGAAGCAGTGTCGATACATTAAACTGAGGGCAAAAATGTTTGTGAAGGATGTCTGCATCTCTGTAGACATGGTCAAAGAGTGGTCAGCATTTGGTCCATATCCTAATTAAATATAAAAATAGAGCAAATCTGATACAAGCAGCTAATATTGTATGTACAGATTTTAAAACCAATAGTCTAAGGTAGGAATAAAGTAGTGCAGTTATCACTGCAGATGAGCAGAAAGGATTTAATATTGAATTGAAACATGTAGAAAAACGTTGCTTTATTTATTCAACATCATAATGCTTTATATTGCAGTAACTGTGAAATCTACATTACTGGAATAATTGAAATAAGCTAGAAAATGTTTTAAAGTGACAAATGTACCAGTGATATCTACATACATTATATCACATTCAAAATGTATACCATTGTAATGCAATAAAGTTTGATTGAAGATAAACTACATTTAGTTAACATAAGTTCATGAAGTGAATTAATTAAAATAAAAAACAGCATTGCTGTCATTCCATCAAGTAAGGGCTATTTAGCAAGGGTACATGTTTACATATGGGAAGGCATATTCCTCAACGCAAGTAATTTGAATTTGAATGCAAACTGTGTATCTTGAAGCAATAATTAACTGCCAGTGTTGTTCCAACTTAATTGTCTCATACAACTGTTGAATCTTCTTCAATGAATTGACAGCACAGGCTTTCTTTTTTCTTTTAATCATGTTATTAAATTATCATGTTACAATGAGCAAGCATGAGTTTTGAGTTTGACCCTTTATGTCAGACATGCAATGATAACAAGTCTATTTTCCCCTTGGAAGGTGAGAACAAGCTGATGGGAGGTTGAGCACAGCGATGTTAGCAGACCACTAAAGATGACCCTGTTGGCCGGTGACGGTTCTGACTATGACTACAGCGCTCTGAGCTGTGCCTCCGACACCTCCCTCAACCCTCCACCGCAACAAGAAGAACAAGCCCGGAAAGGCGCCTTCTACAAGAGGGCCCAACCCGCCCCTGAGGTCACCGTTGCCGAAAACCCGCCACTGTCCGGCGCCCGTAGGCTCCACGCCATCATCAACGTGGGCGGTCTGCGTTACCAGCTGCCCTGGACCACCTTGGAGGACTTCCCGTTGTCCCGTCTGGGCCAGCTGCACCTCTGCAGCAGCTTTGACGAGATCATGCTCATATGCGACGACTACGACGTCGCTCGCAACGAGTTCTTTTTCGACCGCAGCCCCTGCGCTTTCCGCACAATCCTCACCTTCCTGAGGGCAGGCAAGCTCCGTTCCCTCAGGGAGATGTGCGCCCTCTCCTTCAGAGAGGAGCTGCTTTACTGGGGGGTCCCCGAGGAGAACCTAGAGTGGTGCTGCCGCCGGCGTCTGCTGCAGCGCATCGAAGACTTCGAAGCCATGGAGAGGGCCGAGGAGGATGACGAGCTTTTGGAGGATCTGATGGGTTCCGAGAACAGCGGCCACAGGCATCACACGGCCGAGTCCAAACTCGGTCAGTGCATGGGCAAGCTGAGAGACATGGTGGAGAGGCCTCAGTCTGGCCTGCCCGGAAAGATCTTCGCTTGCTTGTCTGTTTTGTTTGTCACCATTACTGCCATCAACCTCTCCATCAGTACTATGCCAGCCATGAGAGAAGAGGAGGAGGCGGTGAGTCAAAAATACATCCTTCTCATTCAGACCTTGTTTATAGAATGTCTAAGATGGAACAAAAAAAACAAATATGTGTTATCTTAACTTAATCTTTTTCACATTACTTAGTAAGTGTAAAGGAAATTATTTTTTGATGTGTTTACTTTCCAAAATGTAAGCATACAGTATGTTGAATTTGACAACAGCAATATGCTGAAAAGAATTATAGTAGCATTTTTACCATTTTGTTGCATTACCTTTCAATTTTAGTACACTTAAAAGTTATTGTTTGGTCACTGAGAGAGCAATGGATTCAGTTTTGCTGACCGATATGTGTCCATTGTCGCTGAATATAAAATTGTAGCATGGCACTTCGGACTCGTTTTGTCTGATTCTGCCCTTTATGATATGCCACAGATCCGTCAAGTCCGAAGCTGCCAAAAAACTGACTTCTGACCCAGGGCTCTTCAAACTCAAACTATCTACAGACTCCCTGTGCATGTATACTGGCGTTAACACTTACAGGACTACACTCACCCTTCTTTGAGGTTGTTACCCCCCTCTGTCAAAACCAGGTCAACTACCAAAGGATACGGAGCTTGAGCGTTCTATGCAGTGTCTTAGCTATTTTGGATTTAGGTTTTTCTGGAAGAGGTCTCCACTGTTCTCTGAGTTTGACGGTCACGGCCCAGAATGCACCAAACTATTTTATTCTGGATCCTCTTCCAGTTGTCCTTGGGCAAGAACCATGGTAATCCCTTGAAAGTCTGCCAGTGATTCACATAGCTCACAAAGAGACATACATGCACACTCACACTCCTTCATAGGGTCAAATTGGAGTAATCAATTAGCCGAACATTCATGTTTTTAGACAGTAATAAGAAGCATGTGGACAGAAACCACACAAACGCAAGGGGAACATTCGAATTCCTGAGTGAACCAGAACAAGAAACAGGACCTCTCTGGATTTGTGATGATAATCAAAACAAACACATCCTCCTGCAGCCCCGAATACAAATGGATCTGTGTTCTAAAAATTAGGATGCATATTGACATCTTTTATCATTTTACGTCAGGAAACATAAATTGAAGAATGCCATGTCTGATTTGTCAAGCCAAGTTGATCTTCATCCCAATAAGAGGAAGGAGACTGCAGAGAGAGTCGTAGTATTTACCAATTACTTTTTATAGTGATTAGGCAAAATATTTAAACCAGTTTTATGCATATTGATAGATTCCAAAATCTTGATATTTGAATTAAAAACTACAAGTAGAAACTCAAACAAGGAAGCCCTTATTTTTTTTAACAATACATTAAGAATTCCCAAAAGTACCAGAGTAAAATTATGCCTTTTTCCTAAGCTTTGTTCGCATAAGGGAGCAATTAAGATAAGAAGAGACCGTGAGTGAAAGCTTTGACTGCTTAGACTGATCTGTGTGCATGATATGAATGAAGATAAATATATTGGCAACAGACTGAGTTTGGATTATTGATGTCAGCATATGGATAAGAAAGATTTATAAGCCAGAGAATACCAAATTCCAAAATGTTTATTGCTCTTTGTGAACCTCAGTGCTCCATGACATACATCCAATAACTGAAAAGACCTAACAGTGACTTATATTCAGATATTTTCTCCATAATTAATACAAATGCAAAGTTGAAAGCAAAGAGATGTTATCTGGCATTAGATCAAACGTCATTCCTAAAGAAAAACGGGATCTATGATACTCTTTAGATACAAATTTTCATAATTTTTGGTCATCATTTAGGAAAAAATTAAGATTAAACAAAAGTTACTAAATTGGTAGAGCTGTAAAATCCTCTTGGGAATAAAGTTTATAAAGGCAGTAGATCCTAAAACTAAACCTTGTTGCAAACTGCTCTTGATGCCATTTCAGTGACCTCTCAATTGCATGAGTTGTTGTTGATTATAATTATTTCATTAACCCTAAACCAACCATGCTTTGTATTCAAAATGATTAACAGGTTTAATTGAAAGTGACAATAATCACATTCTCACAGCTTTGCTATTTCTAATGTGTAGCTGCAAGACAACATCACAGCTGTTAAGTGTGAATGTTACAGGTTTAACCAGGTTTGCTTGAGTTATAAAATAGCTCAGTGGCTTTTCCCTAAACATTTCCTATAGAAACATTGTTGTCATTTATTTCATTATCTTTTACATGCCAATCTTAAATTCTATCCTAAAGATAGAAAAGATTCTTTTTTAACCCGTCACTTAAAACAAGGTATATACCAAAGTTAAACTAAGAGCAAGTTTTTGAGCATTAAAGACCAAATAGTACATGGTAATTCAGATTGTTCCCTTGGTAGGTGACTTATCTTGAGTAGTCTGGAAATAGTCATCACCAAGGACTGTTCTGTATTTTTCTGCATCCATCTCCCTTTTTACTGGTAGGTTACTTTCCTTTCCACAGATGACGGAAAATTACCCCAAAAACATTTCAAAGCTTGCCAGTAGGGCATATAATTCATCAAGAAATCTTTTATAAATTATGCAAAGTATTTCATGTTTTCTTTTTATAATCTTTGTACACAAAATTAAATAGAATTGAATCCATTAATCCATTTAAATTAATTTAATACATTTAAATATTAGACAGTAAGATTGTAAATTATTGACAGCATTCTAATAATTACCTTTAGTTTTGGATATACAAAAGAGTTAATCAGTTGTTGTGTATGTGAAAACAAACTGTCCTTTGTAGTTAAAGGACCCAAGGCTTCTGTTCATAGTATTGGCAACACTGAATTCATGAAGAAAATTTCTGAAAGGAGACACTTTATATATTAGGCTTCCGTATTTTGTTTTCTCTCTTTTTTATAGAAACATTTTGTATATTTAAACATGCATTACAGCTGCACATTTAACAGTTTGGTTTCTGGGTCTCACATTGAAATGGCTCCCTCTAGTGATTCTAGTTTGCCGTTAACAACATCTTGCTTCTTTGACAGGGCACGTGCTCCAAGATGTGCTACAACATCTTCATCGTGGAAACGGTGTGTGTCGCCTGGTTCTCCCTGGAGTTCACCCTGCGCTTCATCCAAGATAGCAGCAAGCTGACTTTCCTCAGGAAGCCCTTGAACTTGATCGACGTTGTGGCCATCTTGCCCTACTACATCACGTTGATGGTGGACAGCACCTCCACGGGTGAGAAGCGACTGGGCTCTGGCAGCTCCTACTTGGATAAAGTGGGCTTGGTGCTGCGTGTGCTCAGAGCCTTGCGCATCCTTTACGTCATGCGACTGGCTCGACATTCCCTGGGCCTGCAAACTCTGGGCCTGACGGCCCGTCGGTGCACGCGGGAGTTCGGACTGCTCCTCCTTTTTCTGTGCGTGGCCATAGCTCTGTATTCCCCCTTACTGTACTTGATTGAGAACGAAATGGCCACCCGACAGGAATTCACAAGCATCCCCGCCACCTATTGGTGGGCCGTCATCACCATGACGACGGTGGGCTACGGAGACATGGTGCCGAGGAGCATCCCGGGTCAGGTGGTGGCCCTGAGCAGCATCCTGAGCGGGATCCTCCTCATGGCTTTCCCGGTCACCTCTATCTTCCACACGTTCTCGCGTTCTTACGTGGAGCTGAAGCAGGAGCAGCAGAGGCTCCTGCAGAGGAGGACGCACTTCCTGCTACGCAGCCGAATGGCCGGCCTGGGCAGTAACCTCTCGCTAGAGAGCGATATACTCTTCCCCATTGGGTCATCTGAGACACGACACATGGACGACTAAGATAGTGCATGAGAGTTTTGACTAAGATATAGGATAAATATGAAATTACACAAGAAGATTGGCCTGAAAAAGAAAGTGTTATAATGTTTAAAAGATTAAATATACAGTAAAAAAGAAAAAGACAAGCTTTGAATTATAAAGATTTACATATTCAAATGTGATAATACATCATATGAACCTCAGCAGAACTTAAAATTAGAAATATACAAGCTCAAAGGACTGTGTCATTGTTTAATGACTAAAAGTCAGAAGTATTGTACAAAAAACTAAGTGCAGCCTAAAAGCTTGCAAAGGGATCAGGACAGAAACTGGCAGCCAAGTGCAGCAAACGGATTATCAGTAAGTGTGAGGTGAGCAACTCTATCTGAGCAAAACCAGTCATTTGGTAAAGTGTGGCCTTTTTAACTACTGAGTTCATAACTCTTTAGTTGTATTAACACACTTGAAAAGGATATTGTTACACATCAGTCTAGTAAATGGTCATATGACCAAGTTCAACCAATTTGGAATCCACCATTATATTGTGAAAAAGCTGGAAATGGAAACATTTAAGACAATTGTCAGAAATCCAAAAGAGAGAGTGGCAGCACAGTTTAGGTTTGAAAGTTTTTTCTCTGAACAAACCACAAAACAAATGGAAAATCTTCTTTGGATAGATGAAACCAAAGTGGAGATGTCTGTGCACAATATGTGTCGCCACATTGGTGAAAGCAAAATGCAGCATGTCACCACCTCATTTCAGCTGTCAATCAGGGTGGAGGAGTGGTATTGAAATGCACTTTTTTGTGGCCGCAGGACCTGGAAACTTTGCAGTCATCAACCATGATTTCATCTAAATACCGAAGAATTTATGGAGTAAAAAATTAGGTGATCAGTCCGACAGCTGAAGATCAATTCCAATTGTTTAGGGTTTTTTTACACGACAATGGTCCGAAGACCAAACTTCAACTTAACTGAAATGCCATGTTTTTTAGTTATGCTGTCCAGTGCTTCTTATTTTAGCTGAGTTTTGCTTAAACAACTTCATAAAATAGTTAAGGTTGCAGTTTCTGAACTTTGATACAAGGTAAGAAGCAAATTAATTTTTAATATATCCAGAGGCAAAATATTAGAAATGGAGGGAAGCAGTTTTTCTTTTTTTAACTTATTTGTAGATTGGATTAAGAGAAAGAAAAGATTAGCAAGAGAGTTATGTTTATTTTTCCTTTACAAAACTCTAACTGTGTAGCCGACAACAAATAAACAAGTAGAATAATACAAGAGGACAAAATATAAGCATAGTGATTAATCATAATGTTACAAACTGTAAAATACTGTAAATCATATGAAAATGCTATTTAATTTAAGGCATCACAGATTAGTCCAAGCAATGTTTTTTTATTCTATTTTGTTTACTGCAATCTTCATATTTGATGTTTCTGTACATTTCAATGAATGGGTTGATGACTGAATGCAGTCAAAATAAGATTACAAAGTCGACATGTCCATATCAATTCTGCTGTTTTCATTGTTCTTTTCTTTAAGGTTATATATGCAAAACCTCACAATTAAAATAGCAATACTGTGACAGTGACTGTGCGTAACTGTTTGGGAATTATTTTGTATCTTTAAAGTAAATCCAAGTGGACTTCTGCTGTCTTTCATGCTTTTATTTGAAATTAAAATTGTTTTTTCACGTTGTTGTCCCAGAGGAGCTCTGGTTTACAGCCACAGTACATACGTTCAAAAGGATTTACGGTGTTGTGTTGAATATGTCTCTATAATATTTTTGAGAAATCCAGAACATCTGTTGCTTAATCCTGTAATATGAATCTAGTGGTAAAACATGCGAGCAATGCATTTAGAGCATTTTTTTGCTCGACTACATGCCAGGAGGAGCTCTTGTTTCCAGCAAGATTTGGTTTGTTTTCTTCAGGGAAGATTTTGTACTTTGTTTTGCATGCCGATATTTCATATTAAACCTACACTCTGCAAACAACTAAGCACAGCAGTAACTGTGCTCATTTTCAGAACCATATTAAGAACACATACAACCCAAACAGCCCTGTTATCGATTTTACTTTTAGAGTTTAGTGTTTTTATTTCAACTGACTTAAAGAGTAAAACTTTCCAGTGGTTTGGTATAAATTCTAACATAATACTACCTTTTTTGCTCACACCATTTATGTAGATAGGCTGGAAAATGCACAATTTTTTTAAAGGATTTATTTATGTCAGTTTTGTTGTAATGGAATGGATTAAAAGGGTAGCCTATCTGGGATAAGATCAGCCTTAAACATCTGCCATTTGAAAGTATTCAGATTGGAAAAAGTTTAACAAAAAATACTAAGCAAACAATTGTGTCAACTTTTGATTGTGTGTGTACTTTTCACCAGAGTAATTATGAGTACATAAAATATAAAGCATCACCTTTACCATATGTGCTTGGGCCAAAACAAGGACATTTTTAAAACATAGATATGTCCAATTGTGTTATTATATTTTTTCAGCAGATGGCACTATTGTACCAACAAAGACACCTGATCTTACATTTCAATAGCAAAATGTAAACAACAATCCATTTATTCTGAGCTCCATGATAACATGGAGGTTTTTGTGGTTACCTAGTAGGTTTGATTAGGTTGAAAAACATTATGGCCACCCTTTTGGATTACTCAGATCTGTGGAGAATTTTAGATGATTTCAAAATGACTTTTGACAATTGAGAAACGTTAAAACTCCCCGTTGGAACACGCAGCCTCAGGTGAGATACGCCAATCAAATCCAGGCTCAATTATGCATAAAACTGTCTGACCAATCAGAGCTCCGGAAAATTCAGGAGTCCCCGCCCCTCCCCGGCTATAGCGTCCCATCCCTGTGTGTTTTCATCCTGATTTAGTGTTACTGCAGACTTTTTAGACGACCGTGTGTCGCAACACGAACATCCACGTGTTCGGTCGTCTGTCGGGTCTGTCTTCTTCTCCATTTAGCTCGTATGAATGCAAAAAAAAAACAAAAAAAATGTCTGCTCGGCTCTGGACGTTTTGCCCGTCGTGACCCCGACTTGAATGGAACCCTTCTAGCGTGTGTTTTGCTCCGATCCATCCGATCCGCTTCCGCTTCCCCCGCACCAAAGCAAACAATCGTGGGATCCGTCAGCTGTTCGCGGTTTTGTTGACGTTTTGATGCCCACTACGCAGGCCTGATCGACCGGACAGACGACGTCAAGTGTCCGATCGCTTTCGCTTCTGGGTGAGTGAGTCCCAACTTGTGACATCAGTATTGACAGAGGTTTTAAAAAAAATAATAATTAAGAGCTATGTGCGTCAAATTATTATAAACAAAGGTATCCCCGTTTGGAATTTGGTATTTAAGACACACTAAATGTCTAGGCTGACTGTGTGAAATCACTTTTTCTGTCTACTTTGGAAATAATACTCATAACGATGGACCTTTTGGAGGCTTAATTAACTTTCCCCTCTACTAAATGACAAGCGATAAGAAAGCAAATGGTTGACCTAATTTATCTTATTTCTTCATGTCCATTTTTTGTGGACCCCACCCCACCGTGCCTTAATTGTCTTGCCTTAAAGAAAAGCCCAACCAGACGTTGAAAACAAACTTTATGTATTGTTTTACTCTGTATCCAAAGGTATAAATTTTTTTAGAAAAATCAAATGTATGGTATGATTTGTCTGGCTGACTTCCACTCAGAATCTGGCACCCTTTAAAAATCTTGTCCCTTGCAATCTCCGGATTAATGTGTCTCCCTCAGTATCACGCAAATGTCCAAATATTGACTGTAATGGTGTGCAACTCTTAAAAAAAAGTCTAAGTTTGCTCTGGATACCTCAAAGTAACTATGCAGTCTGGACAATACTGAGAAAAACTTGACCTGGTCTACTTTTGTGACGACACTTTATTGCTGTACATACTATATGTAGTCTTTAACTGCTGGTAGGACTACTAATCCAGCTAATTTATCATGGTGTAATTTGTGTTCTCTCAGTAAGTATCGGTATTGTGCTCTGTGCAACACGTCACTACGTTACATATTCGCCTTTGTGACAGTTTGGCTGAGGCCCATGCTCTTGACTTGCACTCTGTTAACCTGCTTTGCAACTGTTACAGTCTGTTGTTGCAGCTTTTTGGTCGGTATCGAGCATAAACCCGCAGATTTTTCTCCCCTCCCGCTAATCTCCTCTTAAATCTAAAACCTCTTTCGAGAGACATATGTAAAAGTATTATTGGCCGAGTTGTGTGAAATGATTTGCCATTACATTTGTCATGCATCAGACTAATCTTCTACATATTGTGCCAACGGGGCTTTGTTTTTTTCTTTGTCTTTTTTTTATCAAAGAAGTAGGCCGTTTGGCATCAGAATGTGTATAGATATTTGACAAGTCATATGTAAATTGATGCAAGTGACAGAGTTTTACTGTGTCACAAAACACTCTTGCATACTGATTTCTGTGTGTACATTCTCAACAAGGTTGATCTTAATTCACACTAGAGTGGTTTAAAATACACAACTTTCATCTACATAATAAAACAACAAAAATGTCTCCTGTGATTGACAGACGCAACCAGCTAACGAGTGAGAGCTCTTTCTCCCGAGTGGTTTGAGATGCTGCATTGTACTTTCTAACTTGCAGATTTCAGGCTCCACAGAGGGGACCTAATGCTCCCTGGAATCCCATGAATGCTCTCCAGTGGAAGCCAAAGATGTTTATGTCAGCTTCAATGAGATTGGTGGCAAACTGCTCTTGAGGCCAGAATTCCGGCTAATTGGCAGCGTGGCTACGGACTGGCTGCTTTGTTCCAATATACAGGAGGGGTCTGTGTGTCAGTTTTGTTGCGCAAAAATTGGCATCAATGAGCTCCTTGTTTCCGCAGACATCCACTCGTAATCGGCAGCTTCCAGACGGATCACTTCCACTTTTAAATATAACCGTTGCGTACCTTTTTACAGACGTTGCAAGGGAAGCATTACGAGTGGTCTCTAAGGCGGGTATCAGAAGTCCCGCCTAAGCGTCTTTGATAGTGATGTGTACATGCCTGCATTGAGCTGCGTTCAAACAGACTTAGCATTTGCATTAAATGGATTCTAGTAGGCTGGCAGTTTGCTGAGTTCATCATTTGATTTACAAAGCGTCCCAGTTTCTCAGAGGTGAGATGAGGATAAATTGTCGTTGAGCTTTGAGGACATATTGCAAAATACTATAGAAGAAGAGTATTCGTAAGAGTACCAAAAATCAAAAAAGTGCTCACATATTAAAAGGATAACAAATTATGATACAATGAGACTATTATATTGGAATTGCAGAGTGCATCTGCTTTGTTGCAACTAAATACTATTATTTTTTTTGCCTTTGGATTACCTAAACAAAGCACTTTCCTGATCCGAGTATCAACAATGCCTCAGTTTGCCAGTGAGATTTTGTAATACTCTCTAAAAGCAGATGGAGAGGAAAGGGTGGTATACACAAATGGGAGAAATACAGTTTTTGATGGCTTCCCGCTGACTAAGGCTTTTAATAATTCATGTTGCAGACACTACGCGTCTGTTGCCCCAGCCCAGATTTGGTACTAATTAGTGTCCAGCTTCTTAAAAGGGCTTCTAGTTGAATATGGGAATACCGTTGCCACCTGTATCCTTTCTCGACGTCTCCCATCGCTCTCTTCTTGTCATACTTTCTCTGTTTCAGTGGCCTAGTTTTGTTGTGCTCATCCTGTATGTGTGTTTTATGGTCTAAGCTAAATTTACCATTAACCTGAAGGTTGTACATTTTATTTCTATATCTAAATCTTACAATTACTCGAGTTAGTGGCTACAGGACAATGCGTGTCAGTGTGTCGACTGTTTACGCCATAAAGCTGAAACGGTCTACCCAATCGAGTAAAGGCCATTGAAAAGGGAGGGTCTCTCAATCAGTGCAGACCGAGCTCACTGGCCATTTGAATGAAGTATCTGATAGTGGTTTTATACATACAAACAGAAGAGTTCTTGTATCCTCCCAAGATCCCTATGCTACTTCCTGTCCCTCTGCTCTGGGAACGAGCCAGGGTGACACAGGCCACCCATCTCTTCTCAATCCACCCACTGTTGCCGCCGTGGAAAAGCAATCACTCTCACACCCTCATTCCCATCGCTCTCCGCGCATTTCTTGTGGCAGGAAAAGAGTGTTTGGCATTTAGAAAAAGATGCCTCTATGCGTAGCTTTGTATAGGCACAGCTGCACGGGCCCTATCGGGATGATGAGATGCTGTGAAGAGTACATGCTGTCCCCCCACCCTACCCATTTAAAAATATGTTGCGCTCTATCTTCTGGGAATTTATGTAGATCAAGCATCCTGTTCGGCCTGGCCTCTGGTCCAAATCTTATAATCTCACCAAACCGCATAAGAAGATCAGATTAATTTACCGTACAAATTGGTAACAAATTACGCATGTACTCGATGTTGAATTCACGTGTAATTTCTGTAACTGTATATACTATGAACAATAAAATGAGCTGTCAAGTAATCAAGGGATTATGTTCACACACCTTGTCTTGCATTTACCACAAATGCAAGGGGATGGATTTTAGAGGTAAGGACTAACTATTTATTAGATATTTTCAGATGTGACTGGGCTTAAATAGATTGCATCTGTTGGGATAGGATAACTGTAAAATCATAAATTCCCACTTAAATAGTTTTTGCTGTGTTAATTCACGATCTTTAAACACTCAGAGATGGAGGTGTTAGTGACAGTAGATTTCCTCATTGTCTGTCTTTCCCCCAATACAATGTAGGAACTGTTAGGCAGAGTTTCACAGTAGTTGTGGACAGTTAGTGCAAAGGAAAATAGCTGATTCATTTTTAAGTTTGGTCTTTTTATCTACATGATTGAGCTTTTTCTCGTAACAAGAACCATTTTTTTCAAAAATACTGTTTAGAACAGTCAAAACAAACTATACTAAATGCTACTAGGTTTTATGTTCTTGTGCAAAAGGTATATTGAGCATTCGCATAGTTTGCTGTTTGCAAGTCTTTTCTGTGTGAGGAGTTTATAGTCTTGTTTTCATGAGTGAGTTGAGTCTGATGGCTTGTTGGAAGAAATGGCTGAGTCTTGTAGTCCTGTAAGGTCGGCGTGGTGATGTGTTGGTTAGCACCTGACAGCAAGAGTGTTCCAGGTTCAAGTCCCCAGGGGAACTAGAGCCTATCTGTGTGGAGTTTGCATGTTCTCCGTGTGTCTGCGTGGGTTCTCTCCGGGTACTCCGGCTTCCCCAAACCATCCAAAAACTTGCACGTTAGTCTGATTAGATATTCCAAATTGGCCTTAGGAGTAAATGTAAATGTTAGTGTGTCTCTGTGTGGCCCTACGATTGACCGGCGGACTGTCCAGGCCTCTCACAGGGTTGAATACTGGGATAGGCTCCAGTACCCCCGCAACTCAGTTTGGGAATAGGCGGTACGGAAGATGGATGGATGGTAGTCAAGCAGCCGGTAGGATTGTTTGAGGGTAAAGAGTTTGTGAGTGGGTGGGTGTTCTTGATGAGGTTGATGGCTCTTTTGTGGTAGCAGGAGGTTCTGGATGGACGGTTGGACTGATCTGGTGATCTCTGCTGTCCATACCACCCTCGGTAGTGCTTTCCGGTCAGTAGTAGACAGAGAGACGCTGGTGAGGATGCTCTCAATGGCACCTCTGTAGGTGGTGAGTGCCGAACGGAGAACGTTGGATCTCCTCGTCCTGCGTAGGAACAGGGCAGTTGAGGTGTCGCTGTGTTTTCTAACAAGGGGGATGATGTTCGTAGTCCACGTGAGGTCATTAGTGATTTGAATATTAAAATCACAGCCTACCGAACAAAAGGGTGGTTTAAAAGAAATGGAGGAAGTCGTTTTAGTGTGGAAATGTCACGCAAGAAGGTAGTCATGTTTGATGATGAAGCATGACATGGGCACGTTTGAATATTTTAATATTTCTCGCATGTGTCCATTTGTTTGTCTATCTCTAAGGAAGCAGGGCGCTAACTTTGTGATCTTTCTGCCTGGTTTGCAGCCTGGTTTGGAGTCTAGCCAAAGCAGCTATGGAAACAAAGACTCAGCTTTATTGTTGTGCCATGCACTTGCTCTTTAAATTTTTTTAAATATGCATTCATTTTTTTATATGTAATAATGATAGAGGCCTTCTCAGGCACAGAGAAGCAAGTTGTAGCCAATGATCTATCGACATGACACCGCCCACATGCCTTTAATTCTTTGTTGAATATACACGTTTTCATAGAGGTTAGAAGAAAATGGCTGTATGTTATGGTCTCCCATGAGAAGCAGCAGAGGGAAAGTCTTGTGGTAGGTGACATGCGTGGTTCATGTCAGCTTGAACATGGATACCTTGAATGAGCAGTGTCTCTACATGTTCCGTATATACATTCCTGCTCTGAGCCGCATGAGCAGGAGAGGCGTATAAACTTGTCTTATCCTCTGCTCTGCATTCCTCTGCCATGACTGAGCACAGTCACACTGGTCCTTCCAAGAAACCCAGAAAAGCTGACAAGCTAACGCACACCTGCTTTGCCTTCCACTTTCCTTTCTGTACATATTATACATAAATACACATGCATATTTATGTGTTTTTGTTTGTTTGTTTCTATATGTTTTGAGGGTAGAGCGTGACATGGACACATTCCGATATTTGGATATTTCTTGCACATCCATTTATTTGTATCTATCTATCTATCTATCTATCTATCTATCTATCTATCTATCTATCTATCTATCTATCTATCTATCTATCTATCTATCTATCTATCTATCTATCTATCTATCTATCTATCTATCTATATATATATATATA